>CM056054.1:162351973-162884473 GCA_029574335.1 Rana kukunoris | reverse complement strand
TGGAAATTTACCATGGCACCTCATGGCAAAGAACTCTCTGAAAAAAATAATTTTTGCTCTACATGAAGATGGTATAGGCCAGTGATGGCGAACCTTGGCACCCCAGATGTTTTGAAACTACATTTCCCATGATGCTCAACTACAATGCCTAGTGCATGAGCATCATGGGAAATGTAGTTCCAAAACATCTGGGGTGCCAAGGTTCGCCATCACTGGTATAGGCTATAAGATTTCCAAGAAACTGAGCTGAAACACTTTGGCCAAGACCATACAGCGGTTGAACAGGACAGGTTCCACTCGGAACAGGCCTCTCCATGGTCAACCAAAGAAGTTGAGTGCATGTGCTCAGTGTCATATCCAGAGGCTGTGTTTGGGAAATTGACGTATGAGTGCTGCCAGCTTTGTAGCAGAGGTTGAAGTTGAAATTGGTCTAAATGTTTGTCGTCCCAGAAGGAAGATGTTGAGACGAAGATAAACTTATTTGGTTCAGGTGGTGTCAAGCGTGTGTGGCTGCAACCAGGTGAGGAGTACAAAGACAAGAGTGTCTTGCCTACAGTCAAGCAAGTTGGTGGGAGTGTCATGTTCTGTTTTACGAATTTGTTTCATAGTAGAAATTGAAGAATCCTTAGCTCGTACAATACTTCAAGAGAAATTGTTTATTCTTCACATAGCAAAGACAAGACTTCCATAATGACAGCTGTTAACATGGTAAGGTGATGTTTGTTTCAGAAGTAGAGAATGAGACGACAGGTGTTATGTCATTTCAGAGTGCAGAATTTCCTTTTAGTCTCCTCTCGAACCCATGTTCACTTATGAGGCATTATTATACTGTTTGCTAAGCTAAGCATTATTTACTGTAAAGTAAGTCAGTACTAAAGCACCCCTCAGGTGACTAATACTGAACCCAGCGCACCAGTGAAAAGATAACTAAGATATTACACCTGCGTGAATCTCTAGTTATAGGTGATGACAAGCAGTAAGAGCGGCTATATTATATAAGAAAGTCACATATAAGTAAAAAGCATGTCTATAATCACAGTGATTAGGAAACAAAAAAAATACAAACATTAACAGCGCTGGATCAAGCTTAAAAAAAGCTCAAAGATAAAATATGTTACCATATCCTGCTAAATGGGAAATCTCAATTGGAGGATGCATGTATAAAAAAAAAAGCCTCCAATTGAAAAATAATGTCCTCATTAAGGCAACTGAAACTTAGAGATAAGTTGCTCAAACAATAAATAAATAAAGGTAGATGGAAGCAGTCTAACAGCCAGTCCTAGTTAAAGGGAAAACTTTTGGAAAGCAACAGAATCCAGCTACTACTCTTATAGATGTAGTATATGAATTGACACTCCGGGATCCCCCAAAGGGACCTCACCCACCAGATAGAATTTGTCAATGTGCATTGGATACACGCTGTCTTTCAGGGGTATGGTGTAGTGCAGCTGGAACATTCCTCCGTTGCTCTGCTTACTCCTGGTCAGCTCTGGTATGTCTCATAGATTGATCATAGGGATAGCGGTCATGAAAAGATAAGAGGGAGATTCCATATAGTGTAAAACTGTTTATTACATGGAGAATGACACTCTTTAAAAGTTAAACTTACAAGATAAAGGCATGAAAAGCGCCTGTCACAATTCTTACGATGAGCAGCTCTCACTTGTATAAAGTCATGGTGATTCCTCCTCCTGACGCCGTGAGTCCAGGGAACCTGCTCAGCTGATTGGACGGTTGGATCATGCACGTGTTGTGATACAATCCTTTAAAAAGCGCTGCTCGATTGAGCCGCCCGCCCCTTTGCGTGACATCGGCTGGGCTCAGTTGCTAGGTACTGGGACGCTCTCTCTGTTTACAGCGACAGCTGATCTGACGCTGCGCACGCTGCGTCTCCAGCAGTTAATTGTTCACCCAGCCCGCTAGGTTACATCCTTTACCAGATACATGCTCTCCCAGTGGTCGCCGAGTGTAACGCATATCCTTGTGAGGCACATCTAATTTAAAAGACACATAATGGCACATCCTATATTATGAGGTATGGGAAATCTGTAGTGTAAGCGCACAATCTTCTGGGTACAGCATAAAAACGCTGATTAAAGCGTATTAGGTATGTGCCATATTAACACTGAAAGGACATTATCTTAAAATCCCTGTTTTGAGTAACAGAAAACATCTTAAGGAACAATACCGGTATATACGGTCCTAATGAACACCTTTAAGTAGACATCTCTGAAACTATAGCATATAAAAATACATGGCTAAATTTAGAAATGATTAAAATGACACATTTACAAGAACGACACATATAAAAAGATTTAAAAATCATTTAAAAATTCCTTCTTTAGTGTTCTCAGTCTGCTATGTCTAACGGCTACTGTGCAGATCCAGAGACCTATCATATTCTATAGACTGTGCTATTTTCCTTCAACACTAAAAGGGCGTACTTTACCCTCTCTAGAGAAAGACTCTTATACCATGCCATTTAATGACATGTGATAGAGCTATTTAAAAGTATTTGGAAATATCATATTCCTCTGTGTTATATCGTTTAATGGTTGCTAATGAAGCAATTGAGGTCCAGTTCTATGTTTAACCCCTTAGGGCTTAAGGTATTAGTCAGAAAAATCCATTTTGTTTCTGATTTGGAAATTTCCCGTACCATATTGGCACCCCTCCACTTCGGATGTATTTTGTCCACTCCCCAAAATTTTAATCCAATGGGGTCACTATTATGTTTATTAAGGAAGTGCAGGGAAACGCTATGTTCCTCAAAACTCCCAGGAGGGATTACTTCAACCAAAAATAAGAGGCCCTAATCAGAAACATGAATGGGGCTTCATATCCCAATATCATGAACAATATAGGGAAGTAGAGAATATTTTCAGGAAACACTGGAACATTTTAACAATGGACAAAACTCTCAAACCAGTGTTACCTGAAGCACCAGCATCATCTATAGGAAAACTCCATCTTTTGGAGACCGAGTCATTAAAAAGGAACTTGACCAGCCTAAATCATTACAGATGTTTTTGGGACCAAAAGGGGTTCTATGCATGCCGACGCTGCTAAGCCTGCCAGCAGGTATCAACCCACTTACGCGGCCTCACGAGCTTCACATCTACAGCTAATGGAAGGCAATTTGAAATCAAAGAATGTATAACCTGTGTTTCTACGCACGTAGTTTACGCTTTCGAATGCCTATGTGGCCTCATGTATATAGGCCGCACTAAACGAACTTTAGGGAAACGAGTATCTGAACATATATACAACATCAAGACAGGCTTTGAGGAACATAGCGTTTCCCTGCACTTCCTTAATAAACATAATAGTGACCCCATTGGATTAAAATTTTGGGGAGTGGACAAAATACACCTGAAGTGGAGGGGTGCCAATTTGGTACGGGAAATTTCCAAATCAGAAACAAAATGTTTTTTTTTTTTTTTGACTAATACCTTAAGCCCTAAGGCGTTAAACATAGAACTGGACCTCAATTGCTTCATTAGCAACCATTAAACGATATAGCACAGAGGAACATGATATTTCCAAATACTTTTAAATATTGTATTTTATAATATTGATTTAATATTTTTTGTTGTCTATTTTTAGCTCTATCACATGTCATTAAATGGCATGGTATAAGAGTCTTTCACTAGAGAGGGTAAAGTACGCCCTTTCAGTGTTGAAGGAAAATAGCACAGTCTATAGAATATGATAGGTCTCTGGATCTGCACAGTAGCCGTTAAGAGATGAATATAATAATGGCCTTGACAGACGGCCTAATCATAGCAGACTGAGAACACTAGAGAAGGAATTTTTAAATGATTTTTAAATCTTTTTATATGTGTCGTTCTTGTAAATGTGTAATTTTAATCATTTCTAATTTTAGCCATGTATTTTTATTTATGTATTTTTATATGCTATAGTTTCAGAGATGTCTACTTAAAGGTGTTCATTAGGACCATATATACCGGTATTATTCCTTAAGATGTTTTCTGTTACTCAGAACGGGGATTTTAAGATAATGTCCTTTCAGTGTTATTATGGCACATACCTAATACGCGTTAATCAGTGTTTAGGCTGTACCCAGAATTGTGTGCTTACACTACAGATTTCCCTTACCTCGTAATATAGGATGTGCCATTATGTGTCTTTTAAATTAGATGCGCCTGACAAGAATATGCGTTACACTCGGTGACCACTGGGAGCGCATGTATCTGGTATAACGATGTAACCTAGCGGGCTGGGTGAACAATTAACTGCCGGAGACGCAGCGTCGGATCAGCTGTCGCTGTAAACACAGCGAGCGTCCCAGTACCTAGCAACCAAGCCCAGCCGACGTCACGCAAAGGGCGGGCGGCTCATTCGAGCAGCGCTATTTAAAGGATTGTATCACGACACATGGCCACGCCCTCTGAAGACGTGTAACCAATCACGCCACGCCCTATCAGCTGAGCAGGTTCCCGGGACTCATGGCGTCAGGAGGAGGAATCCCCATGACTTTATACAAGTGAGAGCTGCTCATCGATAGGATTGTGACAGGCGCTTTTCATGCTTTTATCTTGTAAGTTTAACTTTTAAGAGTGTCATTCTCCATGTAATAAACAGTTTTACACTATGTGGAGTCTCCCTCTTATCTTTTCATGACTGCACTCCCTATGATCAATCTATGAGACATACCAGAGCTGACCAGGAGTAAGCAGAGCAACGGAGGAATGTTCCAGCTGCACTACACCATACCCCTGAAAGACAGCGTGTATCCAATGCACATTGACAAATTCTATCTGGTGAGTGAGGTCCCTTTGGGGGATCCCGGAGTGTCAATTCATATACTACATCTATAAGAGTAGTAGCTGGATTCTGTTGCTTTCCAAAAGTTTTCCCTTTAACTAGGACTGGCTGTTGGACTGCTTCCATCTACCTTAATTTATTTATTGTTTGAGCAACTTATCTCTGAGTTTCAGTTGCCTTAATGAGGACATTATTTTTCTATTGGAGGCTTTTTTTTTATACATGCATCCTCCAATTGAGATTTCCCATTTAGCAGGATATGGTAACATATTTTATCTTTGAGCTTTTTTTAAGCTTGATTCAGCGCTGTTAATGTTTGTATTTTTTTCGGTGCTTAATATCACTGTGATTATAGACATGCTTTTTACTTGTAAGCATTATTTACATTTAGCACTTCCCCAAGAAAGGTAGTGCTAACTGTCCACAGAAGTAACACCCACTTGTGTATATTAAGTAACATAACTCCACCCATTGTCCTGACATTCTCTGTTCTCTGTCAGTAACCTTCAGAAACAAATGTGTTTCTTATAGATTTCAGAAACTTTTATCACTTACAATACTAATAAACTCAAAATTCTTAACAGACTTAAAGCGGATCTCCACCCTAAAGTGAAGATCCGCTGATCGGAACCCTCCCCCCCTCCGGTGTCACATTTGACACCTTTCAGGGGGGAGGGGGGTGCAGATACCTGTCTAAAGACAGGTATCCGCACCCACTTCCGGCCCGCAGTCTCGGGCAAAAGACGGGCTTTTCCCGTTGTGTGCTGGGAACTCTCAGCTCCCAGCACACAGCGGGAGCCAATCGCGGGCGCAGCGCGACTCGCGCATGCGCCGTAGGGAACCGGGCAGTGAAGCCGGAGCGCTTCACTTCCTGGTTCCCTCGCCGTGGATGGAGGGGAGAACAGCAGGGTGACGAGCGATCGCTCATCCTCTGCTGCGGACGCCGCTGGACTCCAGGACAGGTAAGTGTCCTAATATTAAAAGTCAGCAGCTGCAGTATTTGTTGCTGCTGGCTTTTAATATTTTTTTATGGTGAACCATCCGCTTTAATGGCTGTGTGTTGAGTTATTTTGAGGGGACAACAAATTTACACTTTTACACAAGCTGTACACTCACTAATTTACATTGTAGCAAAGTGTCATTTCTTCAGTGTGTCACATGAAAAGATAAATATTTACAAAAATGTGAGGGGTGTACTCACTTTTTGTGAGATACTGTGTGTGTGTGTATATATCTAAACAAATATTCTGCATCCAGTGTAACCTATATCTACAGTGCATTCTGTGGTGTACTGTTTCTAATACACTTTAGGCGGTGTACAGAGTATCGAATACACTGCTTACAGTTTTTACTACACTTCTGGTGGTGTAGACAGTATAAAATACAGTGCAGGCGATGTACATAGTATCTAATACAGTGTGTACAGTTTCTACTACACTTCTGTTGGTGTACACAATACAGTGCAGCCGTAGTACAGTTTTCTAATACAGTGTAGATGGTGTACACAATATCTAATACAGTGTGTACAGTTTCTACTACACTTCTGGTGGTGTACACAATACAGTGCAGCCATAGTACAGTTTCTACTACTTTTCTGGTGGTGTACATAGTATCTAATACATTGTGTACAGTTTCTACTACACTTCAGGCACTGTACACAGTATCTAATACAGTGTAGAGTGGTGTTGCAAAACAAAAAATACATCATGTCCAGGAAGGCCACCAAGGAGAGGCAGATGCTCAAAAGCCACTAAAAGAGGGCAAGCAGCCTCTGTGTCTACAGTCAACAGTGGTGGTCGTGGACATGGTGCATCCTCTGCAGGTGGCCGTGGGGCACGCTTGTCCTTTTTTTTTTTTCTGCTGGTGGTGTTATTGAGTCACAACATGCAGAAGAGTTGGTGGAGTGGTATAACAAAGCCGTCTTTATCCTCTGTCACCAGGCTCAGACGCAGCTGCCAAGGTGGCCTATTCCACCAGTTCTTTGTCCACAGTCACTCCTTCCATAGCCTCACCTTCATGCATGGAGGAGTTCCCAGAATTATTTAACCACAGTGTGGAGTACATGATTGATTTGAAGGCTCTGATGTTGGTTGCCAGGTTGAGGAAGGGAGTAAGGTGAGCCTAGAGAGAGGGGGTGCCTGTAACGGTTACCACCGCTTACAACCTTCCATCCATCCACGACAAGCTTATCCGACACACCAACAACCAGGCAGACATGATCCATTCCATTTCCCAGAATAAACGAGACAGCGCTCCGTTCTCTAGTTTCCAAAATGTATGAATATCTTTATTGGTTCTTAGCTTGCTTATATCCAGTACAACATAATGCAGTTACTCACAGGACAATGTAATCTCCACCCCCCTATTCACTCACTGAGGATAATTCTTTAATTGGTAGCTAGATATGACGGCACCGTATTATCAATAGGGTTCAATTAACCTTGAATAGTAACACAGACATCTAGTTGAATAAGTTCTCTATACAGCTTTGTCACACAATGGCAGTGAGAGTGGGTGTCTTTACATTGAATAGCCAACACCTTAGGATATTTCAATAGCCTATTATACAAAAGGTATGACTCACTGGCTGACCTGGTCATGTCATCATGACTCCTTGTGATATCTCAGTCCTGCAATATGAAGTATTATTAATGTCCCATCTCATGTAATATGAATTATGATTCACTATTAGCCACCCTATACCCAAAAGGGCACAGGGTGGATTTCGACCCAAGAGTTTTTGGTGCTGCTGGCACAAGAGTATCTCTCATCCTTCCAACGTCTCTGGGTGTCACGGGCCATTCTGTTACAGTGCCCAAGAAGGACAAGAAACTGGCAGTCATGTTCCCCCAGCTGCAGCATACTGCCAAGTTTGCTCCAGTGATGAGGGGGGAGGGGACGATGAGGTCACTGACTGAGAGAAGAGATGGAGTTGGCGGCACAACTCCAACGTGGCAGGATGGCCAGCTTAAGGGCAGGCACGCTATTGCATCACACCGCAATGCTCCGCAGGGCACTGCTGACTTTTAAAAGTTCCTTGGTGTGGGCCTTCTTCCACACGTGTGCAGCAGATCGCACCGTTTCTGTTTGCAACCTATGTCTGAATTGACTCAAGCGTGGCCAGCACATCAGCTGTTTGGGCACCACATGCTTGACCAGACATATGACGACCTCCAATGCAGTCTGTTTGCAAGAGCACTTGAAAGACCCACATCAAAGAACAAGGCGGACTTCTTGCTCCTCGTCTGGGATCTCCATCCCCACTATACCTCCAGTCCTCTCAGAAACATGCACTGAGAGGGGAAGGATGCAGGACAGGGTTCAGTATTGTTGGAGGTTGTTCCGCCACCACGCCTTCAAAATGCTAGTGGTGATTCTGCCACAGCTCTCTCCACCCCCTCCTCTTCTTTTTCCTTTATGGCCTCTTCCTCTGCAGATTTGTTCTCTGAACCAGCAGTGCTCTGTAGGCATTCAAGGGTCTACGCAAGCACTCGGGCAAAAAGATGCCATGTGGTGCTTGAATTGGTCTACTTAAGCGGACAGGAGCCACACTGGGGCAGAGATTCTGTCAGCTCTGCAGGGGCAGGCTCAGAGGTGGTTGACACTACGCCAGCTTCAGCCAGAAATGGTTGTATGCAACAATGGCACCAACCTCCTCACCGCCCTCCGACAGGGACACTTAAATCATATTCCCTGTTTGGCTCGTGTCCTAAATATTGTGGTGCAGCAGTTCTTTAGCAGGTACCCAGGCTTGCTGGATCTCCTGAGGCAGGCCAGAAATGTCTGTGGTAGTTTCCGCCGGTCATATAATACCAGTGATCGGCTGGCTGACATTCAAAGGGAATGCAACCTGGGCATCAACTGCCTCATTTGTGACATGCCCACCAGGTGGAACTCAACGTTTGCAATGCTGCACATGCAACAGAGGGACGTAAATGAGTACCTGTGTGAGTATGGCACCAGGACAGGGTCAGGGGAGCTTGGCTTTTTTCGCAACGCCAGTGGCTACTGTTTAAGAAAGCATGCACTGTCCTGTCACCTTTGAGGAGGCCACAAGGAAGGTGAGCAGCGACAATGCATGCATCAGTGATACTGTCCCTCTTGTCTTCCTGTTGGAGCACATGCTTCGTGGAATAATGGACAGGGCACTTGAGACAGAACAGTGGGAGGAAGAGGAGGACTTCTTTACCTCTAAATCCAGATAGTATTCCTGTGGGCCTGCCAAACACACAGGAAGAAGAGGAGGAGGAGGAAGATTGTGTCAGCATGAATATCGAGGTTAACACTCAGCAGCAGTCTTCAAGGGGTCGTTTTCAAGTTGCGGATCATCTGATCCTTATTGACGCAGAGGACTCAGAAATTAATGCCTCTGCAAACTTACGCTGCATGGCCTCTCTGATTCTGCAAAGCCGGTGAAAGCACCCTAGGATTCGTGGTATCAAGGAGAGGGATCATTACTGTCTGGCAATCCTTCTTGATCCACATTTCAAGTTTGTTACAGAACTCATCCTGCCTTCGCATTGGAAGCAGAGGATGAAACATCTTCAGGAGGCCTTGAAGAAAATGTTGTGCAATGCATTTCCAGACCCTGGGAGCTTACAATTTCCTCGTGCTGGACAATGTGTTGCTGAGGCTTCGTTCAGCCAGAAAAAGAGCGGTGGAGTATTTGTGAGGGGTTACAGTGTTCTGGTACCACCAACACCTAAGGCCCAAGTGTATAGGGCAGGCCGTATAGTGTATATATACTGCTGTTCAGAGTATATAAGGCCTGCAGGGTTCCTTTTAATTTTCATTACAGACCCAAAGGGCCTGGAAATGGACTGGGGGGAGCCCATGACGTTTTTTTTTTTTTTATGAGTTTTATCTGTATTGTCGAGACCTGACATTTCATTACAACCGCGATCAGTTTTAAAACACTTTTTTTTCCCTTTTAGAAATTTAATTTTGCTGCCGGACTGTTCTAAACATAGGAAAAATGTGCCACTTTACAGGCATACTATAGACACCCCTCAGGCAGTAATTTAAAGGAATATTTATTTTTTATTGTTTCTTTTTAAACATTATTAAAATCACTGCTTCCGAAAAAAATGTTTTTAAAACATTTTTTGCATTGACCCATGTCCACTGGGGCAGGACCCGGGTCCCCAAACACTTTTTAAGGCAATAAGCCTTTAAAATTAGCACTTTTAATTTTTCACATTCGTGTCCCATAGACTTTAACGTTCGCGTTCGTGTTCGCGTGTTTGACCAAATGTTTTGCCTGTTCGTATATTCTGCTGCGAACCGAACTGGAAGGCGTTTGGCTCATCCCTAATCACTGGCATATATCTGGTCAACTACACATTTCTTCATGGATCAGTTACTAGTAGATTGACTGTCATGTGCAAGGCTCCTTCATAGACCTTTTGCTGCCAGCACAGCAACTGGACACTGATTGTTTTATATATGAGCTCCCATTGCAGCTGTTTGGATTTCCTTTCTGCCGTTGACTGACTTCTTTGACTGACTGGTTTTGTGGGTTGTGTTTTCATGTATGTAGCCCAATTTGGGCAGGTATGCATCTCTGTCCCACTTAGTGCTGGTGCCTCATTCGCCCACTGTGGTTTTAAGGTGGAGCACCGCACTTTGTGCAACGAATGTTACCACTTTATTTTGGTGGGGTGGTTTGGGGTTCCTTGGTGTGGGGGAGGTTTTTCTTTAGGGGAGGGTGGGCTCAGCTCCGCTTTGGTACTGCATCCTTCCCTTTTTCAAGGGTGGTCCATGCTTCCGGTCTGAGAGGGGTTAATAGGGGGACTTAAGTGGGTGTTAGGATATTATGAGGAATGTTAGGGTATTTATGCTGTTGATCTTGAGCCCATTGCTGAATACATTTGTAGTTTACTCCATTTTGGTGTGTAGTGTCCTTTTTTGTTTTTTATTTTTCATCTTCCTTAGCAGGCTCCTACTAAGACAGTCTATACCCCTGTATGACCAGCAGGGGTTGGGCTCCTATAAGGGCAGTTTATACTCCTGTATTACCAGCAGGGGTTTGGCTCCTACTAAGAAAGTCTATGCTAGGGTGACCAGACAGTCCCCGGAATCGAGGGCACTGTCCCTAGACCAAATCTGTCCCCGTTGGATTTGAACAGGGGCTGGGGCAATGTCAAAAAATGTCAGTGCAGAATAAAAATAAAAAATACTGAATTCATGTGCTGAGGGAATATTTCTTCAGTTTCGAGTGCATGCTCGTTCCGCTCCCACTCGTATGTTCTGTCTTGGCTCAAATCCAGCCGCATGCCTGCTCATTTCCTTGCCTTCCCTGGCCGGAGTGATCTTCCTCCGCTCCCCACCAAGTAGTAGCCGGAGCCCGGAGAGTAAAACTTGACAGGCTGTGAGGTGGGCGTCAAGCAGAGAGTCGCTGATTGCCTCCATTACAAGTAACAAATAAATATATGGTCACCTTAATAATTACCGCTATATGACCAGCAGGGGTCTGGCTCCTACTAAGGCTGTCTATACCCCTGTATGAGCAGCAGGGGTCGGGCTCCTATTAAGGCAGTCTATACTCCTGTATGAGCAGCAGGGGTCGGGCTCCTATTAAGGCTGTCTATACCCCTGTAGGAGCAGCAGGGGTTGGGTTCCTACTCAGGCAGTATATACCCCTGTATGAGCAGCAGGGGTCGGGCTCCTATTAAGGCTGTCTATACCCCTGTAGGAGCAGCAGGGCTCGGGCGGTCTCCTACTAAGGCTGTCTATACCCCTGTATGAGCAGCGGAAGGCCTCGGGCGGGCTCCTATTAAGGCAGTCTATACTCCTGTATGAGCAGCAGGGCTCGGGCTCCTATTAAGGCTGTCTATACCCCTGTATGAGCAGCAGGGCTCGGGCGGGCTCCTACTAAGGCAGTCTATACTCCTGTATGACCAGCAAGGGCCGGGCTCCTACTAAGGCAGTCTATAGCCCTGTATGAGCAGCAGCGGTCAGGCTCCTACTAAGGCTATCTATACCCCTATATGAGCAGCAGGGGTTGGGTTCCTACTCAGGCAGTCTATACCCCTGTATGAGCAGCAGGGGTCGGGCTCCTATTAAGGCTGTCTATACCCCTGTATGAGCAGCAGGGCTCGGGCGGGCTCCTACTAAGGCTGTCTATACCCCTGTATGAGCAGCAGCAGGGCTCGGGCTCCTACTAAGGCACTCTATACCCCTGTATGACCAGAAAGGGCTGGCTCCTATTAAGGCAGTCTATACTCCTGTATGAGCAGCAGGGGTCGGGCTCCTACTAAGGCAGTCTATACCCCTGTATGACCAGCAAGGGCCGGCTCCTATTAAGGCAGTCTATACTCCTGTATGAGCAGCAGGGGTCAGGCTCCTACTAAGGCAGTCTAATACCCCTGTATGAGCAGCAGGGGTCGGGTTCCTACTAAGGCAGTCTATACCCCTGTATAAGCAGCAGGGGTCGGGTTCCTACTAAGGCAGTCTATACCCCTGTATGAGCATCAGGGGTCGGGCTCCTACAAAAGCTGTCTATACCCCTGTATGAGCAGCAGGGCTCGGGCTCCTACTAAGGCAGTCTATACCCTTGTATGAGCAGCAGGGCTCGGGCTCCTACTAAGGCAGTCTATACCCCTGTATGAGCAGCAGGGCTCGGGCTCCTACTAAGGCAGTCTATACCCTTGATACCCTTGTATGAGCAGAAGTGCTCGGGCTCCTACTAAGGCAGTCTATACCCCTGTAAGTCTAGCAAGGGCCGGGCTCCTATTAATGCAGTATATACCCTTGTATGAGCGGCAGGGGTCAGGCTTCTACTAAGGCAGTCTATACCCCTGTATGAGCAGCAGGGGTCGGGCTCCTACTAAGGCAGTCTATACCCCTGTATGAGCAGCAGGGGTCGGGCTCCTACTAAGGCAGTCTATACCCCTGTATGACCAGCAGGGGTCGGGCTCCTACTAAGGCTGTCTTTACCCTTGTATGAGCAGAAGGGCTCGGGCTCCTACTAAGGCAGTCTATACCCCTGTAAGACTAGCAAGGGTCGGGCTCCTATTAATGCAGTCTATACCCTTGTATGAGCAGCAGGGGTCAGGCTCCTACTAAGGCAGTCTATACCCCTGTATGAGCAGCAGGGGTCGGGCTCCTACTAAGGCAGTCTATACCCCTGTATGAGCAGCAGGGGTCGGGCTCCTACTAAGGCAGTCTATACCCCTGTATGAGCAGCAGGGGTCGGGCTCCTACTAAGGCAGTCTATACCCCTGTAAGACTAGCAAGGGTCGGGCTCCTACTAAGGCAGTCTATACCCCTGTATGAGCAGAAGGGCTCGGGCTCCTACTAAGGCAGTCTATACCCCTGTATGAGCAGCAGGGGTCGGGCTCCTACTAAGGCAGTCTATACCCCTGTATGAGCAGCAGGGGTCGGGCTCCTACTAAGGCAGTCTATACCCCTGTAAGACTAGCAAGGGTCGGGCTCCTACTAAGGCAGTCTATACCCCTGTATGAGCAGAAGGGCTCGGGCTCCTACTAAGGCAGTCTATACCCCTGTAAGACTAGCAAGGGTCGGGCTCCTATTAATGCAGTCTATACCCTTGTATGAGCAGCAGGGGTCGGGCTCCTATTAATGCAGTCTATACCCTTGTATGAGCAGCAGGGGTCGGGCTCCTACTAAGGCAGTCTATACCCTTGTATGAGCAGCAGGGGTCGGGCTCCTACTAAGGCAGTCTATACCCTTGTATGAGCAGCAGGGGTCGGGCTCCTACTAAGGCAGTCTATACCTCTGTATGAGCAGCAGGGGTCAGGCTCCTACTAAGGCTGTCTTTACCCCTGTATGACTAGCAAGGGTCGGTCTCCTACTAAGGCTGTCTTTACCCCTGTATGACCAGCAGGGGTCGGGCTCCTATATGGTCGCTTGCCACATCCAATATGGCCGTTTCTGTGTGCCGTTGCCTGACGACCTTCCGTGCTGTGGTACGCCGGGCCGCTGAGCACTGTGGGAAAGAAGATGGCGTCCATGCAACAGGAGTGAGCAACGGGCCGGCTTCCCGGAGACTGTAGCTGGCTGTGCTGGGATAGGGAAGTGTGACATTGCCGGGAGGTGTGACCCGGAACTGGGAGCCGCCGAGGCAGGTGACAGAGTGTGTGTAGAATGTGAGGAGAGCGCACAGCTCACAGTGTTCAGCTGTTGTGTATAGGAGAATCCGGGGGGGGTGTGTGTCCCGGGGAGGTGGAGGAGCTATACATGGAACGTTCCCCCCTCCTGTGTGTCCGGAGTCATCCTCCATGTGTGGGGCCTGTCTATACACCTGTCCATACCCTCCTGTCCCTGCTCTATGGGGAACACAACTGTCTGTACCTGATTTATAGATTGGTGATCATCAATAATAAAGTATGGCACCATTTATGTATGCGATTGTGTCGTGTGTGCGATTGTGTGACATGCACAGAGCTGCCCCACAGGTGGCAAAGTAGCTGATAAAGGTTTTTTGCTGGATTCCACAGATTTTGCGTTTGTGTGTGACAAAACGCACATTTGTTTCCTGTGTTTGGTGATGCTGATAACAATTTGGCGCTGCAAGAATGACGCACGTTTCGGGAACATGCAGAATGCGAAGATGTGATGGGATCTTTAGGGCTTGTTCATACTGGTCTCACGCTGTAAGGCACATTTTAAAGTGGCACTAAACCCATCAATTTAAAGTGGTAGTAAACCGCAGGTAGTATGAAAAACTTCCCTGCAAAGCAATGTTATAATGTGCTAGTATGCATTGCATTCTAGCACATTATGAAAAACACACATTAGAACAAAGCCCTCCAATGCCGCGCTGTCACTGCTGACACCTTCCCTCGGTCTTACTTCCGGGTTTGCGGCTACATAAGTCTATGGGCCACGATGACATCTCCTGCGCATGCGCCGCGGTTTACAGCAGAGCTCATTTACACTTACTTCAGCTTCTGACATGCTTTGTCTGAACACCAAAGCACCCATCACTAAATTAAATGGTTACCTTACAGTGCTGTTTACACCTTGCTTTTACTTTGCTTCGGCTTCAAAATGTATCCCCCATGTAGCTTCAGTGGTGCTTCAAAGCCTCCATAGAAGTCTATGGCAAAGCTCGCTCGAAGCCCCAAGCAAAACCAAGGTGTAAACAGGACTGTAAGCTAACTATTTAGTGACGGAGGCTTTGACTGGTGTTTAGAGAGCTTTATCAAAGCGCGTCCGAAGCTATGTTTTGATGCAAGTGTAAACTAGCCCTGAGCCGGACCTTCAGAGCGTATGTGCTGGTAATGTCATCGGGTGCATGCACTCTGAATATGACCTAAACCAGTGTTCTTCTTCAATAATGATGCTCTCAGGTGTGTTTGCAGTTCCACATGCCCAAGCCCGCCAGGAAGCTTACACTGCGCAGCACTAATCACAGGCAGTGAGACGTTTCCTGATCTGTGCAGCTGCGGATCGGGAAACATCTTGCTGCCTCTGATTTAGCACTGTGCAGTGTCATCTTCCTGGCATGCTCGGGCATGTGAAGCTGCAAACAAATCTGAGCCCATCCTTACTTCTCAATTCCAGTCCTCAAGGCGTACTAACAGGTCATGTTTTCAGGCTGTCCATTACTTTGCACAAGTGATTTGATCAGTTTCACTGCCTTAGTAATTACCGCAGCCGTTTTGTCTGAGGGAAATCCAGAAAACTTGACATGTTGTTGCACCTTGAGGACTGGAATTGAGAAACCCTGTCCTAAACTGTGCAAGTTTAGGAGATATTCACAATACCTACAGGTAAGCCTTATTACAGACTTGTCTGTAGGTACAAGTGATGTATCAGAGATTACTACCACCACTTTAAAGTGGAAGCAAGCCTTCCCATCGTTTTCAGCCAAGGAAGCTGCCATCTTAGGTCTCAGTTTATTATTCAACTGCCATTGTACTGCACATGTGATCAGTTATGACGCCAGCAATTGGATTGTTTGACAGTTTGGTTGAGAGCACAAGCAAATGTGACAGTTACATACCCTGGATGCAGGGAATGTAACTAGTGGTTGACCACCATTGGTTTTTCTCTGGCCGATGTGATATGATGCTGATGTTTTTAATTTTTTGGCAGGTGGCACTGATTGGCAGGTGGCACTGAAAGATGGCACTGATTGGGAGATGGCACTTATTGGCACTGGCAGGTGCCACTGGATGGCACTAATTGGCAATGTTAAATATCGGCCCAATTTGTATAATAATTGGCCAATGCACCACCACTTTAAAGTGGAAGTAAGCCTTCCTATTGTCTTTAGCCAAGGAAGCTGCCATCTTAGGCCTCAGTTTATTCTTCAACTGCCATTGTATTGCACATGTGATCAGTTATGACGCCAGCAATTGGATGGTTTGACAGTTTGGTTGAGAGCACAAGCAATGTGACGGTTGCATACCCTGGATGCAGGGAATGTAACTAACTAGTGGTTGACCGGTATTGTTTTTCTCTCTATTTTTTTTGGCAGGTGGCACCGAATAACAGGTGGTACTGATTGGCACATGGTACTATTTGGCACTGGCAGGTGGCACTGGATAGCACTGGCAGGTGGCACTGGATGACACTGGCAAGTAGCACCGATTGGCTGATGGCACTGGCAAGTGGCACTGATTGGCAGGTGACACTAATTGGCACTGGCAGGTGGCACTAATTGGCAATGTTAGATATCGGCCCAATTTGGATAATAATCGGCCAATGCAGATTTCTCCAAAATGGCCAAATATTGGGCGATATATCGGTTGACCTCTGTTTTCAGAAAGGATTAAATGGGTTGTAAAGGTTTGTTTATTTTCTAAATAGGTTTCTTTTAACCACTTCAGCCCATTGTATGAACAGACGTTAGGTAATTTCCCCCCTGACAAGACCGGGAGCTGTGTGTTTACACACACAGCTCCCGGTTCTCGCTCTGTAACGAGTGATCGCGGGTGCCCGACGGTGATCGCGACCGCCGGGCACGTGCGTCGGGGGCGAGCGGAGGGGGTGCGCCCCTATTGGCTGTTCGGCAAGATGACGTAGATCTATGTGATCTCGCCCAGCAGAGCCGAACTGCCGCCGTAAAACTGCAGCGGCTGGTCGGCAAGCGGTTAAAGTGGTTGTAAACCCATAATAATAATAATAATAATACAAAAAAAAACTGCAAGACAAAGGCATAATGAGCTAGTATGACTGGCATACTAGCTCATTATGAATTACTTACCTTGGATCTAAGCCGTCCTTGTCTCCCCCTCCAGCCGCAGACATCTCTCCAGAAGGTAACTTCCGTATATCCCCGCTCCGCCATCAAAGCCGGCATTAGCCATTGAGAAAACCGACATTCTCAGTGCTCCTGCGCCGTTGTCTATGGCGCGCATGCGCCGTAGACAATGGTGTATTCCTTATGGCAAATATCTCCTAAACCGTGTAGGTTTAGGAGATATTGCAAGTGCCTACAGGTAAGCCTTAATCTAGGCTTACCTGTAGGTGTAACTTCAGAGGGTTTCCGACCACTTTAAGCTAGTGCATTGTTGGTTCACTTACCTTTTCCTTAGATTTCGCTTCTAAATTTTTTTTTTTCTATTATTTCAGAATTTCTCACTTCCTGTTCCTCGGTAAGCTTGCTCCCATCATCCGAGCCGTTCTGGCTAGATGTTAGTCAGTGTGCTCGCCCCCTCCCTTGGGACCACATCCCTGCGGGGAGAACACAGCGTCTCCTCACAGGGATGTAATCCCAGTCACTTGCAGAGACATCAGTTTACTCTACACTAAACCAATAAATACTTGCGCTCAGACATGTTAAAATAGTGAAAAGCATATTTGTGATCGAGCTGCTATATATATATATATATATATATATATATATATATATATATATATATATATATATATATATATATATATATAATATATTACACACACACCCCCGCAGTATTCAACAAATTCCGGGCGCCAGGTCGCCGTTAAGCCTAGAATTATCGACCTGGCGCCCATGGCAGCAGAGCTGGGGTATCCTGTGAGCATCGCCACGCATCACCCACGATCGCGCATCCCCACTAATTGAGGCCACGGCTTTGCGGCCTATGCCTCGGGGGCTGGAGTGAGGCGAGCTGCCAGCCAGGATGGATAAATGTCATGGAGCGCGGCTGTGCTGGGTTGGGGATGATACTAGAGGTCGACCGATATGGGTATTTCTCTGGCCGATGCCGATATTTGGAAATCGGGGCGGCCGATGGCCGATATGTGTTGCCGATTTTTGCGGCCGATATTTTAGGCCGATTTTTTTTTTTTTTCTCCTCAACTCAAAAAACCTAGGGTGGAGAGGAGATAATTGTTTAGGGTGGAGAGGTGGGGTGCAGCCTGTCAGTGCCCACCAGTGTCCACCACCAGTGCCACCTCATCAATGCCCACCAGTGTAGCCCATCAGTGTCCACCACCAGTGCCACCTCATCAATGCCCACCAGTGTCCACCACCAGTGCCACCTCATCAATGCCCACCACTGTCCACCTCATCAATGCCCACCAGTGCAGCCCATCAGTGTCCACCACCAGTGCCACCTCATCAGTGCCCACCACCAGTGCCACCTCATCAATGCCCACCACCAGTGCCACCTCATCAATGCCCACCAGTGCAGCCTATCAGTGTCCACCACCAGTGCCGCCCATCAGTGTCCACCACCAGTGCCACCTCATCAATGCCCACCAGTGCAATCACCTCAGTGCATCGCCAACCAGTGCACCACCTGTGCCAACCAGTGCCATCCACCCCTGTGCCAACCAGTCCCATCCACCCCTGTGCCATCCACCCCTGTCTGCAACAGCCAATTGGCGGCCGCCGCTGCCGACATTCTACACTGTAAAAAAAAAAAAAAAAAGTCCCCTGATGTGCTGTGCGCCTGGCCTCTGCCTACAAACCCCAGAATGCAGAGCGGGCCAGTAACATTCTGGGGTTTGTAAGCAGAAGCCGGGCACGCTGCATGTCAGGGGATGTTTTTCTTTACAGTGTAGAATGTCGGCAGCCGCGGCCGCCGATTGGCTGTTACAGGCGTCAGTAGATAGCAGCGAGCGGGCCCCTCCTCTCTGTATACACCCACAGACGAGGAGGGGCTCGCTCGCTGCTATCTACTGACGCCTGTAACAGCCAATCGGCGGCCGCCGCCGACAACGCTGGGTGTACCAAGATGTCCGCGGCTCCGGAGCTAGGCCGAAGCCGCGGCCTTTCCTGATGCTGTGACCGCGGCGTAATCCGCGGATTGCCGCTGCGGTCACAGCATCAGGAAAGGCCGCGGCCTCGGCCTAGCTCCGGAGCCGTGGCAGCGCTAGCGGCATGTAGAAATATCGGCCTAATTTGGAGAAAAATCGTCCGATGCCGATTTCTCCAAAACGGCCAAATATCGGCCGATATATCGGCCTGCCGATATATCGGTCGACCTCTCCGATATATCGGTCGACCTCTAGATGATACAAGCAGAGAGCACAGGCTGCGGGCGCTCCGCCTCCGGCCGCCTCTCGCCCCGGGGATTGGGGAATTCCTCCAAGGGGGCAGTGCCACCTACGTCACTGCCACGGGGGAGTAAGGCTGCATTCACACCTGAGCGTTTTGTCGCCTGAAGCGCGACGCTCAAATACGCTAGAGGGGAAAAAATACATTATTCCCTATGGAGATGGTTCACATCTGCATGCCAATACGCCTGAAGCTCAAACAAGTTCCGGACCCTTTTTTGTCGCGCGTATCGGGCGGTTTGGGCGTATTTGAGCGTTTCCATTTCCCATAGAAAGTAATAGAAACGCTCGATTCAAGCGACTAGCGCGTTTGCTACGGGCGTTTCGTCGCTTTAATCAATATAACTTTTCACCCAGGCAGAAGATAAAAAAAATCTACCAACATAGCAACAAGTGATGAAAAGATGATAATTTTTCCTATTTGCTAAAATAAAAAACGTCGGACGACGCTATATGCAAACAAGCATGAATACACGCGACAAAACATTTCTCTATTAGTAATTTATTTTATTAACTGTAAGATCTCTCTCCAATAACTTTTTATTTTTGGACAGTCCCACCAAATGTGAGCCATTGTTCCCAATACTTTACATCCCCTCCAACAGTGTGGTGATTTCCCTACTTGATATTTACTTATTTTATCTTGGGTTATGTACCAACTTGTAAGGCATTTATAGTTCATCTTGGATGTGTTGATATCTACTGTGGAGCTATGTACTAGTCTCATTATTTTTCTTAATTTTTGTTTATTCCCTAGTGCTCCCAATTCTTCCCATTTTTTTTTTTTATGAATTTCGGGGCCTTCAGTTCTTCCAGTCCCATCAGAATTTTAAAATTCTGTGATACCCCATTTTTTGTGCTTGTTGCCATACTCAACTTCTCTAGCGACCTAAGGTCTTCTGCTGATTTTTATATTGGCTCTGGCAGCGTGATGACAAAATGCTTCAGCTGGAGGTACCGCTATTCATTAATCACCATCCGGTCTGTTTTGTGTTTTAATTCCTGAAATGTGCATATTTTCCCCTTTTCTATTATATCTTTTATTTGTGCCTTTTCATTTTTTATCCAAGCTCCATCCAGTTTCCCTTTTCCCGATGGAAAATAATTAGTTTCTTTCAATGGTATTAATGGCAAATTATATTTCCATTTACCTTGTTTCTGTATTAAATCCCAAACTCTTAGTACATTTTGTCTCATTACATGTGTGTTCTCCCCTAGCGCTCTATATTGAGGCGGAATACAAATGATTCCACCCAATTGTGTTCTCAATTTGAACCCACCTTTTCTCATTCTTTTCCTTTGACCACTCCATTACTTGTGAATTTACCACTGCATTATAATATTTTTTAAGATCGGGTACCTTCAGACCACATTGCATTTTGTCTCTCCTTAATATCGAGAATGAGATTCTCGGTTTCCTATTCTGCCATATGAACTTAGTTATTATGATTTTTAATAGGGTTGTCCCGATACCAATATCGGTATCGGGACCGATACTGAGTATTTGCAGAAGTACTTGTACTCCCGCAAATACCCCCGATGCCTAAATAGAACACTCCCCCCCCCCCTCCGCCGCATCGAAAGCTGCCGCCGCATGGGTTAAACAGCATGCGGGAACATCACAGCTTTCATTTGAATAGCTGTAGTGTTCCCACTGCGTATAGACACTCCCCCTTGCTCGGGATTGGATGGGTGATCTGTCCAATCCCGAGCAAGGGGGAGTGTCTATACGCGCGGGCAAAACAGCTATTCAAATGAATGCTGTGATGTTCTCCGTGCGGCGGCTTTCGGCGGCTAGGTATGAGGGACATGGCTGCATATGTGGGGGACATGGCTGCATATGTGGGGGACATGGCTGCGGGGACATGGCTGCATATGTGGGGGACATGGCTGGGGGGACATGGCTGCAATATGTGGGGGACATGGCTGCATATGTGGGGGACATGGCTGCATTTGGGGGCACATTTTAAAAAAGTATCGGTATTCGGTATCGGCGACTACTTGAAAAAAAGTATCGGTACTTGTACTCGGTCCTAAAACAGTGGTATCGGGACAATCCTAATTTTTAATGTTTTAAAATAGGGTAGGGAAATGGGCAACATTTGAAATTTGTACATCATTTTTGGTACTATTATCTTTATGATATTTATTTTTCCTATCCATGAGAGAAACCTTGATCCTATTTTTCTTATATACATTTTTAATGCGTTTTAATAATGGAATATAATTTGCCTGATATATTCTCCCTAAGGATGGCTTTAATCTTATTCCTAAACATTTTAACTGTTTTCCAAATTTAAATTCTTGCTGTTTTTTTTACACTTATATTTAAAATCTCTGATTTAGTAAGGTTTATTTTTAAGTTTGATTCTCCATAGTCTTTCATAGTCTTCATTAAGTTAGGCATTGTAATCCTAGGATTAGAGATGTAAAATCATATCTCATCGGCATATGCTGGTATGTTATGTTTTTCCTCTCCTATCTTAACCACTTGTGACCGGCCCCACGTCCAAAGACGTCACGTTTTTGAAGATGGATATCTCGGTAACGGCAGCAGCTGCTGCCACAACCGAGATATCCATCTCTTCGTGGGGCGGTCCTGTTAACGATAACGGCGGTCATCGCGGCGGATTCGCCGCGAGATCGCCGTTACCGGCGGCGGGAGAGGGTGCCCCCCCCTCCCGCCGCTCTCCCGC
The DNA here is from genome assembly GCA_029574335.1 of Rana kukunoris. Lineage (NCBI taxonomy): Eukaryota > Metazoa > Chordata > Amphibia > Anura > Ranidae > Rana > Rana kukunoris. The sequence continues at coordinate 162,862,532 of CM056054.1, read as the reverse complement.
GCCCTCCGCCGCTTACCGTAGCCGTCGGTAGCGGCGGAGGCGATCGGGTCCGCTCGTTGTCTGTCCGGGGATGTGACTGAGGGAAAAAATGTCCCTCAGCCGTCCCCCTCTCTCTGCTGGGCGGAAGTGACGTCAAAACGTCATTTCCGCCCAGCGTCTTAAAGAGACATTTAATATGTTTACATTTTGACTTATTTTTTTTTTTTTTTTGCATTTAAGCCTGAATATGAGATCTGAGGTCTTTTTGACCCCAGATCTCATATATAAGGGGACCTGTCATGCTTTTTTTCTATTACAAGGGATGTTTACATTCCTTGTAATAGGAATAAAAGTGATAATTTTTTTTTTTTTTTTTTTTTCAGTGTTAAAAATTATAAAATAAATAAAAATAAAAACCAAAACCAAAAAAAAAATTTTTTAAAGTGCCCCGTCCCGACGAGCTCGCGCGCAGAAGCAAACGCATACGCGAGTAGCGCCCGCATATGAAAACGGTGTTCAAACCACACAAGTGAGGTATCGCCGCGATCGTTAGAGCGAGAGCAATAATTCTAGCCCTAGACCTCCTCGTCATCTCAAAAAATGCAACCTGTAGAATTTTTTAAACGTCGCATATCGAGATTTTTAAGGGTAAAAGTTTGACGCCATGCCACGAGCGGGCGCAATTTTTATGCGTGACATGTTGGGTATCATTTTACTCGGCGTAACATTATCTTTCACAATATATAAAAAAATTGGGCCAAATTTATTGTTGTCTTATTTTTTAATTCAAGAAAGTGAATTTTTTCCAAAAAAAGTGCGCTTGTAAGACCGCTGCGCAAATACGGTGTGAGAAAAAGTATTGCAATGACCGCCATTTTATTCTCTAGGGTGTTAGAAAAAAAAATATATATAATGTTTGGGGGTTTTAAATAATTTTCTAGCAAAAAAAACTGTTTTAGTCTCGTAAGCACCGAATCTGAAAAACAGGCTCGGTAATGAAGTGGTTAAAACCTCCTATATCAGGGCTATTCCTTATTGTTGCCAGGAGGGGTTCTAATGATAATACAAATAGCAAAGAAGATAGGGGACACCCCTGTCTCGTTCCATTAAAATTTCGAAAGGGGGAGAGAGATTTCCATTCCCCTTCACGTTTGCAGTAGGGTGCTTATATAGTACCTTAATCCAATGGACAATCCTTGGACCTTTTCCCATATTTTCCAAGGTACTCATAAATCCCCAGTCTACCCTGTCAAATGCTTTTCCTGTTTTAATTGACAGGAGTAGACCTGGGGCATTTGCCTCTCTGATGTTCTGAAGCAAGACGTTCTCTCTATTGTCTCTCCCTTCCCTATCAGGTCCTTCATTCTGGTGGCCAGTATTTTTGCAAATTTTGTGTCGACGTTCAGCAGGGATATTGGTCTGTAACTTGAACATAAGGTACTGTCTTTTCCTTTCTTTGGAATAATTGTGATTGAAGCCAGCAGCGCTTCTCTCCCCATCTCATAATTTGTTCCTAATCCCGTTCATATAGGAACATAGTTTAGGTAATACATTTTCCTTAAATTTTGTACAGGGTCATAAACCCATCCGGGCCTGTGCTTTCCTTTTTTTTTTTTTTTTTTAAGGCTATATTAATCTCATCTTCTGTTATGGGTTTTTCTAAGAAACATAACTTATCCTCGACTATTTGTGTTAATCTGCTGTTTTTAAGAACTCTTTAATCTTTTCCATTCTTGCTGTTTCCTGTTGACCATTTTGGTTTATTGAGTATAATAATTTTGGAACACTTTCGCTATTTCTGTTGTTGAAAATACCATCTCCCCAGTTCTATTCTGCATTTTTTTTCCTATGTAGTTTAATGTTGTGTTTTTTTCTTCTTCAAAATCCTTGCTAGATGTTTCCCCGTTTTGCTTTCCCCATACATATCTCTCTTTTGCGATTCTGTTCTAAAAGGTCCTTTAATTCATTTGCTTTTTATTACCAATGGCTCACTCCCTCTCGTTTCCTTTTTCCCCTTTGTCACTGCTCTAATTCATGGATTTCTTTTATTAATACTTTATTATTTTTATTTTTATTGATCTTATCTCTATCAGGATTCTCCTAATATTAGGCGCTCCCAAACCGATCCAAAGATGCTGCTTGCCAGACTTCTTCTAACGTGCCACAAGCGCACCGCCCCAGTGTGAAAGCACTCGGGCTTTCACACTCTGGCGGCATGGGAGGCAGTTTTCAGGTGCTATTTCTAGTGCTAAAACTGCCTCAGTGTGAAAGGGGTCTTAACGAGACATGCAAGGTCTAAAAGACCCTGCATGTCGCCTCAGAGCTCCACTGAATGTTTTGCAATAGTGATCGAATTGCAAAAAATTGCTTTCCGGGTATGCTAGAATGGCGAGGCTGACCCAGGAAGTGACATCATAGATGTTGCTTTCCGGATCACCGCAAGATGGGGAGGAGAGCGGTTGTGTCTCTGCTCTACTCCTTCCTCTCCACTCGCTGGCACCCGTCATGTCGATCCTGGGTCCGCAAATGTACAAGTCGAGCCCAGAAAAAATGGTAGGGCGCGCTGGTACTGGCGGTGTGTGAGGCGTCTGCCTGTCAGTTCAAACACAATCTCTGTGGCTGCAGCCGCCAGATTTTGTAAAACCCCCCCTGCTGTCAGGTCCTTATGACATATGGACCTGTCTGCAGAATGGTTAAGCTGACAATATGCTATTCAGTCTGATTGTACAATCACATTTAAGCCTAGTACACATGGCCGAATGTCTGGCGGCATTAGCCCGGTTCAATAGAAACCCACATTTTTCCCTTGTGTAGGGTGGCCAGTCCAGCAGAAGCTGACCATTTTGGCTGTCTTCTGTCGAAATGTCATGACCAAAAAAGGTCTGCTGATCGGCTCCCAATCGGCGTTCTCAGCCAATGGCTTAGAGCACTGACCGGAGTGTTATGGTGGTGGGGGGGGGGGGTGTCCCCCTGTCAGAACACAATAGCACAGCATGGTTAGTACAGCTGCGACTCCTGAGCTGCCAGTTTTTTGTCCTGGCCTGCTGGGTATCGGGCTGGCCAATCTAGTAACCCGGAATGTCATGACATCACTTCCTGGATTACTGTCATCTTAAAGGCGCCAGTTTAAAAAAAAAAAAAAGTATTGAAAAACACCATTCTTGCGTTTTTGAAGTGCAGAGGAGGGGTTCGGGGGCTTTTAGACCCCCTATCCCTCTAAAAAGAGTACCCACCACTGCCTATTAAAGCCGGTTCACACTGTGGCGGCACGACTTCGGGGGCGACTCGGCATGGCGACCTGCAAAATGACTGTATAGAAGTCAATGAGAGTCGAAGTCGTACAAACTTTTTGTAAGTCGGAGCGACTTGCGTTGCTCCTATTAGAATGGTTCTGGTGAATAGTATGGGAAGCGACTTGTCAGGCGGCTGAGTCGCCCCAGTGTGAACCGGTTCTAACTGTCACAAGGGATGTTTACATTACTTGTGACTGCAATAACATTGATAAAAAAAAAAGTAAAAGGACAGTGTAAAAATTTACAGAATATCGGCCGAGAGGTGGCCGAACTATCGGTAACCATATCGGTCAGTCCCTAGACCATAGGCAGCTAGGTCTAAATAGTTACTATAATCTGAGAGGTGCAAGTTTGTCAAGACTCCCCTAGCAACTTCTGAAAAAGCCCTAGGGCTCCACGGAGCCATGATTGAGGAAGGCTGTAGTGTAAGCGTTATAACTGGGCTTTCTAGCAGTGGTGGAGTTTAGCCACTAGGTGGTGCCAGTCCCTTAGGTTGCTTTTTGTGCACCTGGTATCCTCTTGCTGATGAAAGTAATAATAAAAATATTAATCTGCTGCCCATTCCTTTTTAATTGCTCACCTTTTGGACAGTGTTGTTTTAAGTAGTCTTTTTACCTTGCTTCTCTATTTCTGTTACAGGTTCAAATTAAGCGGGATGTTGACACTGGCAAGCAAGCTGAAGCGGGATGATGGGGTGAAAGGAAGCAGAGCTTCCAATACATCCACGGACTCTACTCGTAGAGTGTCCGTCCGTGATAGATTGCTTATAAAAGGTATCAGTGTTCGTATTTATTTTTTGGTGAAATACTGTTGTTTTTCTGAAATGAAATAATTTTGTTTCATAATGTGTTAAACACTGCAGCTCAAAAAAAAAAAAAAAAATCTAGCAGAGTGTGTGGGCGATCACTTTTGTCAAGTTTCTTTTGCTCACCACAAACTGCCATTTCATAGTGAAAAATCATCCTCAGCTTATTCAAGCTGTAACCAGTTGTGGACATTGGATGTGTTGCATACACCCCAAAAAAAACCTCATTGACGTACGCGGGGTGTGTGTGCAGTAGTATGTCCATTTCTTCATTGGCTGGCATCGCTCTTGCGCATGCACAGGAGGCTGTCATCCAGGCACTCGGAGACCTGCTTGGTGTTGTAAGCTGAGCTGCGCATGAGCAGCTCAATTTTCAGTTCTGGAGAAGACGATGAGCTGGAAGGTAGGGCATTTTATTGCTGAAGAAACATTACATAGCTCTATTGCAATCAAAGCCTCCCTGCTCGTTCTTTCAACCCACCGGACACTATTTTTAAGCTGGTTTTATCTCAGTTGTTGGAGAACTTGTCAGATGTTATCATGCTGATAACAGAGGAACGGAACAGCAGAAAAACATTTGACTTAGGGCTTTGTAGAGAGATAAGAAAACATTACAGATATGTGCCTGGGTCAGATTTCATAAATCCGGTTTACCCCCACTTTAAAGAATAATAATAATTTTTATCCACAGTAACACCATTTTTTTAACCACTTCAATATGGAGTGCTTTCACCCCCTTCCTTCCCAGGCCAATTTTCAGCTTTCAGCGCTCTTGCACAATTGTGCAGTCATACAACACTATACCCAAATAAAAATTTTCTCTTTTTGTTGACACTGATAGAGCTTTTTTTTTGGTGGTATGTATTCACAACCTTTTTTTTTTCTTTTTTTTTTTTTTTGCGATATAGGCAAAAAAAGTGGAAATTAAAAAAATATATATATATTTTTTTTAAAAGCAATCCAATAAAATCAAATTTTGGCATAAAATTGAGCCAAACTGTATTCTGCTACATGTCTTTGGTAAAAAAAAAAAAAAAAAATCCTGTTAAGTGTATAATAATTGATTTGTGTGATCACAGACAGATGTACTCGGATAATTATGTGCACAGATGATCACGGACATATGTATGTAGCTACTCATTGGGCCATATGATTTTACTGGGACATATGTGGGGGACAGGTGTGTGGTGCCACAATTTTGGGGACACCGGGCAGGTGATCAGTGTGTAAAGAGCTGTAAAAAACATGCTGTTCATACTCGCTGATCACATGACAGTCACAGAGCCCTCCTGCAGATCGCAGATGTGCCGTGTCCGGGTGACATGAGTGCATCGGGATCCCACGCGATTCCCCTCTTCCTGAGGCACATTCCTGAGCGTCCAATCAGGAGGAAGCACCCACCCGGCCGTATATGTGCAGTGGCCTTGTGGTGGTTAAACGCTGATCAAATGGCAAAAAAAATGCTTTTGTTTTTAGTTTTGATACATTTTTGTCATTGGATTGCATAAAAAAAAAAAAATGTTTTGAAAGACAATATCGACAGAGGGCTGAAGTGATCCTTTGCCCCCCTCTTTCCCCCGTAGCAGTGTCCTCTGCCTCCCTTCATATCACTCATCCCACTGTAGTATTCTTTGCCCCCTCTCCCCCATAGCAGCATCCTCTGCCTCCTTCACATATTACCTCCCAACCCACTGCAGTGTCCTCTGCCCCCCCTTATGTTTTCCACAGCACAAAGTTTTAGATTTTTATTAGAGAAGAATCACTGGGTACTATGCTGGGAAAAATGCCTTTGACACATAACAAGCTAATAGGCTCATATACAGTGCCTTACGAAAGTATTCAGCGCCCTTGAACTTTGCGACCTTTTGCCACATTTCAGGCTTCAAACATAAAGATATTAAACTGTAATTTTTTTGTGAAGAATCAACAACAAGTGGGACACAATCCTGACATGGAACGAAATTTATTGGATATTTCAAACTTTTTTAACAAATAAAAAACTGAAAAATTGGGCGTGCAAAATTATTCAGCCCCTTTACTTTCAGTGCAGCAAACTCTCTCCAGAAGTTCAGTGAGGATATCTGAATGATCCAATGTTGACCTAAATGACTAATGATGATAAATAGAATCCACCTGTGTGTAATCAAGTCTCCGTATAAATGCACCTGCACTTTGATAGTCTGAGAGGTCCATTTAAAGCGCAGAGAGCATCATGAAGAACAAGGAACACACCAGGCAGGTCCGAGATACTGTTGTGGAGAAGTTTAAAGCCGGATTTGGATACAAAAAGATTTCCCAAGCTTTAAACATCCTAAGGAGCACTGTGCAAGCGATAATATTGAAATGGACGGAGTATCGGACCACTGAAAATCTACGAAGACCTGGCCGTCCCTTTAAACTTTCAGCTCATACAAGGAGAAGACTGATCAGGGATGCAGCCAAGAGGCCCATGATCACTCTGGATGAACTGCAGAGATCTACAGCTGAGGTGGGAGACTCTGTCCATAGGACAACAATCAGTCGTATACTACACAAATCTGGCCTTTATGGAAGAAGAAAGCCATTTTTTAAAGATATCCATAAAAAGTGTTGTTTAAAGTTTGCCACAAGCCACCTGGGAGACACACCAAACATGTGAAAGAAGGTGATCTGGTCAGATGAAACCAAAATCTAACTTTTTGGCAACAGTGCAAAACTTTATGTTTGGCGTAAAAGCAACACAGCTCATCACCCTGAACACACCATCCCCACTGTCAAACATGGTGGTGGCAGCATCATGGTTTGGGCCTGCTTTTCTTCAGCAGGGACAGGGAAGATGGTTAAAATTGATGGGAAGATGGGGCGTGGACTGGACGGCAATGGAGTAGGACACTGCTAGAGAGAGCTCTGCCGACCCATCATCCTGATCGGTTAATCCTGCCTGTATCCTGAGCTTCTAAAGCCATCACCTGCAACCGGGGACATGTACTGTACCATCTGCTGCCCCTTGAGCCTGCCAGATTGAAAGAACGCTGCCCGGGACCGCTGTGGACAGATTCTCCAGACCGGGGACAAGCCTTGGGAAAGACCTCGGCTTCGGCCTAGTTGCGGAGCGGCGGCCATCTTGGTCCTCTTAGTGGCGGCTCCCGGCTGATACATCGGCTCCCCCTGACTCCTTGGCACTCCATCACCTCCTGGAACGGGGTCCAGGCGGCCTGGGGACACCGCCGAGGCGCACCGCACCTTGCATTAGCTGCTCGAAGGGCTGCGATTTTGGCCTGCACCTCGTGTCGGCGGCCATATTGGTCCTCCCGACGGCGGCCTCCTGCCTCCAAGACTGTTCCCCCAGACGGCTCAACACTGCATCGCCTCCTGTAGTAGTGACCGGAGGGCCTGGGGACACCCCCGGGGTACACTGTGCCCTGTTTGTATTGCGGGAGGGGCCTGGTTCTCGGGTCGGCGGCCATCTTGGCACACCCGGAGGCGGCCTCCAGAACTTTTGCCTGTTCTCCCTGCACCTCAGCAATCCATCCCCCTCCGGCCTACTCCTTAAACGGCGTGATCCTGCTTATACTTACCGACCCCCTTTTCTCCTGATTTGGCTCTCCAACAGCCCGGGACCACCAAGATACCAAGATTAATTTTTTGGACCTTGAAATATCAGTGGCTGACAATCAGTTTGTGACTAAAACTTTTTTTAAGCCAACCGATCGGAACGGGTACATTTCCACGGATAGTTGCCACCATAGCTCGTGGCTTAAATCGGTGCCCTACAGTCAACTGCTTCGAATCAGGAGGAACTGTACGAATGTAACAGATTTCTATACACAAGCGGAAATCCTCAAACTTAGATTTGTTGAAAAAGGGTACACTCCTGCTGTCATTGATAATCATGATAGATCGTGTTTCCAAACTGGATAGGGTTTCTATTATCTCAGAAAAACCCAAACGTACCCCGGACACCAAGTTTAAATTGGCGTTTACAACCCAGTATTCAGTACAGCACAAGCAAATTAAAAACATTCTGAATCGCCACTGGAACGTCCTTCGGAGCGATCCTCTTTTGGGTCCAGCTCTCCCCGATAAGGCAGGGGTTGTCTTTAGGGGGGCCATGTCACTTAGGAACAAACTTGCTCCAAACGTATCAGACCCTCCAACCAAACCCTCATTCTTCCCCGAGATTAAGGGATTTCATGCTTGTAGAAGGAGTAATGTGTGCCTTCTTAACACCTTTACAAGTAAGTTAGATAAGTAAGTACAAGTAAGAAAGATAAGTTGCTTCGCTTCTACAGTAACATCCACTACATATCAGATGAAGGATTTTGTTACCTGCGATAATAGATATATTGTCTAACTCCTTACATGTCCATGTAAGAAACAATACGTTGGCAGGACCATACGCACATTTGCCATCAGAGTTAATGAGCATATTACCCGTATTAGGAAAGGCAAGACCAACCATAGCGTACCTAAACATTATTTGGAACACCATCACAAAAACCCAGAAGGGACTAGTTTCCAGATTATTGGCAAATTTACCCCCCACTGGAGAGGAGAATCACGGGTCAGAGGAGTTTCCCAACTTGAGATGTTTTGGATTTACCAGCTCCGTTGTTTCTCGCCCCACGGGTTAAACATCGAGTGGGATATTAACGCTTTTATAAATAAATCCTAAAACTATTGTCACCATTTTCCTTGTCTGACTATTTGCATTATGATTCAGGCAGAATTACCATCTCCTATAGCGATTGCTTACACTGGTTTCTTAACAGTAGACCTTTATTATGGCTTTCATGTATTTTTTTTGTCTTAACAATTATCTGTAACAATATTTTTCCTCTGGTGATGATCAATTGTGTCACGCACTGCTATTGTATCCATTATGTGTCACAGAGCGAGAATCAGTCACCCCCTCCTACGGGTTACGTTGTCTGTGCCCTTTACCTCTGATTGGCCTAACAGTTTTGTGTACGCCCAGTGGTGTCATATGGAACGCAGTATGGCGTGATGACGACATGGCGCCAACGTTGCCTATTGGAAGCTCCGTCTACTGTGGTTCTCATCACTCTCAGGGTGCGGTTCAGCGTGGAGCGCACGCTGTCGTGAGGTTTACGTTGTTGCGTCATCGCGGGTGAGCGTGGTGACCCACGCGCTCCTCGTGACATCGCCAGGACTAATGACCTCGTCTGAGGATTTTTCCTCCATTCGCAGGTTGTTGAATACACTGGAGCGCACGCAGTCGATAGGTTTGCATGGTTGCGTCATCGCGAGTGGGCGTGGTGATGCATATGCACCTTGTGACTTCGTTCTGACCAATCACCTTGTCTGATGAGTCTACCATATGACGGACACATTTAGTAGTGGCGATTCTCTGCTGACAGTAGGGGTTGTGGTCTATTAGACCTCATCATGATTGGCTCAAAGTTTTTTGATTGTTTTCATTGCAGCTGCTCTGGGATACAATTGATGCATCACTTATGTATGTGGAGTGGGGAAATAAGTTTATGCCCCAGTTGATGAGCCCTTAGCTCGAAACATGTCGGGTACATAGCCTATTTGCATACCCATTTACCACGCTACCATTGTATACTTCATGTGATCACTTGTACCAGTCTCTTCACGAGACCTGTACTTTCATTCTATTTTTTATCTTGTTTTTATCATGCCTAATAAAGGCTTTTTTTTATTGGAAGTAACTACACTATGTGGAGTTTTTCTTTCCTTCCCTCCATGTTCCCATGGTTGAACATGCTCTCCAGTTACTTCATATAAGGATCCTCCTAACAGCTTACCGTGCCTTGGATTTCGGTACTTCTGGTGTCGATTCTCAGCCATCTCATCATCAGTTCCAGTGTGGCCATCAGCTTGAGAAACTCTTGCATGCCTGATTGACACATTGCCGCTGGCACCTGTGTCCACCATATCTGGTAAGAGTATTCAACTTTTACATCTTTCATTTGGATGCCTTTGATGACCCTGGAAAATTGATGTTTTGAAACGACTGTCTACATCCATCTGTCACCATCTGGAATACCCAGTGGATTTTATGATTGTTTTTTTTTTTTCCTTAAGACGACTCTCCACACATGTGTATCAACATAGTTGATTTAAAGGACTTTTCTTTGTGTTTATATACTGAACTTGTTCTATTAATCAGACGCACAATGCATTGCATATGTGTTTCACTATGATATTTACCTATATAACTTATTGATTTACATCACTTTTTTATTGCTCACTGGCAACAGTTTTTGCAATCGCCCCCCATGTGATTAGAAATAATCTATTAGACATAGTGTTTACTATGTTTATCTAGCGCTGCACTCTTTTTCTTTTTAGCCCGGGACCACCAGCAGTATGTCCCCGCCGAAAGGCCAGAAATCCGCGGCTGTGGCGAAGCTGGATCAATACCGCCGCCAGGACAAGGACGATGGAGAAGAAGATGGCGCTTCAGTGAGAGTGGGAGGTGAGCAGTTGGCGGGAGATACTGACAGGCTTCTGGAGGCGATTACTCTATGCCGCACTTCACTGACTGCCCAGATCGAGGAGGCTAAGGTGGATATCTCCCTGATCAGACAAGACTTCCACAAACTCTGGGATCGGGTCAAAACTGCGGAGACCAGGATAAGCGCTGTGGAGGATTCTGTCCCCCCTCCAGGAAAGCACAGACCGCATGCAGCGCCAGATCCACCAGCTATTCACTAAACAAGATGAAATGGAGAATAGATTAAGGAGGTGTAATCTACGTTTTATTGGCCTGCCTGAGGGTGCGGAGGGTAAAGACCCTACAACATTTCTTGAGCAACTACTGGTCAATACCTATGCTGACGGAGGAGAGAGCTCACCGCATGCCTGCCAAACCACCGCCGCAGGGAGCTCCTCCACGCACCTTTATTGCCAATCTCCTTAACTACAAAGACAGGGATGCAGCCTTAAAACTGGCTAAAGTAAAGGGCAACATACCGCTGGGAAATGTTACTGTGGCCGTTTTTCCACACTTTTCTGCTAAGGTCCAGCAAGGATTCATCGAGGCCAAGCGCAGGCTGCACATTCAACACCTCAAGTATGCCATGCTCTTTCCCGCACGCCTCAGGGTGGAACGCGAGGGTAGAGCGTATTTCTTTGATGACCCCGAGGAAGTGATCACCTGGCTGGAGCGTCACATTATACCTGAGAATGCGGACTGACACTATTGTGAGTACAGCTAATGTCACTTCTCCCTTGCAGTGGGATAGCTCCTTTGCCACCCACGTGTGTGGTTGTCTACTATTGTGCGATATGTTGCAGCGCTGATCTGCCCATACACTGTACTTATTTTGTTCCTGCACCCATGTTGCCACTGCCATGGGGAAAGGAGCCTTACATTTTTTTTACTGGACTTCTGTTCTTCACACAGCCTCTCCCCATGCCTGCTCTTTTGGCTAACTCATGGTCTTATGCCCTCTAGCCCACTGCACAGTAAATCTCTTTGATGATGCTTGCCTAAGTAGAAGCCCGAGATGGGCCTACATTACTTTGTGAGTCAAAATAGAATTTTATTTCAGGAAGAGGGGGAGGGGGGCCTGGCTTGAGGGGGGGTTGGATTTTTTTTTTTCTTTCTTTTTTGATCTGCATGACTCCCGCTTTCTTGATCTTTTCCCCTCCCCTCCTTCTGTTTTCTGTACCTCTCATGGGTTTTAAGTTCCCACCATGTTGTGACGGGGGTCGGAGCTCCAGGTTTGCACTAGTCCTACCCAACACATGCATAGTGCAGCGAGACTTTCCCCCATTTCGTACTAGGGACAATGGTTTTGTTACATGGAGCCACCGCAGAATGGAACACCGTAGTACCGGTGTGTTACGGGACTTGTCATGCTCCTTTCATCTACCCTTGGTGGCTCAGTTTGATGATCTTTATATTTGTTCTGATTTTGCACTATTACCCCAAGCACTAATGTTTTATTCTCTGATATTTGAAATGTTTGAATTGTTCAGGGATGAAGCCTGCATCAGTTGTGGGAGGTGCAGGGCGGGGGGAGGGGTAGTTTATTCATTGAGTAATCATTTACGAGATATCTTTTGGAATAGGGTTATACAGCATACATTCACACTACCATGTATCCTATATAGGAATCCCGGACTCCCGCCATTCCTGTTGGATATGGGTCGGGACGGGTTGTGACTGTCCTGAGGGGGCGTGCTATTTTTCACATAGAGCTCCATGGCATCATTGAAGTTCCTAACCTGGAATGTCAGGGGCCACAACAGCTGTCATTTGCATTTGAATAGCTGTGTTTCCCCGCCGCGCCGACAAGTATAGCCTCTCCCCCTTGCCCGGGCACTTTGATAGACAGGTCACCCGTTCGATTGGAGTCTAAAATTTTCTTTGGGCCGAGGTCCGAAACTCAAGTCCCCATCACAGCACCCCTTTACATCAGGTGTCCCCATCGCATCACCCCTTTACATCAGGTGTCCCCATAGCATCACCCCTTTACATCAGGTGTCTCCATCGCATCACCCCTTTACATCAGGTGTCCCCATCGCAGCGCCCCTTTACATCAGGTGTCCCCATCGCATCACCCCTTTACATCAGGTGTCCCCATCGCATCACCCCTTTACATCAGGTGTCCCCATCGCATCACCCCTTTACATCAGGTGTCCCCATCGCATCACCCCTTTACATCAGGTGTCCCCATCGCATCACCCCTTTACATCAGGTGTCCCCATCGCATCACCCCTTTACATCAGGTGTCCCCATCGCATCACCCCTTTACATCAGGTGTCCCCATCGCATCACCCCTTTACATCAGGTGTCCCCATCGCATCACCCCTTTACATCAGGTGTCCCCATCGCATCACCCCTTTACATCAGGTGTCCCCATCGCATCGCCCCTTTACATCAGGTGTCCCCATCGCATTGCCCCTTTACATCAGGTGTCCCCATCGCATCGCCCCTTTACATCAGGTGTCCCCATCGCATCACCCCTTTACATCAGTTGAGTCAGTTGAGTTGAGGCAGCCGGATTAGCTACAGGAGCTCACAACGGCACACGTCTCCTAGGAATAGGAGCGTGCGGGCTATAGCTCCAGGCAGGTGTAGGCTAGCAGGCAGTCAGGGTTCCCCTGCCCAGCCAAGCTCCAGCACAGCCGCATCTTGCCCGGATCACCTCCACCTCCAGCCGTCTCCAGCACTCCTTCTCCCCCCCTCCTTTGAGCATCTGAGCCATCACACAGGTAATCCAGCCTGTCCCCCCCAGGATCAAGGGCGGCCGTCCTTTTCAGGATAACCGCGCCAAACCAGCCTTGGGAATCGGCTCCCCTCACCCAGACCGCAATCGAGGTACCCCCAGCCCGTCCCCACCTCCCCGCCGCTGTTCCCTTGCTGTTTTCGCCGGTCCGCGCCAGCCACTATAGTCCGCGGGAGCCGCGGCTTAGGAAAGTCTGCGGCTTTAACTGCGGCCTAGCGGCGCACGGCTACAGCACTCTGCATCGCCCCTGTGCTTTTGCCCAACACCCCCCCCCCCTACCCACAGATGTCCCCATCCACCTCCCTGGCAGCCAACCACCCCCTCTCTGGGGTTTATTTCAGCAAGTTGGTGGCCCGGCTTGGGCCCTGTGTCAGGCCATCGGCCAGCTTGGTACACCCCCCCAGCAGGAACTTCTCCCTGCACACCATCCCCTCACAATATCATCAGTTTTGATCCAGGGTCTCAACCGATCGCCTCTGAGGGATCAGGAAGGAATTTTTTTCCCTGCCCAGCAGATTGGCTTAGCTGAACCAGGGTTTTTTTTGCCTTCCTCTGGACCAAATAAAAAATAGGAGAGAGGATTCAAGGAATCTACTCCCCACCGCCACCTGACCACCCCCCCGGCGACGGGCCACTATGGCCATTCGGCAATATTCTGCAGAAATCATCTGGGGCCTGAGGCAATTTGCCACAAAGCTACCAGCCGTCACCAAAAAGGCCCTGAGAGTTGAGCAACTTTTGAGGATCGATCGACGATCATCAGTCAAAAAATTTAGCTACCCACCCCAAGCAAAGCACATATCATGTGCTTTGGTCAATACAAGATCGGCAGTAAGACACCGATTAGAAATCCATGATTTCATTCTACAGACCAACTTAGACTGTCTCTTTATTACAGAAAGCTGGCTCACAGCCGACTGTAACACCATTCTTGGAGAACTGGTGCCAGAACACTACCGGATTATCACTGAAAACAGAATAGGGCAAAGAGGAGGAAGACTGGCGGTGATCCATAAGACGCATCTGGTGATCTCTAAACCAGCCCTTCAGCACTCGCTTCCATTTATGGAAACCCTTACTCTGCAACTGCGAACAAACCCCCAGGAGACCGTCCGTATTCTGCTCTGCTATAGGCCACCGGGGCCTAAATCGCAGTTTTTACCCTCATGGTCAGAGTTCATCTCCACTTACGCCATAACCAGCAAACACCTTTTGCTGCTCGGGGACTTCAATCTCTGGGCCAACTCCTCACAAGACCCCGTGGCCGACGCCTGTATCGACCATCTGGAAGGATTAGGCCTTCAGCAACTAGTACGTGGGCCCACACATGCTTCAGGTCACACACTCGATCTTATCTTCAGACAAAATCTGAAAGTAAGTATTTTGGAAAATGAACCATTGCCATGGACAGATCACCATGCAATTAAATTCATAATTTCCAATACTGCCCTATTGATAAAAACACCCAAGCCAGTGACAACACACTGGTCTAGATCTCAGAAGAAGCTCCATTCGGAACTCTTCAAATCTACCTTGGAAAATAAAATTAAAACAATTCAACCAGGTCAAACGGCCGCAGACATACTGGACGCCATAAATGCAGCCCTACCACAGTCAGCCGACTTAGTAGCACCAGAACGCAAAGTCCTTACCCGGAAAAACAAGGCAGGCTGGTTCAACAACCAGCTATCGCTACTGAAGCAAGAGCGTAGAAGGGCAGAAGCCGCCTGGAAAAGAAACGCTTCCGAGGCGAACCTCGCCTTCTACAAAGTAGCAACAAGAAGATACCACATAGAAATCTTCAAAGCCAAGAAAAACTATTTTTCCATGGCTATCAACAGCGCCTTAAACCGCCCCCGGGATCTCTTCAAGCTGGTCTCGCAGACCATGAATCCAGACTGTCTTGAAGCCCCCAACTCAGGCACCCAAGAATTTTGCAATGAATTGTCGGATTTCTTCATCAATAAAATTGAAGGAATCCGGGAAAGCATTCCGCAAAACAATACCCCTGAGCTACCACACAGCACCCAGAGGAACATGCTACAACCAACAAAGTTCACTCTGGAACCCATCTCCATCGATGCCACAGAAAATATCATCGGCGCTTTGCGTAACAGCACATCGCCTAATGATATCATCCCCACTAAGCTGCTAAAGGAATATGCCAATATCCTGGCACCTCCCATTACGCAGCTTATAAACCAGTCATTTAAGGAAGGCATAGTGCCCTCCCTGCTGAAAGAGGGCACAATCCAGCCCATCTTGAAGAAACCTACCCTGGATCCCAAGGACCCAAATCACCGCCGTCCCATAACAATGCTAAACGTTTTCTCCAAGGTAATGGAGAAAGTGGTGGTACAACAGCTGCAACAGCATCTAGATACCCACAACCTACTCGATCCACTGCAATCGGGATTCCGTCCCGGACACGGGATGGAAACAGCACTGCTCAAAATATGGGACGACGTTCTGGAGGCCGCAGACGAAGGAGAATCTTGTCTCCTGGTTCTGCTGGACCTAAGCGCAGCCTTTGACACCGTAGATCACAAACTGCTACTGACTCGGCTGGCTGAGGTAGCCGGAGTCACAGAGGGTGATTTACCATGGTTTTCCTCCTTTTTGGGAAGCCGATCTCAAACGGTGAAGTTGGGACCGTTCACTTCTGGAAAACGCACTGTCATGTGGAGTCCCCCAAGGCTCACCTCTGTCACCGGTGCTCTTCAACATCTATCTTCGACCTCTCTTTGAAGTCATCAGTAGTCAACAACTACTTTATCACTCATATGCAGACGACACGCAACTGTATTTTCGCATCTGCAATAGAAAGGATCATCATCTCAGCTTAGAGAATTGTCTCTCTTCAATAGAAAAGTGGATGACTAGGAGTTATCTCAAACTCAACAATTCCAAAACAGAACTTCTTCTGTTTCAGGCCAGTCGCAAGAGTCAACTGGCAACAACCTGGACACCTCCACCCATTCTGGGCCAGATCATCTCCCCTAGCGCCAAAGTCAAAAGTCTCGGGATCATTTTTGACACCCACATGACAATGGACGCACAAATAGGGTCAGTAGTCAGCGGATCTCACCATCTGCTGCGCCTACTCCGCAGGCTTATTCCATTCATTCCCAAAGAAGATGTGCCAGTCGTGGTGGGAACAATTGTGAACTCCAGACTGGACTATGCAAATGCCCTCTACCTCGGACTCCCAAAGTACCAAATCGCTCGTCTGCAAGTCGTACAAAATACGGCCGCCAGCCTGGTGACTGGGAAAAAACCCTGGGAATCAATCTCACCGTCGCTGAGATCCCTTCACTGGTTGCCAGTAAAAGACAGAATTGCTTTTAAAGCTCTCTGTCTGACTCATAAATGCATCCATGGAAAAGCCCCGCAATATCTTTGCGATAAAATAGAACCCCTCAATCCCAATCGCATTCTGCGATCCAGTGACCAAAATTTGGTCAAAGTACCCAAAGCCAGATTCAAGTCCAAAGGAGAAAGAAGGTTTGCGGTCCAAGGTCCCAGACTTTGGAACGCTTTACCAACCAGCATTCGGTTGGAGGAAAACCACCTGACCTTCAGAAGACAGATTAAAACTCTGCTCTTTTGATGTCAAGAGAGACTGATACAACAAGCGCCCAGAGGCGATTTGGTTCGCATGTGCCGCGCTATATAAGTTTTTCATTCATTCATCAGGTGTCCCCATCGCATCGCCCCTTTACATCAGGTGTCCCCATCGCATCGCCCCTTTACATCAGGTGTCCCCATCGCATCGCCCCTTTACATCAGGTGTCCCCATCGCATCGCCCCTTTACATCAGGTGTCCCCATCGCATCGCCCCTTTACATCAGGTGTCCCCATCGCATCGCCCCTTTACATCAGGTGTCCCCATCGCATCGCCCCTTTACATCAGGTGTCCCCATCGCATCGCCCCTTTACATCAGGTGTCCCCATCGCATCGCCCCTTTACATCAGGTGTCCCCATCGCATCGCCCCTTTACATCAGGTGTCCCCATCGCATCGCCCCTTTACATCAGGTGTCCCCATCGCATCGCCCCTTTACATCAGGTGTCCCCATCGCATCGCCCCTTTACATCAGGTGTCCCCATCGCATCGCCCCTTTACATCAGGTGTCCCCATCGCATCGCCCCTTTACATCAGGTGTCCCCATCGCATCGCCCCTTTACATCAGGTGTCCCCATCGCATCGCCCCTTTACATCAGGTGTCCCCATCGCATCGCCCCTTTACATCAGGTGTCCCCATCGCATCGCCCCTTTACATCAGGTGTCCCCATCGCATCGCCCCTTTACATCAGGTGTCCCCATCGCATCGCCCCTTTACATCAGGTGTCCCCATCGCATCGCCCCTTTACATCAGGTGTCCCCATCGCATCGCCCCTTTACATCAGGTGTCCCCATCGCATCGCCCCTTTACATCAGGTGTCCCCATCGCATCGCCCCTTTACATCAAAGGTGTCCCCATCGCAGTGCCCCTTTACATCAAAGGTGTCCCCATCGCATCGCCCCTTTACATCAAAGGTGTCCCCATCGCAGTCGCCCCTTTACATCAGGTGTCCCCATCGCATCGCCCCTTTACATCAAAGGTGTCCCCATCGCAGTGCCCCTTTACATCAAAGGTGTCCCCATCGCAGTGCCCCTTTACATCAAAGGTGTCCCCATCACAGTGCCCCTTTACATCAAAGGTGTCCCCATCACAGTGCCCCTTTACATCAAAGGTGTCCCCATCACAGTGCCCCTTTACATCAAAGGTGTCCCCATCACAGTGCCCCTTTACATCAAAGGTGTCCCCATCACAGTGCCCCTTTACATCAAAGGTGTCCCCATCACAGTGCCCCTTTACATCAAAGGTGTCCCCATCACAGTGCCCCTTTACATCAAAGGTGTCCCCATCACAGTGCCCCTTTACATCAAAGGTGTCCCCATCACAGTGCCCCTTTACATCAAAGGTGTCCCCATCACAGTGCCCCTTTACATCAAAGGTGTCCCCATCACAGTGCCCCTTTACATCAAAGGTGTCCCCATCACAGTGCCCCTTTACATCAAAGGTGTCCCCATCACAGTGCCCCTTTACATCAAAGGTGTCCCCATCACAGTGCCCCTTTACATCAAAGGTGTCCCCATCACAGTGCCCCTTTACATCAAAGGTGTCCCCATCACAGTGCCCCTTTACATCAAAGGTGTCCCCATCACAGTGCCCCTTTACATCAAAGGTGTCCCCATCACAGTGCCCCTTTACATCAAAGGTGTCCCCATCACAGTGCCCCTTTACATCAAAGGTGTCCCCATCACAGTGCCCCTTTACATCAAAGGTGTCCCCATCACAGTGCCCCTTTACATCAAAGGTGTCCCCATCACAGTGCCCCTTTACATCAAAGGTGTCCCCATCACAGTGCCCCTTTACATCAAAGGTGTCCCCATCACAGTGCCCCTTTACATCAAAGGTGTCCCCATCACAGTGCCCCTTTACATCAAAGGTGTCCCCATCACAGTGCCCCTTTACATCAAAGGTGTCCCCATCACAGTGCCCCTTTACATCAAAGGTGTCCCCATCACAGTGCCCCTTTACATCAAAGGTGTCCCCATCACAGTGCCCCTTTACATCAAAGGTGTCCCCATCACAGTGCCCCTTTACATCAAAGGTGTCCCCATCACAGTGCCCCTTTACATCAAAGGTGTCCCCATCACAGTGCCCCTTTACATCAAAGGTGTCCCCATCACAGTGCCCCTTTACATCAAAGGTGTCCCCATCACAGTGCCCCTTTACATCAAAGGTGTCCCCATCACAGTGCCCCTTTACATCAAAGGTGTCCCCATCACAGTGCCCCTTTACATCAAAGGTGTCCCCATCACAGTGCCCCTTTACATCAAAGGTGTCCCCATCACAGTGCCCCTTTACATCAAAGGTGTCCCCATCACAGTGCCCCTTTACATCAAAGGTGTCCCCATCACAGTGCCCCTTTACATCAAAGGTGTCCCCATCACAGTGCCCCTTTACATCAAAGGTGTCCCCATCACAGTGCCCCTTTACATCAAAGGTGTCCCCATCACAGTGCCCCTTTACATCAAAGGTGTCCCCATCACAGTGCCCCTTTACATCAAAGGTGTCCCCATCACAGTGCCCCTTTACATCAAAGGTGTCCCCATCACAGTGCCCCTTTACATCAAAGGTGTCCCCATCACAGTGCCCCTTTACATCAAAGGTGTCCCCATCACAGTGCCCCTTTACATCAAAGGTGTCCCCATCACAGTGCCCCTTTACATCAAAGGTGTCCCCATCACAGTGCCCCTTTACATCAAAGGTGTCCCCATCACAGTGCCCCTTTACATCAAAGGTGTCCCCATCACAGTGCCCCTTTACATCAAAGGTGTCCCCATCACAGTGCCCCTTTACATCAAAGGTGTCCCCATCACAGTGCCCCTTTACATCAAAGGTGTCCCCATCACAGTGCCCCTTTACATCAAAGGTGTCCCCATCACAGTGCCCCTTTACATCAAAGGTGTCCCCATCACAGTGCCCCTTTACATCAAAGGTGTCCCCATCACAGTGCCCCTTTACATCAAAGGTGTCCCCATCACAGTGCCCCTTTACATCAAAGGTGTCCCCATCACAGTGCCCCTTTACATCAAAGGTGTCCCCATCACAGTGCCCCTTTACATCAAAGGTGTCCCCATCACAGTGCCCCTTTACATCAAAGGTGTCCCCATCACAGTGCCCCTTTACATCAAAGGTGTCCCCATCACAGTGCCCCTTTACATCAAAGGTGTCCCCATCACAGTGCCCCTTTACATCAAAGGTGTCCCCATCACAGTGCCCCTTTACATCAAAGGTGTCCCCATCACAGTGCCCCTTTACATCAAAGGTGTCCCCATCACAGTGCCCCTTTACATCAAAGGTGTCCCCATCACAGTGCCCCTTTACATCAAAGGTGTCCCCATCACAGTGCCCCTTTACATCAAAGGTGTCCCCATCACAGTGCCCCTTTACATCAAAGGTGTCCCCATCACAGTGCCCCTTTACATCAAAGGTGTCCCCATCACAGTGCCCCTTTACATCAAAGGTGTCCCCATCACAGTGCCCCTTTACATCAAAGGTGTCCCCATCACAGTGCCCCTTTACATCAAAGGTGTCCCCATCACAGTGCCCCTTTACATCAAAGGTGTCCCCATCACAGTGCCCCTTTACATCAAAGGTGTCCCCATCACAGTGCCCCTTTACATCAAAGGTGTCCCCATCACAGTGCCCCTTTACATCAAAGGTGTCCCCATCACAGTGCCCCTTTACATCAAAGGTGTCCCCATCACAGTGCCCCTTTACATCAAAGGTGTCCCCATCACAGTGCCCCTTTACATCAAAGGTGTCCCCATCACAGTGCCCCTTTACATCAAATGCGTCCCCATCACAGTGCCCCTTTACATCAAATGCGTCCCCATCACAGTGCCCCTTTACATCAAAGGTGTCCCCATCAGCGTCCCCCTTTACATCAAAGGTGTCCCCATCAGCGTCCCCCTTTACATCAAAGGTGTCCCCATCAGCGTCCCCCTTTACATCAAATGCGCCCATCAGCGTCCCCCTTTACATCAAATGCGCCCATCAGCGTCCCCCTTTACATCAAATGCGCCCATCAGCGTCCCCCTTTACATCAAATGCGCCCATCAGCGTCCCCCTTTACATCAAATGCGCCCATCAGCGTCCCCCTTTACATCAAATGCGCCCATCAGCGTGCACATTAACATCAAATAAGGGTCACTCTGATGGGCACCTCTAAGGTTAAGGGGCACTCTGATGCACGGATTTTAATTTTAGGGGCACTCTGATGGGTATATTTTTAATGAGCATGCCTGATGGGCACATTTTATGTTAAGGGGAACTCTGATGGGCACAACAAAATGTGTCCATCAGTGTGCCTCTTAAAATAAAATGTGTCCATCAGAGTTCCCCCTAAATAAAAAATAGGTGCATCATGGTGCCCCTTCACATAAAATGTGCCCATCAGAGTGTGCCTTGACAGAAAAGAGGTGTCCATCAGCGTGACCTTTAAAAAAATAATGCCCAGCAGCGTGCACAATACATGTTGCCATTCCCACATACCTTAATGGTAGGAGGGCACACGTGCAGGACCCGGGAACCACGAACACCGGCTTAAAAAGAGCCTTCTGCCGTACAGCGGTAACCGCAAGAACAGGGGGCGTGGCGCGCACACTCGCCAGGAGAGCTGTCCTCAAATCAGGGGACTACGAGCAGCGTAGGGGGCGGGCGCGCACGTGACGTCACGTCCCGCCCCTACTCGCGGCCTGCCAGTGATTTCAAGCGTCACTGGTTGCTAGGGAACCCCGCTGAACATCGCGGTCCCAGCAAATCAGCTAACACTACTGGCGGTCCGGGCAGAAGCATCACTGGGGCCGGACCGCGGGCCGCCATTTAGTGACAGCCGGGCTATAGGCTTACTCAATGGGAGGAAACAAATGCAGTGTAACACAGTCACATACCAGCACTGCGAATCAGGATGATTCGTTGCCGCGGCTCTCTCCGCCCCTTCTCAGCTGCCGCCCGCTTTACGCCTCCTTACTATATGCACCCTCACCAGCCCACTCGAGGGGAGGAAACACATTAAAGTACACACATACCAACTAATTATCGCTGCCGCTCTTTTCCGCCGCCTCTATGCACCGCTTCACCGCTCGTGACAAAAAAAAAAAAAAGTATTCTTAAATAAGCATCGGGAGTATTTGCGCGAGTACAAGTACTCGTGCACATACTCGGCATCGGTCCCGGTACCGATACTAGTATCGGGACAACCCTAGTTGAGACACATGTGGAGGGGAGATTACAGATGGCACTCCGCTGACCATGGGTGGGATGGACATTCCACTCGACCCACACGGCCCACGCACGGGGGGTCTCTGTACTTGTTGCTAAATCAGTCCATTTTGAACTCTGTGAGGTCTCCACGGACCCACAGGGCTGTTTTGTGTTCGTATCTCCCAAATTATACGGGGAGCCCTTCCTAATTCTGGCCTTCTATATCCCGCCCCCGTTCTCCATGTCTATAGTGCTGGAGGGGCTTGCATTTATGGCACAACATCCCTCGATCCAATCGGTTTGGCTGGGGGATTTTAACACTACAATGGACCCCTCCTTGGACAGGCTCCGGCTTGCGGATCCCAATTCGGGGATAGCGGGGATTCTAAATTTTCCAGACTAATCACTTCTTTTCATCTAACGGACACATGGCGACATAAGTATCCTGATAAAAGGTAATTTTCCTGCTTCTCCCCTGCTTGTAACTCCATGTCTAGAATTGATATGATTCTTATCTCACAAGGTCTCACATCACGGCTGGGGGAGGCTGTATTCTCCCCCAGGCTGCTATCGGATCACAGCCCTTATTGGATCACCCTGGGGGTTCCTGTGGACAAGCCACAGCGGGCATGGCGTTTGAATCCATTCTGGCTTACACTGTTGCCTGAGGACGATGAGCTCCTCACGGAATGGCGGGCATATTTCAGGGAGAATGACCATTCTGCACCAGTGGCGACGATCTGGGAGTCTTTCAAGCTCCATGCCTGTATGTTTCTAACTTCACGCATAAACAGGATAAAAGCAGACTCGGCGGGTGCTTTTGATGAGGCGGTGACAGTTGTCCCATGCTGAACGAGAATTTGCGACGAACCCCACTCCTGAGGGAGTTGGTGCCCTTAAAATGCAAACTAGGGTAGTCTCCCAACTCCAATATGCAAAAGCCAGACAGAAGTTGTTCTTTACTCGGCAGAGACTGTTTAAACACGGGGAAAAAGCTGATAAGCTTTTGGCATACTTGGTGCATAGCGAAGATAGGCCCCCAGTGGTGATTTCCCTACGCGGCCCTGATGGCCTTCAGGTTACGGACCCGCTCAGGGTATCCTCCGTGTTCCACTATTTCTTTACTGACCTGTACACGTCCAGGAGCCCACCGGATGAGAGCCTAATGGACTCTTTCCTGGAGGATCTTGTGTTTCCCCAACTGACTGACACCCAGGTGAAACTCTTGGAAGCTCCCCTCTCCACGGAGGAGATAGCAAATGCTGTTGCCGGGTTCGCTAGATCTAAGTCCCCAGGTTCTGACGGCCTTCCAATTGAATTCAATCTACAATATGGTGAGGTGCTGATTCCCAAGTTATTAGCCTTATACAATCATCTCTTTGAGACATTTACACTCCCTCCCTCCATGAGGGAGGCGACTATAGTCCTCATTCCGAAGCCAGGAAAAGATCCGGGATACCCGGAATCCTATCGCCCAATTTCTCTCCTTCAAGTAGACGTTAAAATTCTGGCTAAGGTTTTGGCTAACCGGCTTAATCAGGTCATACTCTCACTAATACACACCGATCAGGCAGGCTTTATGCCCGGTCGCAACACCTCATTTAATTTGCGCAAATTATATATGAATCTGCAGGCCCTCATGAAAATGTTGGGTCCCGGGTGGTGGTGACACTAGACATGGCCAAGGCATTTGACTCTGTGGAATAGAAATATCTCTGGAGGTGTTTAGAATGCTATGGAGTTGGCCCTCGATTCCGCAAGTGGGTCAAATTGCTCTACCAGTCCCCAACAGCCAGAGTGGTGGCGAATGGCTGGCCATCTCCGGTGTTTGATCTTAGCAGAGGCACGAGACAGGGGTGTCCGCTCTCCCCGTTGCTCTATGCCTTGGCTGCGGAGCCGCTGGCCATGTCCATTCGTAAGAACGCTGAGATGCAGGGATTGCGGATGGGGTCCCTAACGGAGAAAATTAGTATGTACGCGGACGATACACTGTTGTTCCTTGCTGATTCAGGCCCCTCTCTTAAAACTGCACTTCAAACGATTGAGCGTTTCGTAAATTTCTCGGGGCTCAAGATCAACTGGGGGAAGTCACAGATTCTCCCGATTGGTAGTTTCCCGCCGTCGGAATCCCAAAAGGATCTCCCCCTCCAGAGAGTAGACACTATTCGGTACTTAGGATTACACGTATCTAGGAGCCCGGTTGACTACATTGCCCTTCATATAGAACCATTGTTCTCTTTAGTCAGGGCCAAGATTCGGGTTTGGGCACGTCTCCCTCTTGGTGCGTGGGGTCGCATTAACCTGATCAAAATGATCCTCCTTCCTAAGATCCTATATGCTCTGTGGCACTCCCCGGTATACTTGCCCCTAAAATACTTTAAGTCACTGGAGGCCCTCCTCAAGCTGTTTGTCTGGGGTACTGGCAGGCACAAGCTTGCCTGGCACATACTCAAAAATCCAACTGATTTGGGTGGTACAGCATTACCTGATTTTAACCTCTATTACATTGCATCTCAGCTATCCCGACTGTTCCACATTGACAAGACAGATGGTGCGCGTTTTCGGCTCCTACTCTGTCCCCGTGGGGCCCGTTACACTGGAGACCCACTCGTGTGGAAATACGAAGTCCCTGCTGTTCCAATATAGACGTATTTGGGACATTGCCTCTCTCAGGCTGGGAATACCCCAGATCACAGATTACACACCCTTATGGCATAACAAAGACTTACCTGAGTTTCTTCTAGTTCAGGGATCTGAACGCTGGGCCTCACAGGGTGTCTTCTACCTGCATCATCTATACTCGAGGGGGCACCTCAAAACCTACCAAATGCTTAAAGAGGAATTTTCATTATGTAATCATATGCTTTTTAGGTTTCTGCAGGTGAGACATGCGGCGAAGACGCAATTTTTACATGCACCCCCACAGCCTACCCTGCACCCCATTATGTCGATAGCTAAAAGTACTGATCCACGGGCGCTAATATCGGAAATTTTACCACATGATGGCAACTCCTGCTGCCACTAAGTTAGCGTTTAACTTGAAACCCCGCTGGGAGAGGGAGGTGGGACCTCTGGAGGATGAGGAGTGGGAGGAGGCGTTAGAGACATGCAAATTGGTATCCCCCAGACTCTCGGATCGACTTTCCCAGATTTATATAATTCATAGAGCATACTTAACCCCCATCCGAGTGGCCAGATATAAGCATGATCAATCCACTCTGTGTCCGATGTGTAGCCAGGAAACGGGATCGTTCTTTCATCTTCTCTGGACTTGTCTGAAAACTCAAGACCTTTGGAGACAAATTGTAACGTTCCTACATGATGTTATGGGCTCTCCCGTAGCACTTGACCCAAAACAATGTATTCTCGGGATATTTCCTGAGAGTATAGACAAATATACTAAGATATTCCTACACAAAACTCTTTTCTCAGTTAGAAAAGTTATTGCCAGGAGATGGATGCGGTCTGTGCCTCCTAGCTTCTTGGAATGGTGGGCGGAAGTGAATGGGACCTTGCCTCTCAAAAAATGTATATATGTTAATAGAGGATCAATCAATAGTACTACTATGTGGCCCTCTAATATAGTACAGCTCTGCGCTTAGGATGATAACATAAAATTATATGTACAGATGCTTCTGATAAACAATAATACCATATATGTAAAGAAGAAGAAGTCCTAAACGACGAAACGTCAGAGCGTGGTTGTCAGCACCTAACCCGGAAGTGACGCGTGCGCTCCACACGGAGGAAACCAGGAAACTGCAGGAAACCTTTCCAAGCGGTCCTCAGGTATCCAGTGAAGAGTACACACACACACACACTGATTTGATTATCAGTATTTTGCCTGAAACTTATTTACTATGGTACGCATGCACTTGTAAGGGGGATCTATTTTGGGCTATTAAAAGTTATCAAACGATATTGCTCTATGTAGATATTTTTTCTTTCCCTACACACTTGCGAATTTTAACCAATATACCTGGAGAGTGATAAGCCCGAGACGGTGACTAAAGGAGATGGATTGATATGCTGTCTGATCATTACCATCTGGTAAGTGTCTCCCCAAAGGGGACTTTCTTTTCCCCCCCACGCGGTGAACACTGTTGGTGATTGGAAGCACAATTTTCAAGCATTCTCGGACGGTCAACTTATTGTGACTTTAACAAACTTAAGGTTTGCAGCGCTGCTGCAGAACTGAGATTGGACTATACACTAGTCTGTGATGTTAATAGAGGATGTCCGTCCAAATACGATATAATATGGGACCGCTGGTTGAGGGAGGCAGAGACTTGTAGTTAGTACTGGAATGGTCCGGGGTCGCCGGCTTACAGACCCCTTGGGAAATATGCCATTGTGTCTACCCATAATCCTGTATGCATATAGCCCCACGTGAGTTGTTAGTTTCCTCGCCACATGCTGTGACTACTGTAAATGTATTGACTGATGCCCTCGACTCCCCCTTATTTCCTTTTTATGTGAATGTATGTAACTGTTCCATTACTCTGTATGCCTCTTTTTTACTCATTAAAAATCTTTTGTTCAATGAAAAAAAAAATTGATGGGAAGATGGATGGAGCCAAATACAGGACCATTCTGGAAGAAAACCTGATGGAGTCTGCAAAAGACCTGAGACTGGGACGGAGATTTGTCCTCCAACAAGACAATAATCCAAAACATAAAGCAAAATCTACAATGGAATGGTTCACAAATAAACATATCCAGGTGTTCGAATGGCCAAGTCAAAGTCCAGACCTGAATCCAATCCAGAATCCCATCCAACCTCACTGAGCTCGAGCTGTTTTGCAAGGAGAAATGGGCAAAAATGTCAGTCTCTCGATGTGCAAAACTGATAGAGACATACCCCAAGCGACTTACAGCTGTAATCGCAGCAAAGGGTGGCGCTACAAAGTATTAACTTAAGGGGGCTGAATAATTTTGCACGCCCAATTTTTCAGTTTTTTATTTGTTAAAAAAGTTTGAAAAAGTTTGAAATATCCAATAAATTTCGTTCCACTTCATGATTGTGTCCCACTTGTTGATTCTTCACAAAATATTACAGTTTTATATCTTTATGTTTGATGCCTGAAATGTGGCAAATGGTCGCAAAGTTCAAGGGGCCGAATACTTTCGCAATGCAGTGTATAAAGCAACAATACAGTCTTAACCTGACAATACTTCTGCTTTTAAAATGCGCACACACACAGTTTTGTGCTTAACAAATTGGCATTGCACGCTGATAGCTTTGGGACTCCGAAGTAAGTAAAACCATGAATTCAAAGAACAAAAAAAGCTGGGAGGAGAGCTTTATCACTTGACCCTGTCAGTTCATAGGATAGCTTCTCTTTCGATTCAGCGTTGAGCACAGTGAATTCCTTGGAATGCTGCATGCACAACACCACAGCCAGCCTGTTAACTAAAGTTCCACTTTTCGATAAGATATATTAAACAGTAAATCCATTTTTTGTTGAGAAAAAAAAACATTCCCCCTCTGAGTGTTCTATGTACATTACAAGGATTTTAACCAACTTTGTTGCATTATACCAAGGGTCTCCAAACTACGGCCCTCCAGCTGTTTCGGAACTACATTTCCCATGAGGCATTGTAAAATTCTGACATTCACAGACATGACTAGGCATGATGGGAATTGTAGTTCCTGAACAACTGGAGGGCCATAGTTTGGAGATCCCTGCATTATACTGACGAAATAGCAATTTTTTGTCTTTGTGCAAAATGAATCTAATGGGAATGATTTTATAATAATCAGCTCCTGCACTTGTAGGGTTCTGAAGAAAGTCGCAGGGTCTGCATCCATTTAGACGTAATTTAAAAAAAATGATGCTTTAGTTGCAGAAGATGCTGAAAATCTGATTTGTATCTTAGTGCATATTTTTGGGAAAATCAGTAAACCAATCACACAAGCAATAAAGTTGCATATCTAGGAGGGACGTTCTGTGTATCATCTGTGTACAGAATGCCTCCAGATTGCATTTTATTTTACACAGAATTACTGCACTGCAGATTGAAAAGAAAAGGTAGTTTTTAATAAGATTCACTTACAATACGCCTTGTGTTGCACTTTTATATGCTATATTTTTTTATTTGCTGTCTTTTCCACACAAAAGTGGAGTTGCCCCTTTTAAGTATAGCAGTGGAGAGATTTTTGCAAGCTCATGTCACGTTCTTTAAACCCTTCCTGCGCTAAAGCCAAAGGCTATGGCACAGGCTTACTTTGCCGGTAGGGCATCCATGGATGGCCTCCTGTGACCGTGCTGCCTGATTATCGGTGCAGTCCCAAAAGTGCCCACTAGTGCCTCTTCATCAGTACCACCCATTAGTGAAGGAGAAAAATTACCCGTTTGCAATTTTTTTTTTAACAAACCACGAAAAATATTTTTTGGGGTTTATTTTTCAAAACTTTCTTTTTATCTTTTTAGCAAATAATAAAACATTTACAGGTGATTAACCACTTCAATACCCAGCCATATACAATTGACAGCCTGAGATGGGATCTACCATCCTAAGTGGCCATCAATTGACGGCCTGGGCTTTGCAGGTGGATATCTGAATGATGCCTGCAGCCAGAGGCATCATCCAGATATCCTCTTCTTCAGCCGGTGATTCTGCACAATCTAAGAATGATCATAGCGGCGGTTCCGCCGCTTGATCGTTCTTACAGGCCGCAGGAGGGGACATCCCCCTCCCCCCTCCCGACGCCATCCGGTGCTCTCCCGTGCCTTCGGGGGCCCGGAGAACGAATTGTCGGCAGGAAGCATAGAGTTGACTGGTGACCAGATGTTCACCAGTCATCTCTATGACCGTCAGAGGACCCGGGCGCTATGTGATGACGTCACGCCCGTAAGTAAACAAAGCCGCGATTGCGGCTGTAAGCCACCATTCATGAGATCGGTGAATTTTTTTCAACGATTTCATGGTTTCCAGCCTGGAGTAGAGATGTGAGGTCTTATTGACCCTGCATCTCTCCTTAAAGAGGACCTATCACACACATTTCCTATTACAAGGGATGTTTACATTCCTTGTAATAGGAATAAAAGTGGAAAAATAAAATAAAGTAAAAAAAAGAAATAAAGTGAAAAAATTAAAAAAATACGTCAAAAAAATAAATAAAAGTTAAAAAAAAAATTAAAACGCCCCTGCCCCCGATAGCTCGCGTGCAGAAGCGAACGCACACGTAAGTCCCGCCGACATATGTAAACGCTGTTTAAACCACATAAGTGAGGTATCGCTGCGTGCGTTAGAGTGCCAGCAACTAATCTAGCACTGGATCTCCTCTATAAATCTAAACTGGTAACCTGTAAAATAAAAAAAAAGGGTTGCCTATGGAGATTTTTAAGTACCGAAGTTTGGCGCCATTCCATGAGTGTGCGCATAATTAAAGCGTGACATGTTGGGTATCTATTTACTCGGTGTAACATAATCTTTCACATAATACAAAAAAATTGGGCTAACTTTACTGTTTTGTTGTTTTTTTAATTCATGAAACAATTTTTTTTACAAAAAAAAGGCGTTTGAAAAATGATTGCGTAAATACCGTGCGGCATAAAACATTGCAATGACCACCATTTTATTCCCTAGGGTGTCTGCTAAAAAACATATATAATGTTTTGGGGTACTGTGTAATTTTCTAGCAAAAGAATGAGGATTATTACATGTAGGAGAGAAGTGTCAGAATAGGCCCGGTATGGAGGTGGTATAAAAGCCCGGTATTGAAGTGGTTAAATACCACTAAAAGAAAGCTCCTATTTGTGTGAAAAAAAAGTAGAAATGTCATATGGGTACAGTGTTGCTCGACCACAATTGTCATTCAAAGTGTGACAGTGCTGAAAATTGGCCCTGGCAGGAAGGGGGTAAAAGTGCCCAGTAGGCAAGTGGCTAATAAGTGCTTGAATACTGCTGTTCTAAATGATCATCTCATGTTCACGAGGTGGACTCTCACCATCAATCATCACTCTAAACCCAAATACTGTAACATTTTCTTTAATGCTCGCAGGTAATACAAGCTGAGTAGGTGTTGCATACTAACTGAAGAATAAGGCTGCATTCACACCTTTAGCGTAGGCGATTTTCGGCGTTTTGTACCACGATTTGCGGCGACAAAACGCGTGGTTTTAAAACAGCGGTTTTGTACAGGTCATTGTCGGCTATCGAAAACGCTCAAGCCACCCGATACGAGCGTCGAAAAAGAGTCCGGGACTTGTTTGAAATTCGGCGTTCTTTCGACGTACAACGTTTTGCGTTAGGAGATGTGAACTATCTCCATGTAGAACAATGTTATTTTTCCCCTCCAGCGTATTGTAGCGTAAGTTGTAATACAATGCATGGTAACTATTTTCACGTTCCCTTTTATTTTCTTGACAGTAGAAAATTGCTGTATTATGCACATCATCATTGCCCTTTGAACTTTCTGTTATTTAGGCTAATGTTCATGACCTATTATTGTTTAAATCAATGTACACGGTTTTCTATAAGTGATCAGTGGTCTATAAGTGATCAGCTGGGTTATTGGGCATTTTTATCACTCTGCATTAGCAGCTCGGTATTGCATACATTAAAAACAGTTTCCTTGGAAAATGTGTTATTCAGGTTTTTCGTAAAGGCCTCAAGCTTTTCCTGTTTGTAGAAAGTTCAATTATTAACGTTAAAGTGTATCTGGCTCCAGTTTCCTCATGTGAGTGGATGACCCCGCTCAGAAGTATCCACTTAACATCTTTGCAACAAAAATATACAACACTCTGCAGAATAGCTGGTGACATTGTGTTGCTGCGTCCCTAGTGCAAGACTTCTTTAATATTGCATGTTGAAATTTGTTCATCCTTGGCCTGTGTGTTTCTGTATTTACCTTAAATTTATAGAGCAGATTAAAAAGCTTGAATGTGTTCTGCAGCTGCTGGAAATTCAAAGCTATTTTTTTGTAATATTATTCTGGAATAAGTTCTTAATACGTTATTGCTCAGATTGGTGCAGTGCACAAAATCGCTTTTTAAGCAGTTAGAATGTGGAGCAGCTATGAATGGCAACCAATTGGCCTCTATTTTTAGCTTGTTTAGTTTAAAGCGGAGGTCTGCCGAAAAAAACTAAAATAAAAGCCAGCAGCTACAAATACTGCAGCTGCTGACTTTTAATATATGTACACTTACCTTAAAAAAAAACGGAAAAAAAAAAACGCGCTATTGTCCCCCCCCCCAGAACTACAGGCAGCAGCTGGCGTGTGATACACAATGTGAAAATTAAAAGAAAAAAGCCGCGCCAAAATTAATTAGGAGATAAATAAAACGTTAAATCAGCAGATTCTGAAACTGTGATAACAAAAGTTCATAAATCAATGAATGTTCAGTGAGGTGTCCATGTATGAGGTAGATTAGTCCTAGGTAGAAAACTCCTACGGTCCACACCACCAAGTGACGTAAATACAAAAAGTGCACTCTCCACCGGATGAAAAAGCAGCTTACCAGAGGGCAAGCAATACAATCGGTTGACTATAGCCCAGCCACGGCCTTTGGATTCCTTCCAACTATGACAAGTTAGTCCAGGGACGTGGTGACTGCAGGCTCCAATTGATTCAGTATAGATGAAAGAAAGAGGCGCACATAGCGTAACTCCATAAAACAATTGATTTAATAAAAAGTAAGATATACTTACAAACCAACGATAAAAAACAGCATAAGATCAAAACATTGCCGGCCGGCATGTAGGAGCCCTCCTCAGCGTGGTGATGTCACTGCGCAGCCTCCCAAACGCGTTTCGTCACTATAGGACGTTGTCGATGTGGGTTTAACCAATCGCATGTTTTTGTACAATTCTCCATTAACCACTTAAGGACCCCCGCACGCACATATACGGCCACAGAATGGCACGTACAGGCACAAGGGCGTAAATTTACGTCCCCGCCTGAGTGCGGTTCGGGGGTCCCATCGGGACCCCCTCCGCGGCGTGCGGGGGTCCCCCTACCTCTGGGAGCGATCCGGGATCTGCGGGCGGATGTCCGTGATATCCGCCCCCCCCCGCGATCGCTCCCAGTCAATGGGAGCGCGCTCCCAGCCTGTCACTTCCTCCTCTTGTGTTTACACAGGAAGGAGGAAATGATGTATTCTCTCATCGCAGCGCTGTTTCCCAGCGCTGCTGATGAGAGAAGACATCACAAGTAAGTGTGCACCAACACAACACTGACACACACTCACATAGGTATATTAACCCCTTGTGATCGCCCCCCCCCCCCCCCCTGTCACAGTGTCACTGAATGCAGTGATTTAATCACTGCATTTAGTGTCAGTGTGACAGGCAGTGTAAAAAACAGTTAGTGTTAGGTTCAGGATAGCCCCCCCACCCCCCCTAATAAAGTTTTAACCCCCTGATCACCGCCCTAGTTAACCCTTTCACTCCCTATTGCCAGCGTCACTAAGCGATCATTTTTCTGATCGCTGTATTAGTGCCGCTGTTCCCGCTAGGTAGCTATTTTTTTTTATTGCGATTTTTTTTTTTTTTACTAAAGACATGTGGCTAAATAAATTTTGGCCTAAATGTTTGACTAAAATTTAGTTTATTTGATTTTTTTTTTTAACAAAAAGTAAAAAATAGTGTTTTTTTTTCAAAAATGTCACTCTATTTTTGTATATAGCGCAAAAAATAAAAATCGCAGAGGTGATCAAATACCACCAAAAGAAAGCTCTATTTGTGGGAAGAAAAGGACGCAAATTTTGTTTGGGAGCCACGTCGCACGACCGCGCAATTGTCTGTTAAAGCGACGCAGTGCCGAATCGCAAAAACACCTTGGGTCATTTACCAGCGTATTGGTCCGGGTCTTAAGTGGTTAAGGGGGCGTGGCAAGGGGTGCGTGCTTTGCCTGCATACTTTTGCTGATAGGTGTCCCTCATTCCCATCTCCGAAAGTTGGGAGGTATGCGCTATTCATGAAAGAAGGCCGAAAATTTGGTAAAAAAAAAAAAGCATTTTTTTGTTTTGCAAATTCTTTTATTTTTTTTTCATTGGGTGCTTTTAGCTGCGCAGTAGAAAACTAGAAAGTCTGCAGCTAAAAGCACCATTCTATCTGTCCGTGTGAAAGGGGCATTATACGTTTGGTTAGAATTACATTTCTCCAGATTGCATAAAATAGAACTTAAACTCTCCCCTTTTTTTCCATTCTTGCCTACATGTTTTATTACGTGGATATATTTGGTTACATTGTGTTTGTTTTATGTCTCTGATTCAGTTCCCTATTGCTTTCTGTTTGTTACATTATTCATTTTATTGTGATTTTTTTTTTTTCATTTTAACTATTTATGATATTTTTTTTAGTTTTTTTGAAGTATGTTTCTTTTTTACGTTCTATTGACGAATACTCTTGGTTTTTATGCATGTTTGTGTACAGTGCCTTAATGTTTCAACAGCTACTAGCTATAAACTGTGACCTGAAATGTTTGCTGTTCTGCTTTCCTGATGCTGGAATATTGTTCTTTTATGTTCTGTCAGGTTCAGAGGGCAGATCAGTGGAAATTGGAAAACCTGCACACTCTGCTGCCTTTATAACATTCCCCATATTAGAAATGTCTTGTGGATAGGTTTAATTTTGCAGCTGAGAATTTTCATTGTCTGTGCCTTATGCCCGTTTTCGCATCTATATTTTGGTGCTAGTCCTTTAGTTTTTTTGTTGTTGGTTGAGGTGAATATAAATGCCACTTTAGTTTTGTCCTTGAAAATACCAATGTCAAACATCTAAATATAGCAGTTTTATATTGCTTCCTTTATGTTAAATCTCTGTTGTTCCTGCTAGTCCCTCTGCTTTTCTATTTAAAAACTGATCACACTAAGCAGGAGAACACAGCGTGGTCAGTTCCCTAGCAATGCTGGGACCTAGGCCTGCTCTCCTCCAGTGATCAGACTTGTCTTAACACGCCCCCTCTGCACAGTCTTTTACTCGGAAGCTCAGTGTGCTGCTGCTTCTCCTCCTTCCCCCAGCTCTTGTTGCTGTGAACAGAGGCAATGTGATCACTTACAAAAAATATATTTATAATGTTTTTTTTTTATATCTGTACACAAAT
The DNA here is from genome assembly GCA_029574335.1 of Rana kukunoris. Classification (NCBI taxonomy): domain Eukaryota; kingdom Metazoa; phylum Chordata; class Amphibia; order Anura; family Ranidae; genus Rana; species Rana kukunoris. The sequence continues at coordinate 162,828,376 of CM056054.1, read as the reverse complement.
GTTTTGCCTTTCATTTCTATCTTAAACTGAATGGGCTGTTTTGCAAGGTGTTCGCTTACAATCACTTTAAGGCCTCTTTCACACTGGGCACGTCCGTTTTGACAGACTCCACTTGCTCAGCAGAGATCAATCTGTTGATCTCTGCTGAGAAGGCAGATGACAGGTCCGTCTCCGCTCACTGTGCAGAGATGGACCTGTCAGAGGCCCGCTCTCCTCTATGGGGAGATTGGATGAAAACAGATTGCCTGTCCGTTTTCATCCAATCTGCCAGACGGATGGAAAATAGGACCTCCGTCCGCCTGGACTCGGCGGATTGGATAGCGACGGTTGTCAGCTGACATGTCACTGCTGACATCCGTCACTTCATAGAGGTGAGTGGTGTGTCCGATCAGGTCCACTTGAAAAACAGACAGGCGCACCTGATCGGACAGCATGTGAATGAGGCTTAAAATTAGTCTGGGTAACAGTTGCTTGTCTGTTCTTCTTGGTGGGGACCTCCTAGCAGATGACTTTAGCACTGAAGTGCTTTCTACCGTGTTCATAGAAGAAGCAGTTATTGGTACCATGGTTGTAAAAAAGGGGTCCACTGCCCCCACCTATAACTGGCCATTGCAGTAAGCAGCATTGGAGGGCAAATAGCTATAAACAAGGCCAAGGATAAATCCAAGGAGAAAATCCATGCTTACTGACCAGTCTACGGACAACCGAATCAACCTGTCTAAAAGTATGCGATAAAAACAGGGGTTTAGTCTGCACACATTTGCAAATACATGCGTAAGCTACAGAGCCTCGCCAAGGCATCCTGGTATCTGTAGTTCCTATCAGTGACTCCACAGTGGAAGCGCATGCATTCTGATGAGTAGGTGGAGGGCAGATGGACTGAAGGGAGCCCATGGTATTGGTACCATGAGCCTGGAAGCCAAGTAGATGAGGTCCTTTAATGAACAACCTGCTGTAGATCGCCCAGAATATGGAATGCTTACCTCTTATGTTTCTCTTAGATGAGGAGAATGCTATTACACAACATGTTTAATATGACAATGAAAAGGTGGTTTATAATGCAGTACCATCAAGCTTCTCTCTGGTTTGTCTAGCTCTTTTGTTTTGATGGTGTGATCACGACTTATTCCTTTTTTTTTTTTTTTTTTGTCTTTCAGAAGTAGCAGAACTTGAAGCAAACCTGCCATGTAAGAAGATATGTTTCATTATTTTTTTTCTATTTCTTTGTGTACTTCGTAGCTATGTATCTTCATACTGAATAATAGAAAACCTCTACTGACAGAAACATGGAAATTTCATTGCCTCCTTATCATTCTGCTAGTTGCCTGGTTGTCATGCTAATGCTCTATCTTCAATAGCTCTAGTCACAGACACTAAAGTGTTCTAAATATACTGTTTTCCCCGATCTGTTTCCTTGCTCCAAGTCAGTCGTTCAGAAAGTACTGAAGCCAGCGAATCGGCATAGTAGCCTGGAGCTAGCAGTTGTAGTGGTCAGCAATAACTGCCCCATGTTTCTGTCAGGAAAAGTTTAAAAGTCAAACTTTTTTTTTTGTCTGTTGTCGGAGGGAAGGATTAGAATCTTTAAAAAGTTTTTGTTGTGGGTCTCCTCAAATCCTGACCTAGAGACACAACAGGAAATTAGAAGATATCTCATGTTGAAGGCAATGTTTACCTTATGTTAGCAGTCACTAGAACAATGAGGACATTGGGCAAATATTACAAGTTTAGCATTTCCTTTTGACTTTTTTTTTTTTTTGTCTTGGTGAATGATGTTGCTGAAACAAGAAGTGAGGGGAATCTTCCCAAGAAAGACGTTGATAACAATAAAAATCTGATTCCAACTCTATTTGAGACTTAAGAGCTAAATTCACCTTTTATTAAAAATAATGCATTCACATATACTATATTACCAAAAGTATTGGGACACCTACCCCAGTCTTAAAATCGGGTGAACGTTTTCGTCCGAGGAACTTTCGTACGATTTTTGTATAGTGTGTACACCACTTTCTACAGCTGATTCCGACCTTCTGAATTAAAACTTCCAAAGGGACAAGCGGCAACAATTTTCTTGAACAGAATGAACAGTTTTCGTTTAACTTTTTGCCGACCAGCCGCCACACATATGATGCCACAGGTCAGCTCTCCTATGGGAACCATAGTACCCGTGCCTCAGTCCGTGCATGTGAGAATGTGGGAGAGCGCCCACGGGTCCAGCAGACTTTATGTCCGCCCGCGATCATTGTACACAGAGGCAGACCCGGCATCTGCCTTTGTAAACAAGGCAAATCCCCGATGTGACACGAGACATCTCAGAGGTTTGCTGTTCCCAGTGATTGGGAGCAGTGATTCCTGTTATGTTCCTGGCAGCCCCCCCCCTACAGTAAAAATACACCCAGTCAACGGTTAAGCCCTTGATCACCTCCTAGTGTTAACCCCTTCCCTGCCTGTGTCATTTATACATTGATCAGTGCATTTTTATAGCACTGATCAATGTAATGTCACTGATCCCCAAAAAGTGTAGGGTCAGATTTGTCCACCACAATGTCGCAGTTTTGCTAAAAATCGCAGATTGCTGCCATTACCAGTAAAAAAATAATAATTAACTTCTATAAATCGATACTGTAGTTTGACGCGATAAACTTTGCGCAAATTAATCAATATATGCCTATTGCAATATTTTGGATATGTATTATAACAAAAAAAAAATATTGTTCCCAAAATTATCACAATTTTGTTTATAGCACAAAAAATAAAAACCCCAGAGGTCATAGAGTACCACCAAAAGAAAGCTCCATTTGTGTGTGGGGGGGGGGGGGAACACATCAATTTTGTTTGGGTACAGCATTGCACGACCGCGCAATTGTCGGTTAAAAAGATGCAGTTCCGTATCGCAAACAATGGCCTGTTCAGGAAGTGAGTAAATCCTTCTGGGGCTGAAGTGGTTAATGTGTACAGTTTTCTTATGAGAAAAATCAGAAAAATTGTGCATTATCAGAAACCATAAATCACAAAAAAAATAAGAATTTTCCCGACTCGTCTTTCAGGACAGCCACTATTGAGAGATAGGCTCCTCCTCTTCCTTTAGGGAACACTGCGCCGGCACATAAATTCTCACTTCCCCCTGCCAGACCTCAGTTGTTAATGTTTCCTCCGGTGGGGAGACACGGTGCAGGGAACCAGGCTGAGCAGTCAGGGGACTGAGGCCATTCGGATACCTTAAAAGGGGCTTCCAGGGCATCCTCGTCGAGCGCGGCAGCAGATTGTGGGGGCCCCCTATCGTGTCCACAGGGCCGCAGCAGGGGAAGCGGCTCGGCTTGCCCTGTACATCGTATAGGCCGCAATTTTTTGAACCAGGCGGGCCGGACGGCGGGTGCTGTTATCTCCGGCGTTAGGGCGGATTTTGACCTGCGACTTCCGGTTCCGGGTCGCAGAGCGGATAGGGGGTCAGGCACATGCTGGAGGAGAGTCGGGAACTCGCACAGGCAAGTGAGACTCTGCAGCAAGCAACCACCTGCAGTCATGTCGGCAGCCTCTTCGGAGCAAGCCCAGACAATGGACGCTACCTCCAGCCAGCCTAAGGTAAGAGCTCTCTGGGGAGGGTTATCTGTACCTTAGAATTGCCCCCCCCCCATGTATGGTACATTCGTGGGGAGGCAAAACCCCCAGGTGGTCAGGGGGGGGGGGAGGCCCTAGTTCCAGCATATCTAGGGGACTAGCGCACTCCCAGGGTTGTAACCATGTTTTAATGTGCTGTTTCTTTCTGCCTTTTTACTTGTATTTCAGAAAGCCGTTGAAAAAGCGGGTGGTGGAAGGACAAGGCTCTAAAAAGAAATGTGCCACTTTTGCAGAGTCATGGACTCAGGTTTTGGGTAGGGATTGCATACAGTCCTTAGTTAGGGAAAAGGGAGTTGGAACAGGAATCTGGATCAGCAGCCTCAGTTAAGGAGCTCTCATCCACCTTTTGGTCCTTCAAATCCCTTTTTGAAAAATTGCAGCTTCCTGCTGTTCCCACCCAGGTTACAACCCAGCCACAGGCCCAGGGCTCTGCACCTGCCACACCTGTTGCTACAGTTTCGGCAGTTGATCCTGCAGGCCCTTCCAGATAGTGCCACCTCTGATTCCCAGGAAGGATCAGAAGGAGAGGACCAGGACGGGGAGTCCAGGAAACCCTCCAGATATAAATTGTCTACTGGATGGGGTAGAGGACCTCTTAGGGGCAATTTACACAACCCTCTGTATGCAGACCGACAAAAAACCTCTATCCCTCCAGGACCAAATGTACAAAGGTCTGGGGGTACAAGAGAGGAAGGTCTTCCCAGTACACGAGGTACTGATTGACACAATTAAGGAGTGGCTCTATGATTGTGAATCTAAAGCCAGAACTTGCTGTGGAATGGCAAAGGAAACCATCTTTATCCTCCGTCCCTACAATCCTGCGGGGAATCGCTTACATAGCAGATGCCTTAGCGGAATCAGTCCGCATGTCAGCCAGGTCGGCAACCCTGGCTAACGCGGCCAGAAGAGCCCTCTGGCTCAGAACTTGGCCAGGTGACAGCGCCTTTAAAGCCAAGTTATGTGGGATACCCTTTACAGGGGACCTACTCTTTGGCCCAGGTCTAGAGGCAGTTCTAGACCGCACGGTAGACAGAAATAAGTCCTTTCCCCCCAAACGGAGCGAAGGGGTTTCGTCTGCAAAGACGGAAAGGGGCTCTCAAGCCTGAAGGACAGAAAAAGGCTTGGACCCCTAGGGGCAGGGGCAGAGGAAAGGCGATTTTTCACCCTCCTGACCAGCCCCCTAAAAACCCATGACACCCCAGTCAGGGTGGGAGGAAGGCTGGGGGCCTTTCTCCCACAGTGGGAGGCAATTTCCCCCAACCGGTTCATCCTGGCGGTCATAAGAAGGGGGTACCATCTGTAATTTTCAACACCACCCCCCCAGAGATACCTAATCGCACAGCTACCCAGAGGCAAGGGAAGATCCAAAGCCTTGCTGGGGGCCTTAAGGGAGCTGGGAGGACCAAAGCATAGTCCTCAGAGTTCCCGAGACAGAGGAAGGGAAGGGATTTTATTTTCACCTCTGAACAGATCTATTGCGTACAAAAGATTTTGCATGGAATCAATATTCACAGTCAGAGCCCTTCTTCCCCACAATTGCTTTATGGTATCTCTGGACCTCAGAGACGCGTATTTACACGTCTCGATCGCAGAGAGCTCTGAGTTTTCTGCGACTAGCGGTAGACCTAGCTGGAACAATTGTACACCTACAGTTCCAAGCTCTGCCATTCGGGCTATCCTCATCGCCCCGTATATTTACCAAAGTCCTGGCAGAACCGGTAGCGTTTCTGCGACTCCAGAGAGTGTCCATTATAGCTTACCTGGATGACCTGCTTCTATTTGCGACCTCTCCACAGCAGCTATCCAGAGACCTGGAAATTACAAAAAAGGTCCTAACAGACCTGGGGTGGCTACTAAACTTGGAATAATCCAGCTCTTGTCTCAACGTATCACTTATCTGGGGTACCTGTTGGACTCAACTCTTTTAAGAGTGTTTCTCCCGACAGAGAAGGTCCTAAAGTTGGACAGAGTGGTGGCCTTCCTCCAGGGCAGTCAACAGGTCTCAATAAGATCCCTGATGTCAACACTAGGGCTGTTGAGGTCTACCCTCCCAGCAGTCCAATGGGCAGGCCTTCACTTTCACCCCCTGCAGGCCTTCGTTCTAAGGGTCTGGGATCACAGTCTAGAGGTCCTAGACACCTTAGTCCAGGTACCAGATCAGGTAAAAAGATCCCTCTGGTGGTGGAGGAAAGTTACGAACCTATCGCAGAGACGTCTTTGGCTTATCCCAGGATCTCGGGTGGTAACCCCTGTTGCAAGTGCCAAAGGCTGGGGGGCACACCTGGGAACCCTTCCAGCACAAGGCACCTGGAAGTGTGAAGATCTAAAGAGATCATCCAATTGGAAGGAGCTGAAGGCAGTTGGGCTAGCCCTCAGGTTTTTTCAGGAAGAACTCCAGGGGCACCACACTCAGGTGAGGTTGGACAATTCCTCGGCTGTGGCTTACCTAGACAAGCAGGGCGGCACGAGAAGCGGAGTTCTGTTGGCCCTAGCAGCAGACTTTCTGGGCTGGGCCATAACCTACACTCTCTCACTTTTGGCAGTCTTTCTGAGAGGAGAGAAAAATGTGATGGCAGACTTTCTCAGTCGAAGACAACTGAGGGAGAGCGAATGGTCCCTCAATCGGGAGGTCTTCTGTCTCTTGGCCAAGAGATGGGGATACCCGGAGGTGGACCTCTTCGCGTCAAAAGAAAACGCAAAAACCCCCTGGTTTTTCTCTCTAAACAAGGGGGAGGGAGCATGGGGGGGTAGACGCACTGACCCAGAACTGGCAGTTCAGAATGTGTTAAGCATTCCTGCCACCAGCGCTATTACCCTCAGTTCTAAGGAAGTTTCAGATGGAAAACACTTCCCTGATCCTAGTGGCACCATATTGGCCCAAGAGGGCATGGTTCTCGGTCCTCAAACAGTTGGCTTTAGAACCTCCCTTATTCCTACCACTACAAGAGGATCTCCTCTCGCAGGGCCCAGTCCTATGCCCGCAGGTCCACAGGTGGAAGCTAGCGGCGTGGCTACTGAGGAGGCCATACTGAAATCTAAAGGGTTTTTAGAAGGATTAATTGCCACCCTCCTTAATAGCAGGAAAAAGGAGACTCGCAGAATCTACAGAAAGGTTTGACTTCACTTTAACAAGTGGTGCGTAGGATGCTCCTGTTCAGTGCAGAGCCCCACATCCATCCTGGAGTTCCTACAGTGTGGAGCAGATAAGGGACTTTCCGAAAGTACCCTCAAAGGTCAGATTTCAGCACTTCAGAAAAACCTCTGGCCACCAACCCCTCGGTAGTCAGGTTTTTCAGGGCGCTATCCAGACGGAGACCAACTCAAGGCCCACCCTTTCCCAGTTGGTACCTATCTTTAGTGTTACAGACCCTAACGGGTACTCCCTTTGAGCCCTTAGACAAGTGTCTACTCAAGGATCTGACCTTAAAAACAGTATTTCTCTCAAGCGTCTTCCAGGACAGCCCATGAGACCTAGGGCTCCTCCTACCAGGACAGGAAACACGTCACCCCCCCCAGATAAAAGGGCGGTCCTCCAGGCCCCATGTCAGTATTGGTGTTTCCTCCGGAAGGGGGGTAACATGTTCCTGGAACTGGTTCCCCTAGGTCTCAAGAGCATGGCTCCCTGAGCGATGGGTGAGTTTTTCCTACCTCTTCCTTAGGTCCCAGAGTGACACATCCACCGGGGGAGTTGGTTTGTGGTTGCTGTCCCTGTTTCTCGGTACATGGGGAATGTCAGTACCGTCATGGCGTCCGAAGCTCCCCCCTGCAGAACCGCATGGTTTTCGGCTGCTGTAGCAGCAGTGGCGGCCTGTTTCCCTGCCAGTACAGCCAAGCTAGAACATGCAGGGGAAGGAGGAAGCCGCGCGCAGGAAGGGGCGGAACTTGCGTTCCAAGCTGGCTTACAGGAAGTCCCGGAGGGGTCACTTCCGGGGCGTGTGACGTCATCGACGGACGCCGGAGACGCTGGTTCCAGTCTCAGAACGGCGTGAACAGGGACGCTGGGAGGCTGGTCGTTTGTAAGGTGAAACCCAGCAAAGGCTGCGGATCATTACAGGGAAAGGATGGACTCCTTTTGAGATACCTGCACAGGCAGTGGAATCAAACCCTAACGCCAGCTCCTCACAGGTAAGCCTGAAAGTGTATGTACTTTTCTTGCACAAACCTGTGAGTGTCTTTTTTCCCTTGTAACTAGTAAGGACTAGGTGAAGGGTGCACATGTTTCTTTTTCTCCTGCACGTGGTGTTATGGAGGGTATGCGGCTGTAGATTTACAGGGTCAGTCTTGTTCTCTTGCAGGCAAAGCCCAAGCGCAGCCACCAAAATAAAAATAAATAAATGTGCAGTGTGCGGAAGTAAACTGAGCTCCTCATGGAGTAAACCAGTTTGCCGCTCTTGTATTAGAAGCCTAATAAAAGATGACCCGGTAGCCTCATGTCAGAAAATACTGACTTCAGTTAGTGATGAGCTTAAATCCACTTTTAGCTCTTTCAAAACTCTAATTGATAAATTGCATGCTCCCACAGAGGGTCAAACAGGAAAACTTCAGTTAGTAGCATTCCGCAACAAAATGTGGAGAGTGAAGACTGAGACTGAAGTTAGATCTACCCGTTCTTCTCCTGAAGAATCAGGGTCAGATACAGGGCCCAGGGATAGAGAATTCTCTAAGGGCTCAAGATTTAAGTTGTCTTTGGAAGACGTGGACAACTTATTAAAGGCTATTATACAACTCTGGTAATGGAAGAGGAGGAGGTACAATTGTCTAAGCATGACCTTATGTACAAAGGTGTGCACAAAAAAAATCTTTCCAGTGCACAGTTCCCTCCTTGATATTATCAAGCTGGAGTGGGAAAATCCAGAGAGAAAACCTTTCTTTTCTGGTAACCTAAAAAGGTTTTCATTGGATGAGGATGCAGCGCGCCTCTTTCAAAAGTTTTAAAGTTTCAGACCTAGCGTTTGAGTGGCACGCTTAAGGACCCGATGGACAAGAGAGGAGATATTTTTCTTCTTCACAGAGCCATGGGAAAGCTCAAGCCGGCTCTTGCCTCCACTTGTGTAGCCAGAAACCTGGAAGAATGGCTTACACAGATACAAACCCATCTGTTGGCAGGTACCTCTAGGGAAGAGATTCTAAAATCCTTTCCTCTCCTTTTTAGTGATGTGGGTTATTTAGCTGATTCTTCCACAGTCGGTAAGAATGACGGCTAGGACTTCGGCCTTAGTGAATTTAGCCAGAAGAAGACTTTGGTTTAAAACCTGGTCAGCCTCTAATTTGCACCTATGTGGGCTTCCCCTAACAGGGGATCATTTTTTTTGGTCCTGGGCTGCAGGAGGCACTGGAATGTACGGCCGATAGAAAAAAGGCCTTTCCAGAAAACGTTAAAAAGCAGACGGGCAGAAAATGTTTTCATGGCCAAAACAGAGTCCTACAGAAAAGGACAATAGGAAAAGGACAATAGGCCCAAGAAGCATTGGACCGGGTACAATGGCAAAGGTAGAGGGGGTGTTTTGTTTAACACGCCTCAACAGCCCGCCAAGCCACAGTGACCAGCATCTTCCAGTGGGAGGAAGAATGAGGGCCTTTCTCCCACAGTGGGCAGCAGTCACTTCAAGTCCCTTCATCTAGTGGCAAATGGATACAGGCGGGAATTCCCTGCCAACCACCAGAGCGACTATTGGTCACCTCCTCCCAAAGATTGGGAGAAAGCAAGGGCTCTGGGTCTCCAGATAGGAGACTTGTTCGACCATAAAGTCCTGATTCCTGTTCCCTGCTCAAAACAGAACAAAGGGTTTTATTCCCATATTTTTGTTATCAGAAAGCCTTCAGGAAAGTATCGGCTCATTCTGAATCTTCGGTCTCTAGATCGATCAGGTACAAGCACTTCCGTATGGAGACAGTGTTCTCTATCAAAAACCTGCTTTACCCAAACTGCTTCGTGGCCACTTTGGACTTAAGGGATGCTTACCTGCATGTCCCGATCCACCCAGCATTCCAAAGATTCCTGAGAATAGCGGTCAAAAGAGGAACCGAAATCTGTCACTTTTCAGTTTTAAGCCCTCCCCTTCGGTCTGTCCTCAGCCCCACGCATCTTCACAAAAGTATTGGGGGAGGCACTGGCTCCACTAGGGTTAAAGGCGACAACTAGCATCCCTTACCTGGACGACCTATTAATAATGGCAGAGTCTTTTCAAAAATTACTGACAGATCTCCAGACTGTACAAGACTTCCTTGAATCCCTAGGCTGGCTGATAAACAGGGAGAAGTCTTCCCTAAATCCAGCCCAGAAGGTGAAGTATCTGGGATATGATTTTTGCTCAGTAGACCAAAAGTTATTCTCCCAGAGAAGAAGGTCTCCAAGATGGTACAAGCAGTTTCAGCTTTACAGACCAATCAGTCGGTCTTGCTGAGGGAAAATTTCACGACTGGTAGGTCTGATGACCTCATGTTTCCCTGCAGTACCATGGGCAAGATTCCATCAAAGAACATTGACAGATGTTTCTCCTGAGAAACGGGGATGGAAACGCAAGGTCTCTGGATTTAAGAGCTCTGTTACCTACCAAGGTAAAAAGAAGCTTGCGGTGGTGAACAAGTCTTCACCTAGCAAGAGGCCTGCCATGGTCCATTCCTGTATCCAAGAGGATCACGACAGACGCAAGTTCCTGGGGATGGGGAGCACACCTCAGCGACAAAGTCGAACAGGTAAATTGGTCCGGGAGAGAAGCAAGAGCCTCATCGGATCAGAGAGCTCTTAGCGGGTCAGAGAGCCCTGCAGGTTTTTCAGTCTCAAAATTAGGGTTCACAATCTCCAGATCCTATCCGACAATATTGCGACAGTTGCGTACCTCAACAAACAAGGAGGCATGAGTTGGATCCTTCAAGCAATTGCCCAGGAAATTTTGTCATGGGCAGAAGGGAATCTAGCCTCAATTACAGCAGTGCACCTGAAAGGTGGAGCGAGACAATTGGTCGCTTCATCCAGAGATTTTTGCAAGGGTTGTCCCGAAGCAGATCTGTTCGCAAATCAGGGCAACCGAAAGACATAGGAGTTCTTTCCTCTAAACCCAGAGGATCAATCACTGGGGATCGATGCCTTGGCGAATCCGTGGCTATTCGACCTCTGCTACGCCTTTCTGCCGATCTGACTGTGCTCCGGAAGTTTCTCAGAGAAGAAACAGACCTTATTCTGATCACCCTCTTTTGGCCCAGGAGGTCATGGTTTTCTCTCCTACAGACTCTAGTCTCGGAGCCTCCACTGAGGCTTCAGAAGAGGGAGGTCTTGCTATCACAGGGTTCAGTCACACACCCACAGGTGGTTTCCTTAAACTTGATGGCCTGGTATCTAAAGAAAAGATACGGAAGGCTCAGGAATTTTCTGACAAAGTAATCAAGACTCTGGTGAATTGCAGAAAACCAATCACTAGAGCCTTATATTCCAAGGTTTGGAAAAAGTTCAATTCATGGTTGTCTGGAAATCAAAGATCAACGCGTGATGTGTCCTCTTTTTCGGAATCTTTTCAAGAGTGTCGACAAGGGTCTTTCAGTTAGTACCTTGAAGGTACAGACGGCAGCTATCAGTGTTTTCCTTCAGTTTTCCCTTTTGGAAAATCCCACGGTAGCCAGATTCTTCAAATCCATTTCTAGGGCCAGGCCAGTAGTGGTAAGAAGTTGTCCAACTTGAGACCTGTCCCTGGTACTTCAAACTCAGGTAGAGTTTCCTTTTGAGCCCTTAAGAGGATATTACTTATTTTAAAAACTATCTTTTTGGTAGCAATTACCTCAGCTCGTAGAGTAAGCGAGTTACAGGCCTTATCAGTGAGGGAGCCATTCCTCACGATTTTGGAGGATCGAGTAGTTATAAATACTGATCCAGGTTTTTTGCCCAAGGTAGCCAGTACATTCCACAGATTGCAGGACATTGTACTGCCATCCTTTTTTTTTGTAGTTCGCCACAGGGCGACCAAGAAAATAAGTTTATTTTTATTTTATTTTTTTTTAGATGTGAGAAGAATCCTTCTCTATCTAGAGGTCACCAAGACTTTTAGGAAGACAAATGCTTTATTTGTCCTTCTTTTCAGGTATGCACAAGGGTAAGAGTGCATCTAAAGCAACATTGGCTAGATGGATAAAACTAGCCATCTCGGAAGCTTACAAAATTAATGAAGTTCCTACACCTTTTTGTCACGGTGCATTCAACGAGAGCTTTGTCTGCGTCTTCGGCTGAGAGGGCTGGCGCCTCTTCGGAACAAAATTTGCAAGGCTGCCACATGGTCCAGTTATTCGACCTTCATTAAACATTACTGCCTGGATCTGCTATCTGCTCAAGAACAGGCGTTTGGTCGAAAGGTCCTTCAGGCAGTTGTCCCACCCTAGACTGGTAAGTTCCGGCTCATCGTCTCATGGGCTGTCCTGGAAGACGCTTGAGAGAAAAGCTGAGTTAGGCTTACCGGTAACTCCTTTTCTGAGAGTCTTCCAGGACAGCCGGATTCCCACCCGGTTTTGTATGGAAGTTATGTGTATTATGCATATGTTTTTCAGGGAAGTCCTACGGTTCTCGAGAAGACTGACATGGGGCCTGGAGGACCGCCCTTTTATCTGGTGGGGGTGACGTGTTTCCTGTCCTGGTAGGAGGAGCCCTAGGTCTCATGGTAAGAGCCCTAGGTCTCATGGGCTGTCCTGGAAGACTCTCAGAAAAGGAGTTACCGGTAAGCCTAACTCAGCTTTTTTGGTTGCAGTGACCACTGCTAGGAGGGTAAGCAAGCTACACGTCTTGTCTGTTAGACCCCCTTTTTGTGTTGTTTTTCCAGATCGGGTCGTTTTCAAGACCGATCCAGCTTTTTTACCCAAGGTGACTTTGAAATTCCACACAAGTCAGGAAATAATTCTTCCTTCTTTTTTGTTCCAATCCCTCAGATGAAAGGGAGTTACAGTTCAGTACCTTGGATGTCAGGAGATGCATCCTGCACTACCTAGAGCTGACAAAAGCATTTAGAAAGTCAGACTCATTATTTATTGTATTTTCTGGGGCCAGAAAAGGATACAAAGGGGTCAATTCACAAAGCTTTATTTTCAGATTGCGAGTGTTATTTTATGATTTTGCACGTTATTGGAGCTAGTTCAATTCACTAAACGATTTAACGCTTTGAAAAATCATCAAATAACGTTTCACTACACAGAACCGATATTTTAAGGTGTGGATCCTTATTAACCACTTGCCCACCGGGCTTGTTTTTCAGATTCGGTGTTTACGAGACTAAAACAGTTTTTTTTGCTAGAAAATTACTTAAACCCCCCAAACATTATATATTTTTTTTTCTAACACCCTAGAGAATAAAATGGCAGTCATTGCAATACTTTTTGTCACACCGTATTTGCGCAGCGGTCTTACAAGCGCACTTTTTTTGAAAAAAAAAAACACTTTTTTGAATAAAAAAATAAGACAACAATAAATTTGGCCCAATTTTTTTATATATTGTGATAGATAATGTTACACCGAGTAAAATGATACCCAACATGTCACACTTGAAAATTGCGCCCGCTCGTGGCATGGCGTCAAACTTTTATCCTTAAAAATCTCGATAGGCAACGTTTAAAAAATTCTACAGGTTGCATTTTTTGAGATACAGAGAAGGTCTAGGGCTAGAATTATTGCTCTCGCTCTAACGATCGCGGCGATACCTCACTTGTGTGGTTTGAACACCGTTTTCATATGCGGGCGCTACTCGCGTATGCGTTCGCTTCTGTGCGCGAGCTCGTCGGGACGGGGCGTTTTACATTTTTTTTTTTTGTTTTCTTATTTATTTTTAATTAGTTTATAATTTTATACATCGAAATAAATTAAAAAAAAAAATTATCACTTTTATTCCTATTACAAGGAATGTAAACATCCCTTGTAATAGAAAAAAGCATGACAGGTCCTCTTAAATATGAGATCTGGGGTCAAAAAGACCTCAGATCTCATATTTAGGCTTAAATGCAAAAAAAGAAAAAAAAAAAAAAGTCATTTTTCAAATTTCAGAAAAAAAAAGTTTCTTTAAGACGCTGGGCGGGACTGACGTTTTGACGTCACTTCCGCTCAGCAGAGCTGTGGGGGACGGGTGGGGGCGATTTTTACCTCACTCGTATCCCAACACAGCCAGCAAGAGGACCCGATCGCCTCCGCTGTTACCGACGGCTCCGGTAAGCGGCGGAGAGCGGCGGGAGGGGGGGGGGCCTCTCCCGCCACCGATAACGGCGATCTTGCGGCGAATCCGCCGCTGGGACCGCCATTATCGTGTACAGCACTGCCCATGGAAAAGATGGATATCTCGGTTGTGGCAGCAGCTGCTGCCGTTACCGAGATATCCATCTTTAAAGTCATGACGTCTTTTTACTATGACACCGTGGGCAAGTGGTTAAAGAGTCAAATCGTTATTTTAAAGATTCAAAACGTTATTTTAAAGAGTCAAATCGTTAAATATGTACAGAAGTGCAATTCACAAATTTTTTTTTGGACAGCTATCAATCGTTAAGCAATCGTTAAATTAACACCTCCCCCAGGGTGGCGTTATGACATTTCCCAGGCGATATTTTGTTGTTAGAGGAAGCTTTTGGCGATTTTTGTAGTGTAGTGTTTTTAGTAGTGTTGGGCAAGCTAGAACCGAGGCGAAGAACAACACGTTAGAATGTTGTTCAGATTTATAACCGTGTATTCCGTTCACATACTATTTTGGATGACTTTTCTGAAACCCAGGTGTTAGCTAAATTCCGATTATCATCTCCCATGATTTATTCTCTGTATGAGGAAATACACATGGCTTTAGAAAAGCACACACTAGAAGTTTTGCACATCACATGCTCAATCTCCATGTGTGTATTGCTTGTGTCTCTTTCTCTCTCTCTGTATCTGCTCTTTTCCACATGCAGCTGTTCTCCTCCCCTTCTGCTCCCAGAATGCATCTCTCCAGCATTATTTAACGATCTTAAGAGTTATTTTAACGTCCCAAATGTTAATAATAACGTCTGAGTAGTTAGCATAACGATTGGATAAAGAGTCAGTTGAAAACCATAACGACTGTTAAATAACGATTATAGCTTTCGTGAATATCATGTTTGCTAGCGTTAAATAAGGAGTGCTAATTTAACACCTGAAGAAAACCAATAATGTTTCTCTTTGTGAATTGACCCCAAAGCGTCTCGACGCACAATCGCCAGATGGCTTAGAATTACCATTGGGCAAGCATATACAGTGCAGAAAATAAGTATTTGAACACCCTGCTATTTTGCAAGTTCTCCCACTTGGAAATCATGGAAGGGTCTGAAATTGTTATCGTAGGTGCATGTCCACTGTGAGAGACATAATCAAAAAAAAAATTCCAGAAATCACAATTTATGAATTTTTAACTATTTATTTGTATGATACAGCTGCAAAGAAGTATTTGAACACCTGTCCATCAGCTAGAATTCTGACCCTCAAAGACCTGTTAGTCTGCCTTTAAAATGTCCACCTCCACTCCATTTATTATCCTAAATTTGATGCACCTGTTTGAGGTCATTAGCTGCATAAAGACACCTGTCCACCCCATACAATCAGAATCCAACTACTAACATGGCCAAGACCAAAGAGCTGTCCAAAGACACTAGAGACAAAATTGTACACCTCCACAAGGCTGGAAAGGGCTACGGGGAAATTGCCAAGCAGCTTGGTGAAAAAAGGTCCACTGTTGGAGCAATCATTAGAAAATGGAAGAAGCTAAACATGACTGTCAATCTCCCTCGGACTGGGGCTCCATGCAAAATCTCACCTCGTGGGGTCTCAATGATCCTAAGAAAGGTGAGAAATCAGCCCAGGACTACACGGGAGGAGCTGGTCAATGACCTGAAAAGAGCTGGGACCACTGTTTCCAAGGTTACTGTTGGTAATACACTAAGACGTCATGGTTTGAAATCATGCATGGCACGGAAGGTTCCCCTGCTTAAACCAGCACATGTCAAGGCCCGTCTTAAGTTTGCCAATGACCATTTGGATGATCCAGAGGAGTCATGGGAGAAAGTCATGTGGTCAGATGAGACCAAAATAGAACTTTTTGGTCATAATTCCACTAACCGTGTTTGGAGGAAGAAGAATGATGAGTACCATCCCAAGAACACCATCCCTACTGTGAAGCATGGGGGTGGTAGCATCATGCTTTGGGGGTGTTTTTCTGCACATGGGACAGGGCGACTGCACTGTATTAAGGAGAGGATGACCGGGGCCATGTATTGCGAGATTTTGGGCAACAACCTCCTTCCCTCAGTTAGAGCTTTGAAGATGGGTCGAGGCTGGGTCTTCCAACATGACAATGACCCGAAGCACACAGCCAGGATAACCAAGGAGTGGCTCTGTAAGAAGCATATCAAGGTTCTGGCGTGGCCTAGCCAGTCTCCAGACCTAAACCCAATAGAGAATCTTTGGAGGGAGCTCAAACTCCGTGTTTCTCAGCGACAGCCCAGAAACCTGACTGATCTAGAGAAGATCTGTGTGGAGGAGTGGGCCAAAATCCCTCCTCCAGTGTGTGCAAACCTGGTGAAAAACTACAAAAAAAGTTTGACCTCTGTAATTGCAAACAAAGGCTACTGTACCAAATATTAACATTGATTTTCTCAGGTGTTCAAATACTTATTTGCAGCTGTATCATACAAATAAATAGTTAAAAAAAATCATACATTGTGATTTCTGGAATTTTTTTTTTGATTATGTCTCTCACAGTGGACATGCACCTACGATGACAATTTCAGACCCCTCCATGATTTCCAAGTGGGAGAACTTGCAAAATAGCAGGGTGTTCAAATACTTATTTTCTGCACTGTACTTTGGCTGGTAAGTAGATCCCTACAGGGATAAAGGCACACTCTACCCGAGCTTTGGCAGTTTCTCAGGCAGAAAAGGCTGGAGCAACGCCGGAACAGATATGCAAAGCAGCAACAGGGTCCAGCTACGCCACTTTCGTAAGACACTACAGAGTGGACCTGGTGTCGGCAGTTGAGCAGGCCTTTGGGCCAAAGGTTTTGCAAGCTGTAGTCCCACCCTAGCTGGTAAGGTGCTACCTTATCCTCTCAATAGTGGCTGTCCTGAATGACGAATAGGGAAAATTAGAGTTGCCCTTACCGGTAAAGTCTTTTCCAGTAGTCTTTCAGGACAGCCCTAGTTACCCACCCGAATAAGTAGAAGTCTCATTAAAAGCCTAGGAACGCAGCATGACAATGATATATAATTGTAAGTTATTAATGTGTTCTTGTGTCTCCCCAGCTGACCGGAGGTGATCTTATAAAAACTGAGGTCTGGCAGGGGGAAGTGAGCATTTATGTGCTGGTGCAGTGTTTCCTAAAGGAAGAGGAGGAGCCTATCTCTCAATAGTGGCTGTCCTGAAAGACTACTGGAAAAGACGTTACAGGTTAGCGTAACTCAAATTTTTGTACGAACTTTCCTTTATCGGTTTCAATTTGCTGTGAAACGAGGAAAATCGGACGACCCCCTCCTGTTCTAACATGACTGCGCACCAATGCACAAAGCAAGGTCCATAAAGACATGGCTGAGCGAGGTTAAGGTTGAGTAATGTGACTGACCTGTACAGACTCCTGACCTCAACCTGATAGAACACCATTGGGATGAATTAGGGCGGAGACTGTCAGCAGTGCCTGACCTCACAAATACCCTTCTGGAAGAATGGTCAAACATTGCCATAGACACACCCCTAAACCTTGTGTACAGCATTCCCAGAAGAGTTGAAGCAGTTATAGCTGCAAAGGGTGGGCCAACCCAATATTGAGCCCTTTGGACAAAGACTGGGATGCCATTAAAGGTCGTGCGCATGTAAAGTCAGGTGTCCCAATACTTTTGGTAGTATAGTGTGTTTTTGCAGGCAAAAAAAGGCATTTAGTATTTTTTTATTTTTTTAACTGGAGCCTGCAAAGTGTTAATCGTCGATGCAATATCAGACTCTTGCACGCACTGCTTACAACTCCCCTTACCTCTGTATATACTGTAATTTTAGGGCTGCAGACAGTGTGAATGAACTACAAGTGTGCTGATCAGCACTCTCTCAGTTCATTTATATTACAAGTCTTTCTGCGGCAGTGGAAGACTGGACTTGTAGTTTTTTTAATTCACAAATTCCTGTGAATGATGCATCAGTGTTGGCAATGCACCGTTTGCAAATGTGACAAAAAGTTTGGGGGAAGAACTCACTGTCACACTGGGGGGCGGGCTAGAACATGTTACACCCATATTTTGGATGCAACATGTTCTAAAAGGTGAACGTAGCCCTTAACAAAAAAAAATCCCATAGAGTACTGAATTTTATTGGGTAAGGTAGTGACAACTGAATTGATTAACCCCTTATGGACCACCGCATGTACATTTACGTCGGCAGAATGGCACCGACAGGCACATCAACGTATATATATGTTGGTGCCTTGAGGTGGGTCGGGGGTCCGATCGGGACCCCCCCTGGTACATGTGGTGGTCCCCTTAGCTGGCCGAGCGATCCGGGATGAGGGGGCGGCTATTTGTTTTTGTCCGCCCCCTCCGGATCGCTCCCAGCCAATCCGCGCGCTCCCCCTGCAGTGCACTTCCTCCTCCTGTGTAAACACAGGAAGGAGGAAGTGATGTGATCTCTCCCCTCAACGTTTTTTTTCAGCCACCGCTGAGGAGAGATCACATCGCACAGTAAGTCTGCACAACACTACACTGACACACACTACACATAGGCACATTTAACCCCCCCCCCCCTGTCACGGAATACAGTAATCATACATGTATGATTACTGTATTTAGTGTCAGTGTGACAGGCAGTTAGTGTTAGGTCCAGGGTAGCCCCGTACCCCCCCCTAATAAAGTTTTAAACCCTTGATCACCGCCCTAGTTAACCCTTTCACTCCCTATTGCCAGCATCACTAAGCGATCATTTTTCTAATCGCTGTATTAGTGTCGCTGTTCCCGCTAGGTAGCTAATTCTTTTTTTTTTTATTGCGATTTTTTTTTTTTTTTTTTAACTTCAGACATGTGGCTAAATAAATTTTGGCCTAAATGTTTGACTAAAATTTAGTTTATTTGATTTTTCTTATAACAAAAAAGTAAAAAATATTGTTTTTTTTTTTCAAAAATGTCGCTCTATTTTTGTATATAGCGTAAAAAAAAATATCGCAGAGGGGTTCAAATACCACCAAAAGAAAGCTCTATTTGTGGGAAGAAAAGAATGCAAATTTTGTTTGGGAGCCACGCCGCACGACCGCGCAATTGTCAGTTAATGCGACGCAGTGCCGAATCGCAAAAAGGGACCTGGTCATTTACCTGCATTTTGGTACGGTCTTAAGTGGTTAAGATATCACCGTGATTTTCTGTTGTGATGGCGTTAGACTTCCAGAAAGCACCTAGTAAATAGTGGACTTCTTGTTTGTGTCACTGTAGGATCTGTAACAAACAGTTCTGATAAATATCCAGTTAGGATTTTTTTTGTTTTGTTTTTATTTTTTTCAAAGAATAATATAAATCCATAATTCTGTGGTGTTCGTTTCATGATGAGATGATATTTGCATGTTTGTAGTTTTAGGCCATAAACGAATAGGCTGCAGGCTGAACGAGAAAAATAGAAAACTGTTTCTTCCTTGTAAAAAACAAAAGTGTATTATATTGCACATATTGCTGTCCAGCAAAAGTGTTAAAGGGATGAGGCAAACCATTAAATGTAAATGCTTGAGACCCCAGGAATCTGGGCTAAGTCTTTGAATAAATCCCAGTGGCGCTACTTGACTCAAAATGTATTCCAGCCTCCACTTCTCTAATTCCTGATCCACCACTAGCCTTGTTATTCAGCTGCCAAATACCAACGTCTACTGCCAACTGGGGTTCTGGAGTTTAATGGAATGGCAGGGTGAAAGTTGAAGCACCAATAATGGGAATGGGGGGGGGGGGGGGGGGGTTGTTAATTTCAGCATACAGAGTAAGGCCCTTTGTACAGCTAGCCTGGCTCTAGAATCGTATGGGCTGCACAGTGATCCATTTAAAGACTTATGCAGATGCATACCTGTGCGTTGACTTTTTAAAGGCTAAGTTCACCTTTTGTTCACTTTTTTTTTTCTCTCTCCAAATTTCAGCTCCCCATACGTAACAATATAACATTAATGTACTACTTTTGCAAAAATAAAAACGCTTTCCATTCTTTCTACACACGCTTACCTCACTGTCTTTGTAGCTGTTTAGCCACTTTAGCCCCGGAAGGATTTACCCCTTAATGACCAGGCCATTTTTTGCGCTACGGCACTCCGACGATTTAACTGACAATTGCGCAGTTGTGCTACTCTGTACCCAAACAAAGGTTATGTCCTTTTTCCCCCACAAATATAGATTTCTTGTAATGGTATTTTATCACCTCTGTTATATTGCAGCCATTTGCTAAAATCATTAAAGTAATTTTTTTTCCTCATTTTCATTTTCCTCAAAATTGATGTCCCCCCCGTCCCCCCCAAGTAGAACTTTCTTTTGGTGGTATTTGATCACCTCTGCGGTTCTTATTTTTTTGCGCTATAAACAAAAAAAGAGCGACAATTTTGAAAAAAAAATACATATTTTTTATTTTTTGCTATAATAAATATCCCAATTTTTTTATTTAATTTTTTTTTTTGTTGCAATAAGCGTATAGTGATTGGTTTGCGCAAAAGTTATAGCGACTACAAAATAGGTGACAGAATTATGGATTTTTTTTTTATTCTTTTTTTTTTTTTTTTTCCACTAGTAATGGCGGCGATCTTCTTTTTTACATTTTTTTTTAACACTTTTCTTTTTTGACACTTTTTTTTTTTTTTTGACACTTTTTAATTTTTTGAGATTTTTTTTACATTTTTTGACAATTTTTTTATTTTTTTGACACTGAACTGATTACTGTATAAATGTGACTGGCAGGGAAGGGGCCGACGCTAGGGGACGAGAAAGGGGTTAAATGTGTACCCTGCATAGTGTTTCTAACTGTGGGGGGAGGTGAACAACTGGGGGAGGTGACCGATCTGTGTCCCTATGTACAAAGGACACAGTATCGGTCTCCTCTCCCTGACAGGACGTGGATCTCTGTGTTTACACACGGAGATCCACAGTCCTGCTCAGTTACTGGGCAATCGCGGGTGCCCGGTGGCCATTTCGGCAGCTGGGCACACGCATCGTGTTCCCAGCAACGCAGCGAGTGCACGCGCGCCCCCTAGTGGCTCTAAAAGACAAGACATGTCAGAACAATGGAGCTATCGTGCCGCCGTCAATTGACGGAGGCCGGTAGTATAGTGGTTAAACTAAAAAACAAAAACAAGCCAAATCACTTTAAACTTTATTCTCAGCATATAATGACAGGTGCTCTTATGGCGACTACTATCTCAGTTGGTACTGCACTTTTGCTTGAAAATCTATATTAGATGCTCTATATTGTCAAAAGTATTGGGAGGTCTGCCTTTTCACAAATTTTCATGAATTTTAACGACTTTTTTCGCTTAATTGTCGCAAGTAAGATGAAATAGGTTATTTAAAGTCACGAAAATTATCGTACGGCAGAAAAAAATATCGGAAGTGATGTCATGTGTTGTAATGTATTTGTATTGTATTTTGGGACGACAACTATATTGACTAAACGAAAATCATAGGATCTGACATCTTACGAGGAAAATTTCCGTGCTTGTCCGATCGAAGAATATCAGATGAACTGTCGTGATTGGCTCTCGAAAGTAGTGTACACACGATCCGAAAATCGTACGATTCTTCCTCGGACGATCATTTTCGTCCCATATTTGGATCGTGTGTACGGGCCATTAGGCTCGATTCACATCTATGCATGTTGCTTTTGAGCGTTTCTGTAGTTTTTGAATCAATGTTTGAAGATAGTGATGCTAAACTTTTATTTTGTTATCTCTCCAGGTACCTGTAAAGTGAATTTCCCTGACCCCAACAAGTTACATTATTTCCAGCTGACCGTGAGCCCAGGTAATCTGGATATTACTGTGTAGCCTTATTCTCTGGATGAATGTAACAGTAGAAAAGTATTGGCACAAAAAAGGAAAACATATATATCTTTCTTGTTGGTGTATTTCTATTGTGGCATATTCAGCATTTTGCCTAAAACTGACTTGCCAAATGCTTTGTATTTTTTTTTCTTAACCTCTTCATGCCGACCATATGCAAATTTGCATTCGTGGATTGAACCGGGGTGATGCCTGCAGCTATCACACCGGTCCCCTTTTTTTTTTTTTTTTGAGCCATCGGTTGGCTTTTTTGTGAAAACCGATGCTGCTAAAAGCCACTCGGCTGTTATTTTAAAGGAGCAGGACCTTCCACCGGCAGTCCCAATCCACCGGCCAGCATGTTCGCTGTCTAGGCTGAGACCCGAACAAAGATGGATTCTCCGATATAAAATTCCGAAAGCGGCGTCACTTCTGGTTTACTCAGCTACCAATGGCGGCAATTTAAAATGTCACCTTTGGAGATTTTTAGGTACCATAGTTGGAAATTATGCCCATTCATGGAATGGTGGCAAAGTATGACATGTAAGGTATCTATTTACTCGGCGTAACATCATCTTTCACATTATACAAAAATATTGGGCTAACTTTACTGTTTTCTTTTTTTTTTATTCATAAAAGTGTATTGGAAAGACCGCTGCACAAATACTGTGTGACATAAAATATTTCAATGACTTCCACTTTATTCTCTAGGGTATCTGTTAAAAATATATAATGTTTAGGGGTTCTAATTAATTTTCTAGCAAAAAATATGGATTTTAACTTGTAAGCAACAAATGTCAGAAATGGGCTTAGGCATGAAAGGGTTAGTAAATTAATATCCAAATGTCTCTTACAAATCATACATTGGAAATCAATGTCCTTATACTACTGGTTAGGGAGCCCCTGGTATTCTTTGTTGTGTGTTCACTTGTTCTTCATTCTGTTTACCTTTTAAGTTATGCTATTTTATTGTGCAAAATAAGCTAGAGGAATGAAGAAAAGGACACTTGTGTAACGACACGTCTAAGGGACCAGCTCTTCTGATGTCTAGTAATGTGAGGTGTGTAGTATTAAGGCAGTTCATTCATTTGAATAGACTACTAAAGCACCACAACAAACCTAAAACAAAAAAAAAGTTACATGTGCGCCAGTTCAGAGGTGGGTGTGATTTTACAAATGATCGGCCTTTTTATCTGTGACCAGGTGACTTTAAATTTGTTGTTTGGTGAAAGCATGAGATTTTGCTGGCCATTGCTTTTGAATTGCTCACAACATGTGGTGGTGTTCACTTTGCTGCCTTTTCCTTTAAAGAACAAATGCATGAATATGGGAATATTTTATTTTTATTTTTTAATAGCCTTTATTTGCATTAAAAAAATGTTGCCTTCGTTCTACAATATTTGACTTTGTGTTGTATTCTGGTGGTTGTGGATGTATAGTTTGGTCACTCTAGGGCCCAGGTATCAAACACAAGGCCCGTGGGCCGAATACGGCCCTCCAGGCCATGTCATGTGGCCCTCGCACCTCTCCTGCTGCTGCAGGAGAGAACCAGCCCTCCTCTGTTCCTCCTCCAGACCCCTACTTTCTGTTTTCAAGCAATGCATCCTGCTTTTTCCCAGCAGCAGCATAAGAAAAGGGGGGTACACTGTGATGTAAGGGAGAGTGGGGGACTCAACTTCTGATGGTGGGGTGGCTCTTGACATCTAATGTAAGGGGAGGGAATGCGCTGGACATCTAATCTTACAGATACAACCGGCCCTTTTGAGGACAATCATAATGCTTAGGGGTGCAACGGATCATCATTGATCCGTACGGATCAACATCTGCGGATTGGCACACATGTGATCCGCGGATCCCCAGGAGGTTGTGTGAGCTCCGCTGCCTGCATGTTCCCCCACGAGATGCAATGCCGAGGAGATGATTCCTCCACTCCCTCGGTCTGCTTTCAGCTAGTCCACCCCACCGCAAGGCGTCCCGAGAGCTCACTGTGAAAGCACGGCGGCATAGCCCAGTACAACCCCGACACCCTCCCCCCCCGTTGGGTGAAGGAGTGAAAGCCAGGAGCCACAATACCAAAAAGAGCGCATTCCCCCCCCCTCCACCCCACGGAGTGGCACACCACTGTCACAGCCTGCATAGCTCGCCCGAGAACGAGGAGGGGAACGAGCAGGTGGAGCACGGAGGGACCCGCCTGCAGTGAGAGCAATACACTGGTCGTTCAACCTCCAATTGCTAAATTACCAGACCGAGAGAAGGTATCCTCCCCTCACCTGAGCAGCCGGGTGTTTCCTTACAATACAGCAACCCAGGACAGAGTCGATTGTGCCAGACACATCAGGGGGCTTAGGGGTGAGTCACAGTACATGGATATATGTATGAACTCAGTCTTCAACTTGTGCAAGACTTGCTTTTGCTCCCCCTAGTGGCACTAATGGAATACGTTTGAAGTGTAAAAGGACTGTAAATTACCTAAAAGCACAATGAAATGTCAGGGCAAGTCTCTATACATGCATGGACACTGCTTTAACTGTCTACATATGATGAGAGGATACACTCTCTTAAAGGGGCACCCAAGAGAGATTGATATTGATACGTGTATACCTAGGTGAGCTTTCCTGACTGCCCAGTGTTCCGTCATCCCCCTTTTTTTTCCTTTTTGCCGATCCAAAAAATGATCTGATCCGTGACTCCTGATCCGAACCGTGAGTTTTTTGATCCGTTGCACCCCTAATAATGCTGATGCGGCCCACGATGGAATTGAGTTTGACACCCCTGCTCTAGGGTGGAAAAAAAAAAAAAAGGATTTGCATGGCTCTGACCACTGCCCTAAAGGATTACAAAAAAAAACATATCCCTTTATTTTTTTTAAATTTGTGATGGGGCACCTTTTGAATCCCTTTGAAACATCTGATAATCTTGGCATCAAAACTTGTAAGGCTCAGTTACCAATGTCTAGGCACGGTTTTCTTGCGTTTTGTGCAGTGCGGTTTATACACTGGTTCAGGTGCAATTCAGAAGCTTTGCTAGAATGCAAAACCCTTTTAAAGCAGAACTATTCCCCCTGTTTATTCCATCCTTTCTTTCTCACTAAAGTTCTATTTTTTAGTTTTACAAACTATTTTTATTGGAGCTCATGATAACGTGGAAGATCAAAAAGTACATTAAAAGTAAAAAGCGTATCATAGCTCTACAGTTCTTTAGATCCAAAATGAAAAAGACAACAAGCAAATTAATACCAACTGGGCTGTGTTTAAAAAAATTAACAAAGATCTAACTACCTCAGTAGAGAGTGAGTAAAGGAAAACATTTTTCACAAGAAGAGCAGACAGACATCTGTATGTTATAAGCCCCACTTTCATGTTCTGTTTTTTGTAATGAAAGAAGTACAGAGGCTTTCTTTATTTATTTTTTTGTAAACCACCAGCTTTCATTTGTTATTCAAAGTATAGAAACAGAAGGGTTAGCATGGCAGCCTATGAACTAGAATTTCCAGAAGGGAAGCAGGCTGATGACAGCCTATTTGGTATTGTTTCCCTTTAATACCAACTAGTTATGCAACACTGAAAAGCCGACCATTTGGTGCTGAGATCTCAACTAAAAATACACTTACATTGATGGTGCTCATAGTAAATCCCAGCTTTTAGAGTGCTTTTTTAATTTTCTTCTACCATGTTGTGTCATTGCTTTTATAGAAGGACTGATAATAGTAATCATTGAGAGTCAGTCACTATTCTTCAATGCATATTAGGAAGTTGCTTCTGTCCACAAATGTCTTGGAAGTACAGCAAGTGTGTGTAAGCCAGTATCATAGTAGGGAGCACATGTGATTATCTGTACCTGAACCAACACATGCTTGTTATTGGAGACCTGTGAAAACAGGTAAGCAATACAGCTACATATACACTCACTACAGCATACATTGTCAAATGGTTTCTGCTTAAATAATCCTTTAGTGAACTGAGGTTGTAAATATAACCGTTGCTTAGAGGGCCAGTTCACACCACATGTGGTTCAGTTCGTTTTTTTTCTGTATCAAAAATGCATAGATAGGTTATATGTTATATCTGTCCCTGAAAGGTCCCTTACCGACATCCCTTTGGTCTAAAAATCTCAAGACTATAATTCCCCCGCTTCTCCAGTACCTTCTCTGTGTGTGTGTGTGTGTGTGTGTAATACAGTACTGTGGCCTCATAATCTCCTATTGCCCGGCGGCCCCATAATCTCCTATTGCCTGGGGGCCCCATGAGTTGTCAGTCCACCCCTGTTAGCGGGCATCCACTCACCCGCTGCTGCCACGTCCCCATCACCAGCTGTCCCAACAGCGGGTCAGAGGAGGATTGTTAACAGGAGAATCTGTTATTAAATGATCATTATATTTTCTTTATCGTACATCACGGGACACAGAGCGCATAGCCATTACACTTGGGTTATATGGGTACCTTCAGGTGTGGACACTGGTGTAATCAATTTCACAGGAAGTTTCCTCCCTATATAACCCCCTCCCACTGGGAGTGCTTCAGTTTTTTCGCCAGTGTCTTAGGTGTTGGTCACGTCTAGCTGTCCCTCGGAGGTCTCGGGACCCAGGATAGCTAGCCGGATCCGTCCGAAGTGCTTCAAAGCCAAGGTGTACGGTACCCGGGCCCTGCTGGAGTGGGGTTGTGCCTATAATGCCTCTCCTTGGAGGGCTGGATTCTGGGCTCCAGTGCCTTAGTCTCTTCCAAGAACTAAACGCTACTGATGCCAGGATGCTATATAGGTCCAGGGGTGTGGGTTCCTTAACACAGGACCCCGGTCCCTGAAGGTCCAAGACAATACCCACGGAGATGGGGGAAGGCTGGGCCTCTTGCATTTTGCAATACCCTGCGGCATGGAGCAGGTAAGAGGGAACCTGCGGGACTTGGTTCGACAGTAGGTATCCCCCTGGGGGTTCTGGGTTGGCTAATGGTATGCTTGTGCATCAGCCACTATCTCCACTATGTCTTTTGAGGCAGGATGGGATGTACTAATGTTTACCCAGATAACATGTAGATATATATATGCTTTTAAAGATATGTATTTTGCTACTCCCCCCAGACTTGCCTGTTAGCATGATACTGCAGCCCCACGTGTTATAGGGAGGAAATGCTGACAAAACTCCTGTTTCCTAGGAAGCCTATGGGGACAGCTTCCTCTATGTGTGCACTACAAAGATTAGTGTCTTACCTGGTGTCTGTCGGGTTGCTAGCGCTGGTCCAGGCTTCTCCTCTGCTCTCTGCTTCCTCCATGTTGGTTTCAGCGTGGGGGGGGCAGGGGCACGCGCGCGTGCGTGCCACCTTTTTCAGCGTGCGTGGGGGGGGGGGGGCGGGCACAGCAGCGTCAGGTCTCAAAGCAAAAAAGCATTTCCTGGCTGGTCATTCCCTCCTGAGAGCAGTGGAGGCTGAGGGCTCGACCTGATAGGATTTTTATCCCTCCTAAAAGGTTCACCATTCTCTATCCTATGGAAGAAGAATTTGCAAAGAAATGGGCACTCCCTACCGTGGACGCAGCCATTTCCTGCGTAAATAAATCCCTGACCTGTCCGGTGGAAAATGTCCAGATGTTTAAAGATCCAGTCGACAAAAAATTGGAGACCCTACTGAAGGCTTCTTTTACCACAGTAGGTGCCGTGGTTCAGCCAGCGGTGGCAGCCATTGGCGTTTGTCAGGCTTTAAAGGATCAGACTAAACAGATATTAAGGGACATACCGGCTCAGCAAGCTCGTGAATTGGCTGACCTCCCAAGAGCTCTCTGCTTTGCAGTAGATGCTATTAAGGACTCCGTTCAACAGGCGTCCCGTTTATCTCTGCTGTTGGTTCATATGCGTCGCCTTTTGTGGCTGAAAAACTGGTCAGCAGAGGCACCCTGCAAAAAGCTTTTAGCAGGATTTCCCTTTCATGGTGGGAGACTATTCGGTGAAGACCTAGATAAATATATCCAGACCATATCAAGTGGTAAAAGTTCTTTCTTGCCTGTCAAGAAAAGATCGCGTGGGCCCGCGTTTAAGCGACAGGCCTTCGCAGGCTCGGCCCCTTCAACTTCCCGTCAGTATCGACGGCCTCCCGGGCGTTCAGCATTTAATAGCCGCCCACAAGGACAAGCCACGGCAGGCAAGTGGCCATGGTCTCGCAAGCCGGTTAAACCAGTCCTCAAGTCAGATTCATGAAGGGGCGCCCCCACTCTCTTGGGTGGGGGGAAGGCTTCGGTTTTTCTCCGAAGTGTGGAAGGCCAGAATTCCCGACTCTTGGGTAATGTCCGTGGTAGCCACGGGCTACAAGCTAGAGTTTCGGGAGGTCCCCCCCTCCTCATTTTCAGGGGTCAAGTCTTCCAAGCGACCCATTAAAGAGGGCCTCTCTTGTAAAAGCATTGGATCGTCTCTTGCTCCAAGGAGTAATTGTAGAAGTACCAACCCAGGAATGGGGTCTGGGATTCTACTTCAACCTTTTCATAATACCAAAGCCCAATGGCGACGTCAGGCCTATCTTAGACCTCAAACGCCTAAATCGCTTTCTAAACATTCAGACCTTTCGTATGGAGTCCATACGTTCGGTGGCAGCCAGCCTACATCAAGATGTCTTTCTAGCATCTATAGACATAAAAGATGCGTATCTGCACGTGCCGATCTACCCGGCACATCACAGGTTTCTTCGTTTTATGATAGATCACCGCCATTACCAGTTCGTAGCCCTCCCTTTCGGGTTGGCAACAGCTCCGCGGGTATTCACCAAGGTGTTAGCCCCGGTGCTAGCCGTCCTAAGGACAGAAGGCATTTTGGTCTTGGCATACTTGGACGATCTTCTGGTTATCGACAGCTCAGCTTCCAGCCTCAATCAGGCAGTAGGTCGCACAGTTCAGCATCTAGAGGAATTCGGGTGGATTGTAAACCTAGAAAAATCGATATTGAAACCCACAAAGCAGTTGGAATATCTAGGCCTTCGGCTAGATACAGACTGCCAGAGGATAATTTTACCTCAAGCAAAGATCAGATCAATAGCTCAAGCAGTTCAAGTGATCTTAGGCAAGAAGAGGCCGACTATTCGCCTATGTATGCGACTGCTGGGGAAGATGGTGGCCGCCTTCGAGGCAGTACCCTACGCCCAGATCCATACCAGATATCTTCAGGCAGTCATTCTCTCTGCTTGGAACAAGTCCATTCAGGCGTTAGATCGTCCGTTAGTGCTCTCCCCGAAGGTCCGGCGCAGCCTGTTTTGGTGGCTGGTCCCTCAAAATTTGTCAAAAGGGAAATCCTTTTCCCCCCATCACGTGGAAGATAGTATCCACGGATGCCAGCCTGTCAGGTTGGGGGGCAGTTCTAGAAGGACAGACCCAGCAAGGGCAGTGGTCGGAGGCAGAAAAACTGCTTCCCATCAATATCCTGGAGATCAGAGCTGCTCGGCTGGCCCTGATCGCCTGGACTCTCCCCCTTCAGGGTCTGCCAGTAAGGATACAGTCCGACAACGCCACGGCGGTGGCATACATAAACCACCAGGGGGGCACGAAGAGCCCAGCAGCCCAAAGAGAAGTAAACCTGATTTTCTCATGGGCCGAAGCCCATGTACCCTGCATCTCGGCGGTGTTCATCCCAGGGATAGACAATTCTCAAGCAGATTTTTTGAGTCGTCAACAGTTGCTCCCGGGGGAGTGGTCTCTTCACCCCCAGGTATTCCAAGAGATTTGCCAAAGATTCGGAGTCCCAGATGTGGACATTATGGCAACGAGATCCAACAAAATGTTGGACAAATTCATATCCCGAGCCAGGGATCCCTCGGCCTACGGGACCGATGCCTTGGTTTGTCCTTGGCACCAGTTTTCTCTTCTGTATGCGTTCCCTCCACTGCAGATGATTCCCCGCCTTCTACGGAGAATCCGGGTGGAGCGCAGGCCTGTGATCCTGGTGGCTCCAGCCTGGCCCAGGAGGGCTTGGTACGCACTCATCGTGAAGATGTCAGTCGGGGCGCCGTGGCCGCTCCCCCTGCACCCAGATCTGCTGTCTCAAGGCCCAATCTGCCATCCTGCTTCACAGCAGCTAAATTTGACGGCTTGGCGGCTGAATCCCTAATTCTTAAAGGCAGAGGCCTCTCAGATCAGGTCATATCTACGTTGATTCAGGCTAGGAAACCGGTCTCCAGAAATATTTATTACAGAGTCTGGAGAACCTATGTGGAGTGGTGCGAGTCTCAAAAATGGCATCCTCGAAAGTTTTTTATTGACAGGATCTTGCGATTCCTCCAGGTTGGCGTTGACAAAGGGTTGGCTCTTAGTACTCTAAAGGGGCAGGTGTCGGCTTTATCAATATGGTTTCAAAGACCCTTGGCTACCCATTCGCTTATGAAAACCTTCTTGCAGGGGGTCTTGCATGTGAATCCCCCTATTAGAGCTCCCCTCTGCCCCTGGAATTTAAATCTGGTCTTGTCAGCTTTACAAAGGCAGCCGTTTGAACCTCTGACAGAAATCCCTCTTGTGCTACTAACCCGAAAGTTAGTTTTCTTGGTGGCTATGGCTTCAGCCAGAAGGGTTTCCGAGCTGGCAGCCTTATCATGCAGGGAACCATACCTTATTCTGCATAAGGACAGAGTTGTTCTGCGGCCTCAACCTTCTTTCTTTATCGTACATCACGGGACACAGAGCGCATAGCCATTACATATGGGTTATATGGGTACCTTCAGGTGTGGACACTGGTGTAATCAACTTCACAGGAAGTTCCTCCCTATATAACCCCCTCCCACTGAGAGTGCTTCAGTTTTTTCGCCAGTGTCTTAGGTGTTGGTCACGTCTAGCTGTCCCTCGGAGGTCTCGGGACCCAGGATAGCTAGCCGGATCCGTCCGAAGTGCTTCAAAGCCAAGGTGTACGGTACCCGGGCCCTGCTGGAGTGGGGTGTTGCCTATAATGCCTCTCCTTGGAGGGCTGGATTCTGGGCTCCAGTGCCTTGGTCTCTTCCAGGACTAAACGCTACTGATGCCAGGATGCTATATAGGTCCAGGGGTGTGGGTTCCTTAAACACAGGACCCCGGTCCTTGAAGGTCCGAGACAATACCCACGGAGATGGGGGAAGATTGGGCCTCTTGCAATTTGCAATACCCTGCGGCGTGGAGCAGGTAAGAGGGAACCTGCGGGACTTATATATATTTGCTACTCACCCCAGGTCTGCCTGTTAGCATTGATACTGCAACCCCACATGTTTTAAAAGAGGAAATTGCTGGTAAAAACTCCTGTTTCTTAGGAAGCCCATGGGGACAGCTTCCTCTCTGTGTGTGCACTACAATAAGATTAGTGCTTACCTGGTGTCTGTTGGTGCTGCCTAGCGCTGGTCCATGTTGTTCCTCTGCTCTGCTTCCTCCATGTGGTTTCAGCGTGGGGGGGGGTGCGTCGGCGTGCGTCGGGGGGCAATTTTTATTTCGGAAAAAAAAAAAAAAAAAACTAGTTTTTTTCATTTTCCTCATACCTGTCCTCATATTGGTTACTCCTAGCTGCAACAGTCAGGTGTTGGCTATAGGGGTGACTCAAGGTTGTACAATGGCTCCAAAGGGATCTGGACCAGCCAAGGCTGCTAAAGGTGCCAAGAAACAAAAGGGGTCTCCATCGGGGTCAGAGGATTTGGGCCAGGCTTCAACGGCCCCACCCTTGCCAGTTAGAACACCGAGTGGCATAGTACAAGAGCCATTGGGGGTGCTGGGGGCAGAGGCGGCCCCCGATCCACCCATTCCCGTTTACGTGACGGAAGAAATGCTAGCAGCCACCATGAGTGGGCTAGAGAAAAAGTTAACTGCTTTGTTTGCCCGTCCTTGGCCAAGTAGCAAGCGGGCTAGATCCCCCTCACCCAGTGTGGGGTTTTCAGATGCGGAGGTCTCCTCTTCAGAGGAACGGGACCCACAAGGGGATCAGGCAGACCCAAGTCCCGACGGTTCAGACAGGGAAGATTCCACTATAGATGAATATTTCTCGGCCTCTCAAGCGGAGAGCCTGTGGATCCAGTCTTTGACAGATATGGTTCGCACTCCCTTTAAACTTCCAGTGCCAGAACTAGTAGCCCCGGAGGTATCCTCATTGGGTTCTTTAAA
The DNA here is from genome assembly GCA_029574335.1 of Rana kukunoris. Classification (NCBI taxonomy): domain Eukaryota; kingdom Metazoa; phylum Chordata; class Amphibia; order Anura; family Ranidae; genus Rana; species Rana kukunoris. Next base: position 162,796,699 of record CM056054.1, on the reverse strand, counting down.
GGCTCCATTAACTTGTGCGTCTTTTCCAATGCACCCCCTTCTGCGGAGCGTGATTTACCAGGATTGGGCTCGACCTGATAGAATCTTTGTCCCTCCTAAAAGATTCTCTATTCTCTACCCTATGGAAGAGGAATATTTAAAGAAATGGGCACTCCCCACAGTGGACGCGGCCGTTTCCTGCGTGAATAAATCCCTGACCTGTCCGGTTGAAAATGTCCAGATGTTCAAGGATCCTGTCGACAAGAAATTCGAGACCCTACTGAAAGCCGCTTTCACCTCAGTAGGTGCCATGGTTCAGCCAGCAGTAGCAGCCATTGGTGTCTGTCAGGCCTTCAAGGATCAGGCAAAACATATATTAAAGGACATGCCGGCTCAGCATACTCATGAATTAGCAGAATTCCCTAGGGCTCTCTGCTTTGCAGTAGATGCTATTAAGGACTCCATCCAACAGGCATCCCGTTCATCTCTACTGATGGTTCACCTGCGTCGTCTTTTGTGGCTAAAGAACTGGTCAGCAGAGGCACCCTGCAAAAAGCTTTTAGCAGGGTTTCCCTTTCATGGGGGAAGACTATTCGGGGAAGACCTAGATAAATATATCCACACCATATCAAGTGGGAAAAGTACTTCCTTACCGGTCAAGAAAAGACCGTGTGGGCCCACGTTTAAACGACAGGCCATTGCAGGCTCGGCCCCTTCGACTTCTCGTCAGTATCGACGGCCTCCCGGGCGTCCAGCGGTTAATAGCCGCCCACAGGGTCAAGCCGCAGCAAACAAGAGACCCTGGTCTCGCAAGCCGGCTAAACCAGTCATCAAATCAGATTCATGAAGGGGCGCCCCCACTCTCTCGGGTGGGGGGAAGACTTCGGTTTTTCTCCGAAGTCTGGAAGGCCAGAATTTCCGACTCGTGGGTTCGGTCCGTGGTAGCCACGGGATACAAACTAGAGTTTCGAGAAATCCCCCCTCCTCATTTTCAGGGGTCAAGTCTTCCAAGCGACCCATTAAGAAGGGCCTCTCTCGTAAAGGCGTTGGATCGCCTATTGCTCCAAGGAGTAATTGTAGAAGTACCAACCCAAGAATGGGGTCGGGGATTCTACTCCAACCTTTTTGTTATACCAAAACCCAATGGCGACGTCAGGCCTATATTAGACCTCAAACGCCTAAATCGCTTTCTAAAGATTCAGACCTTTCGTATGGACTCCATACGTTCAGTGACAACCAGCCTGCATCAGGACGACTTTCTAGCATCTATAGACATAAAGGATGCATATCTGCATGTGCCGATTTACCCAGCACATCACAAGTTTCTTCGTTTTACGATAAATCAAAGTCATTACCAGTTCGTAGCCCTCCCTTTCGGGTTGGCAACAGCTCCGCGGGTATTCACAAAGGTGTTAGCCCCGGTGCTAGCCGTCCTAAGGACAGAAGGCATCTTGGTCCTGGCATACCTGGACGATTTCCTGGTTATCGACAGATCAGCTTCCAACCTCAATCATGCAGTAGTCCGCACAGTGCGGCATCTAGAAGAATTCGGGTGGATTGTGAACCAAGAAAAATCAAGGTTACAACCCACAAGACAGTTGGAATATCTAGGCTTTCGGTTAGATACAGAATGCCAGATGGTATTTTTACCTCAAGAGAGGATCAGGTCGTTGATTCAAACGATTCAAATAGTCTTAGGCAAAAAGAAGCCGACTATTCGCCTATGCATGCGACTGCTGGGAAAGATGGTGGCCGCCTTCGAAGCAGCGCCCTATGCCCAGATCCATACCAGAGTTCTTCAGGCAGCTATTCTCTCTGCTTGGAACAAGTCCATACAGGCATTAGACCGTCCATTAGTTCTTTCCCCAGGGGTCAAGCGCAGCCTGTACTGGTGGCTGATCCCTCAAAAATTGTCAAAAGGGAAAACCTTTTGCCCCATCACGTGGAAAATAGTAACCACAGATGCCAGCCTAACAGGTTGGGGGGCAATCTTAGGAAAACGGACCCAGCAGGGACAGTGGTCAGAGGCAGAAAGTCTGCTTCCCATCAATGTCCTAGAGATCAGAGCTGCTGGGTTGGCCCTGGTCGCCTGGACTCTCCCCCTGCAGGGTCTGCCAGTAAGAATACAGTCCGACAATGCCACGGCGGTGGCATACATAAACCACCAGGGGGGCACAAGGAGCCTAGCGGCTCAAAGGGAAGTAAACCTGATTTTCTCATGGGCCGAAGCCCATGTACCCTGCATCTCAGCAGTGTTCATCCCAGGGATAGACAATTCTCAAGCAGATTTTTTGAGTCGTCAACAGTTACTCCCGGGAGAGTGGTCTCTTCACCCCCAGGTATTCCAAGAGATTTGCCAAAGATTCGGAGTTCCCGATGTGGACATCATGGCAACAAGATTCAACAAGAAATTGGACAAATTCGTATCCCGAGCCAGGGACCCCTCGGCCTACGGGACCGATGCGTTGGTTTGCCCCTGGCACCAGTTTTCTCTCCTGTATGCGTTCCCTCCACTACAGATGATTCCCCGCCTTCTACGAAGGATCAGGGTGGAGCGCAGGCCGGTGATCCTGGTGGCCCCAGCCTGGCCCAGAAGGGCTTGGTACGCACTCATCGTGAGGATGTCAGTAGGGGCACCGTGGCCACTCCCCCTGCGCCCAGATCTGCTGTCTCAGGGCCCGATCTACCACCCTGCTTCACAGCAGCTAAATTTGATGGCTTGGCGGCTGAATCCCTAATTCTTAAGGGCAGAGGCCTCTCAGCCCAAGTCATATCTACGTTAATTCAGGCTAGAAAGCCAGTCTCTAGAAATATCTATTACAGAGTCTGGAGGACCTATGTGGAGTGGTGCGAGTCTCAAGGAGGGCATCCTCGCAAGTTTTTTATTGACAGGATCTTGCGATTCCTCCAGGTTGGCGTTGACAAGGGGTTGGCTCTTAGTACTCTAAAGGGGCAGGTGTCTGCCTTATCGATATGGTTTCAAAGGCCTTTGGCCACGCTTGTGAAAACCTTCTTGCAGGGGGTCTTGCATGTAAATCCCCCTATTAGAGCTCCCCTCTGCCCCTGGAATTTAAATCTGGTCTTGTCAGCTTTACAAAAGCAGCCGTTTGAACCTCTGACAGAAATCCCTCTTGTGCTGCTAACCCGAAAGTTGGTTTTCTTGGTGGCTATGGCTTCGGCCAGAAGGGTCTCCGAGCTGGCAGCCTTGTCTTGCAGGGAACCGTACCTGATTCTGCATAAGGACAGAGTGGTTCTGCGGCCTCAGCCTTCTTTCCTTCCTAAGGTCATATCCAGTTTTCACTTGAATCAGGACCTAGTCCTACCATCTTTCTTTCCTACTCCCCAGTCCAGAGAGGAAAGACTGCTTCATACTTTGGACGTGGTCCGAGCCATGAGGGTTTATCTCAAGGCTACAGAAAAGATTCGGAAAACAGATGTGCTTTTCGTTCTCCCGGATGGCCCCAAGAAGGGTCAGCCGGCTGCCAAGTCTTCCTTGGCTAGGTGGATTAAGCAGCTGATTTTTCAGGCCTATGGTCTGAAGCGCGTTCCACCTCCCTTATCAGTTAAAGCCCATTCTACGAGGGCCATGAGTGCCTCTTGGGCGGCACACCATCAGATCTCTATGGCACAGGTTTGCAAAGCGGCAACCTGGTCTTCCGTACATACGTTTACTAAATTTTATAAGTTGGACGTCGCAAAGGCTACGGACGCAGCATTTGGGCAGGCGGTCCTACGGGCAGCAGTATAGAATCCTCTGGCCCGGTTCACGCCCCCTTTTTTTCTGTTGGTGGAGCTATTTTTTACCTCCTGATATATTTCTGTTTGGCTATTTTTTGGCCTTACGGTCTCCCTCCCTTCATGGAGCATTGCTTTGGGACATCCCATATGTAATGGCTATGCGCTCTGTGTCCCGTGATGTACGATAAAGAAAAAAGGATTTTTAATAACAGCTTACCTGTAAAATCCTTTTCTTGAAGTACATCACGGGACACAGAGCTCCCACCCCTCTTTTGGGGAACATTGTGTAACCTCGGAGAAATTGCTTGCTACAAAACTGAAGCACTCTCAGTGGGAGGGGGTTATATAGGGAGGAACTTCCTGTGAAGTTGATTACACCAGTGTCCACACCTGAAGGTACCCATATAACCCATATGTAATGGCTATGCGCTCTGTGTCCCGTGATGTACTTCAAGAAAAGGATTTTACAGGTAAGCTGTTATTAAAAATCCTTTTTTCCTTCCTAAGGTCATATCCAGTTTTCACTTGAATCAGGACCTAGTCCTACCTTCCTTCTTTCCTACTCCCCAGTCCAGAGAGGAAAGACGGCTTCATACTTTGGACGTGGTTCGAGCCATGAGGGTCTATCTCAAGGCTACAAAGAAGATTCGGAAAACAGATGTGCTTTTTGTTCTTCCGGATGGCCCCAAGAAGGGTCAGCCGGCTGCCAAGTCTTCCTTGGCTAGGTGGATTAAGCAGCTGATTTTTCAGGCCTATGGTCTGAAGCGCGTTCCACCTCCCTTATCAGTTAAAGCCCATTCTACGAGGGCCATGAGTGCCTCCTGGGCGGCACACCATCAGATCTCTATGGCACAGGTTTGCAGGGCGGCAACCTGGTCTTCCGTACATACGTTTACTAAATTTTATAAGTTGGACGTTGCAAAGGGTACGGACGCAGCTTTTGGACAGGCGGTCCTACGGGCAGCAGTATAGAATCCTCTGGTCCGGGTCACGCCCCTTTTTTCTGTTGGTGGAGTTACTTTACTTCCTGATAATTTTTTATTTGGCTATTCTTGGCCTTACGGTCTCCCTCCCTTCATAGAGCATTGCTTTAGGACATCCCAAGTGTAATGGCTATGCGCTCTGTGTCCCGTGATGTACGGTAAAGAAAAAAGGATTTTTAATAAACAGCTTACCTGTAAAATCCTTTTCTTGAAGTACATCATGGGACACAGAGCTCCCACCCCTCTTTTGGGGAACATTGTGTAACCTCGGAGGATTGCTTGCTACAAAAACTGAAGCACTCCCAGTGGGAGGGGGTTATATAGGCAGGAAACTTCCTGTGAAATTGATTACACCAGTGTCCACACCTGAAGGTACCCATATAACCCAAGTGTAATGGCTATGCGCTCTGTGTCCCGTGATGTACTTCAAGAAAAGGATTTTACAGGTAAGCTGTTTATTAAAAATCCTTTTTTTCTTCATTAAATCGGAAGCAGCAGAAAATAAACTGGTTTTTTTCAAGATCGTTGTATTGTTGTCCTATTACTACAGTGTTTTTTAGTTTTATGTCTAGATTATTGCCTACTAGTGTATTATGTGGTGCTATAATGCCTTTGGCATGACCTATACTATCTTTAAACCCTGTCTCTTCTAAAAAGTTTTTATGATGGTTTCATAAAGCTTGAAATACTGAGAAAAGAGTAGTACATGAATGCTGTCTCACAGATGTGTCTGTCACCAGACATGTAGAGAAGGGCCCGAGGTATGTAAAGAACTTGGATATCAGACAAAGTGCACTGTAGCGTGTGATCAGCATCTGTGCTGGACATCATAACCCACTTTTCTTTTGGATTAGCGCAAATATTTTTTAAATGTATTTATTGGATGATTCCTTGTTTTATTATATTTGGTATAATGTTTACATATGGGTAAAGAAGCCCTTTTTCCAAAACTATTCAGGACTTAATATATGAGGGTAGCCTTTTGTTTTACTTTACACTGACCATTGTTACACTGACAGGCTCCTAAACAGTTCCCAACAGGCAGAAGCACTTGTTGTTGGAACGCAGAACGCAGAGGGGAAGTTATGAAATTGGGTTAACAACCACTTTAATGCTGGGACATACAGGCAGATACTTATCGATTATGCCATACCATCAGGGAAGCATGTGATTGGTCATAAATTTACTCTGCAGCAGGAAAAACGACCCCAAACGTACAGCCAGTGTCATTAACCACTTCAGCCCTGGAAGAATTTACCCCCTTCCTTACCAGAGCACTTTTTGCATTTCGGCACTGCGTCGCTTTAACTGACAATTGCGCGGTTGTGGCAACGTGATTCCCAAACAAAATTGACGTCCTTTTTTTTCCCCCACAAATAGAGCTTTCTTTTGGTGGTATTTGATCACCCCTGCGGTTTTTATTTTTTGCTCTATAAACAAACAATAGAGCGACAATTTTGAAAAAAAAATTAGGCCGATATGTATTCTACTACATATTTTTGCTAAAAAAAAAAAGTTTATTTTTATTTTTTAATATTGTCACCGTGACATTGCGACGAACACTTTGGACACATTTTTGGGACCATTCACATTTATACAGCAATTAGTGCTATAAAACTGCACTGATTACTGTATAGATGTGACTGGCAGAGAAGGGGTTAACACTAGGGGGCACTGGAGGGGTTAAATATGTTCCCTAATGTGTGATTCTAACTGTAGGGGGAGGGGACTCAAAAGGGGAGGAGACTGATCTGTGTTCCTCTGTACTGGGAACACACATCGGTCTCCTCACCTGACAGGATCGTGGATCTGTGTGGTTACACACACAGATCTACAGTCCTGCCGTGATTTCGGGCAAACGCGGGTGCTAGGATGACATGGCAGCCGCCAGGCATGAGCACCAGGCCCCGCGGGTGGCGTGTGTGCCCCCTAGATGGCCGGGAAGCCCAGGACATCATATGACGTCCACCTAGGATGAGAAATTCCATCTGTGGATGTCATATGTCTATGGGCGGTAGGGAAGTAGTTAAAGAAGAGCTCCTCTCACTTTTTAAATGAAGTTAATGGCTCCAAAAACTGAAGCTGCTGACTTATTAAACAGACTCGCCTGTCCCAGGATCCAGCGCTGTGCTCGTTTAAGCCCTTTGCTCAACTCGTCCCCGGCACTGGCTCCGCTTTAAGAGCCATCTTTAGTGTAACGAAAATGGTATGAACCAGGCCTTAGACAAAATATGCAGTTAACCCTTTGAAATTCAAACAGTATCTCACATAATCTCGGAATTAATTTGTGCTTTGACAGTTCTTAAGTTTGCCACTTTTTCTTTTCCTACTACTTGAATATGGTTGCTGGGCAGTGGTTCTATGAGCTAAGAATTCCTGATTTGGACACCTGAAGTGAAAATGCCCTGCCTGGGTGCCAAGGGTTCAGTTTGCCAGAGGAATTCTTGAGATTGCTGGGATTTGTAGAGAGGTGATGAGTTTTAATATTAATATTTCAGAAACCTGATATTAAGTCAGTTATGTATCACTTGTCATCTTATGCTCATGTCTTAGCTGCAGTAACCTCTTGTGTCCACCATGTGGCACTGTAAATACACAATTTCTTATTTTTTGTTATAATGGCTTTTGAGAAATACAATAAACTAAGTATTTCAAATACTGACCTTGTCTGTATAAAATTACCAGCTCTATACGAGACAACACTTTTGGTAAATATTAATTCAATTATTGTCAGTTATAATTATGAATACATTTTTTATGTTAATTTAAAATGACCCTGTCAGGAATTAAATCATAGAAGACAACCCTGGGCTGATTTCAGGCACCACATCAGTAAACATTACTGGGGCTCTAATTTGGTGCGAGAAATATCTAAGAGAGAAACACGTTGGATATTTCATATGGATACATTAACGCCACAGGGTATGAACGTTGAGTTAGACGTTATTTGTTTTAAAGGTGACTATTAACAACTTTAACTCTTTTAGTGTTGCTGTTAAGTATATGAGGTGTGTATGTTTTTTTTGGATATAATTCATATTAACATATCTCCTTTATTTTAAATTAGTATTAGTTTATGTTCTATATGGGGTATTTAATTATATATATATATATATATATATATATATATATATATATATATATATATATATATATATATATATATATATATATATATATATATATATATATATATATATATATATATATATATATATATATATATATATTCATGTACTTACTAATATCCACGAATATCCACCCATTAACCACTTAAGGACCCCCGCACGCACATATACGGCCACAGAATGGCTCGTACAGGCACAAGGGCGTAAATTTACGTCCCCGCCTTCGTGCGGTTCGGGGGTCCCCCTGGCTCTGGGAGCGATCGCCGACGAGCGGGCGGATGTCCGTGTTTTCCGCCCCCCCCCCCCCCCCCCCCCCCCCCCCCCCGCGATCGCTCCCAGCCAATGGGAGCGCTCCCCCTTCGAGTCACTTCCTCCTCCTGTGTTTACACAGGAAGGAGGAAATTATGTCACCTCTCATCGCAGCGGTGTTTCCCACCGCTGCTGATGAGAGAAGACATCCACAGTAAGTGTGCACCAACACAACACTGACACAGACTCACATAGGCACATTAACCCCTTGTGATCGCCACCCCCCTGTCATAGTGTCACTGAATGCAGTGATCTAATCACTGCATTTAGTGTCAGTGTGACAGGCAGTGTAAAATCAGTTAGTGTTAGGTCCAGGATAGCCCCCCCCACCCCCCCTAATAAAGTTTTAACCCCCTGATCACTGCCCTAGTTAACCCTTTCACTCCCTATTGCCAGCATCACTAAGCGATCATTTTTCTGATCGCTGTATTAGTGTCGCTGTTCCTGCTAGGTAGCTATTTTTTTTATTGCGATTTTTTTTTTTTTTTTTTTTTTTTTTTTTTTTACTAAAGACATGTGGCTGAATTAATTTTGGCCTAAATGTTTTACTAAAATTTAGTTTATTTGATTTTTTTTATAACAAAAAGTAAAAAAATAGTGATTTTTTTCAAAATTGTCGCTCTATTTTAGTTTATAGCGCAAAAAATAAAAATCGCAGAGGCGATCAAATACCACCGAAAGAAATCTCTATTTGTGGGAAGAAAAGGACGCAAATTTTGTTTGGGAGCCACGTCGCACGACCGCGCAATTGTCTGTTAAAGCGACGCAGCGCCGAATTGTAAAAACACCTTGGGTCATTTAGCAGCGTATGTGTCCGGGTCTTAAGTGGTTAATAGCTAATTTTTTATTTTGTATTTATATGTTGATATTAATATCACATCTTAGCAATAATCATATTGGTATTTACTGTTTTGAATATAACATATTACTGGGGCTCTGACATGAACCAGCAGACTACTGAATTTAGCATGCATTTTCAATAAAGTTGACAATTGGCTTGTATGGTCTACATATCACACCTGTATTGTCCCCTCTTTAACACATCTGCCTTAGTGTTGGTGCTTGACTTTCTAAAAAGTCAAAATTTGCATTAAAGTTTGAGGTGTTCCTAAGTTGGCCTTAAACCTCATTGAATTCATCTGGAGTACCATATATATATATATATATATATATATATATATATATATATATATATATATATATATATATATATATATATATATATATATACATATTAGGGCTGTGGAAATTAACTTTTAATTAATCGATTAATCTTTCATTTTTTTGATCGTTATAATTTTTGATTGGTACTCACCTCTACGCCGGCTTCTGGGCCTTCAGGGAGTTCCGTCGGAGATCCGGTAACGTCACGGACACCGGCGGGGCTTGCCGTGTCCATCTGAAGGGCTCCTGTGCCTTCATATCTGCATGCCGGCGGGACCTCACTATCTGCCACACACAAGGGCTGTTACACTTCCCTCTATCAACCTGGGATTCTACAGCCATCCATTGGGAGTTGTGACAGTTCCCTTCACGGGACATCTGCATGCCGACGGACTGATGTTAACCTCACCTGGATTCTGCAGTGGTATTGTTGTACACATTTTTATACCAGTATCATACTTGGCTACATGCTTTTATGACTGCTTTTGCTACCGTTTGGTATTACTCGCACCATTTTTACAGTTTATGTAGCTACATTGATTTTATCTCCAGTGCAATATTTATTTGGTTACCTACTTGAAGACTTTAAAAAGTTTTAATTCTATTACTATTGAGCGCTGCCTTTGTGTGTTTTTTTTGTATCCTGCTATCCATTTTTTCCAGTGGTTGGTAGCTGCACTGGGCATCAGCTTGCAAGAAGATCAGCTAAAAGCAGTTGGATCTGTATATGCGTTATAATTAATCGAAGCTTGTCGATTAATCAATTAAAAAAAAACGATTAATCGAACACAAAAATGTTGATCAGTAACAGCCCTATAAAAAATACTTTTGGTGCAGGAATTTTTAAGGGAGGGTCGTAATGGGGGGTGACCTGTAAAGTGTTGCCCTAAAAAAAAAAAAATTGATCCTGTTCCCTTAACCACTTTAGCCTGTAAAGGATTTAACCCCTTAATGACCAGGTAATTTTTTGCGATGCAGCTCTGCATTACTTTAACTGACAATTGTGCAGTTGTGCAATTTTGTACCCAAACTAAATTGACCCCCCCCCCCTCCCCCCACAAATAGAGCTTTCTTTCGGTGGTATTTGATCACTCATGTAGTCTTTATTTTTTTGTGCTACAAAAAAAAACACATTGTGAATTTTTTATTTTTTTTACTTTCTGCTATAATAGCTCTCAAAAAATATAAAAATATAATTTATTCATCAATTTAGGCCAATATGTATTCTTCTACATATTTTTGGTAAAAATAATCCCAATAAGCGTATATTGATTGGTTTACTTTACGCAAAAGTTTTGGCGTCTACAAAATAGGGGATAGATTAATGTTTTTTTTTTTTTTTTTACTAATAATGGCGGCGATAAGTGATTTTTAGCGCGATTGCAATGGACAGATCCAACACCCAACTGACTTTTTTGGGAACCAGTGTCATTATAGTGAACAGTGCTAAAAATATGTACACTGTACTAAGGATACTGGCGGTGAAGGGGTTACCAGGGGCAATCAAGTAGTTAAATGTCTTCCCTGTTTGTGTTTTCTAACTGTGTATGGGGGATTGTGCTTCCCAGGTGTAAACAAGACAGATCTCTGTGTTACCCCCTGACACAACGGAGATCTGCCTTGTTTACACCTGGGAAGCAAGGGGCAATCACTGGAGTAGTGGTGTCAATGTCATTAGCCAGGTATGGTATATACATAGTTACATTGGTCCAAGTGGGAAAATTAATGTAACGCTGCAGGGGTTGTTTCTCCTTCACAGAACAGTGTGGGGTATTGCATAACTGCAGTAGAGAAAACAGGTAATTGTTTTGGCTATGCAGTCTACCAGAGTAAATCTAAGGCTGCTTTTACACCTGCACCTTCCAGGAATGAGTGAAAGATACGAGTCGCGCTTGTGGTGCCATTAATTGTTAATGGCACCCCAAACACTCCTAGCAAACATGACACAATGGTGTGAATGGGGCCTTGGAGCTGGATAGACAAAGATCCTAATCAATTTAGCAGGTGTGCAGTTAGATGTTTTCCTAATGTTCCACTTTTCTGTCTGTTTAATTTAAAATTAATCTGTGATTGTGATTTGAAACAAAACTTACAAGGAAATTATATTTATAGTTCGAATCTGACAGATAATGCATTTAATGCCTCCTTTATTTTCTATTTTTCTCTTGTCATTGCATTGATGGCTCTACAATAGCATAATTTACCCTAAGATTACAGTGTACAATATTATAGAGCTTACAGTTGCACATAATGCTACGCCTCGGTGTGTAGGATTGTGGTACAGCTAATAGAATACATTTTAGTCGGCTTCCTTACCACTTGAGCACCAGTCTGTAATTCCCCTTTATTATCACGCTAGAATTTAGTTTTCAGTGCTGTGATAGACTGAACTGGTCACGCAATGCTGTAGTCGAATACATTTTATAATCACTGGGGTTTTCTTTTATTGTTTACAATATAAAAGAAAAAAAATATCCCACAATCAAGAATGATGACTCACAACAAATCTGCTGATCCCTTTTGTCCTTGAATCTTCGAAGATAAATCATCACTTTCTCCAATTTATTTGCTGTAATAGGAAAGGGAAGTGCTCTCAAATGTAAACAAGTGTCTACATTTGTGATCATTCTCATTGGTCATCACAATGATCACAAAGTACAGAGCCAATCCCATCGGCTCGGATCATAGACGGACACAGCTGTGAAAATGAAGTATGGATGAAAAGAATAGAGTGAATGTTTGTTTTATTTAGTGTAACACCTGCTAGATGAAATCTGACAGCATCTAATGCCAGTCTGCTTGTCACACTATTTGATGCGTACAAAGGGTTTCACAGGGCATGCATTTTTACATGATAATGTAACGTTTTTCAGCAGATTAGTATATAGCTATAGCCGCTGGCAGTGATCTGCCAAAATAAAAAACACATAACGGGCTGGTTGTACTGAAGGTGATTAATGAATCAACATCAGTACAATCAGCCTGCCCATAGACAGATCGAAATTTGATCCATCTATGGTTGGCTTAACCTTTTGGTGGGAAAGAGCAGCTGGTGAGGGTTCCAGCTGATTGGTGGACCCCTTAAGGCTTCATTCACACATGGCGGACTCAGTCGCAGTGCGTCCCGATGAAGTCCGCCAGCTCAGCGGGAGATCAGTCCGCAGATCTCCGCTGAGCCGATGAATGACAAGCTCCTCTCTGCTCACTGAGTGGGGAGGGGCTTGTCGGCACCGCTGTCTGCTATGGAGCGATCTGATGAAAACGGATAGCATGTCTGTTTTCATCAGATCTTACCCGATCCGCATGGACGGATGGGGACGTATCCCCCATACGTCTGTTTTTAGCGGATCGGATCAGGTCGCATGACAGCGGACAAGTCTCCGCTGACATCCGACGCTCCATAGAGATGCATGGGAGCGCCCGTTCAGGTCCGCCGTCAAAACTGACAGGCGGACCTGAACGGACTGAAGTGTGAATGAGGCCTAACAAACAGCTATTCCTTTGGTCCCACTACAGATGTACAGTGTCCCCAGAAGAAATCAAACTCCACCAGCTGTCCCAAGGTAGCCATGATAAGCTAAAGTACACTGAGCTGTAATACAACCAGAGCACCCAAGGAGCTGCATAAGAAGATGAGAAGGAATTAAATACCTGTGTGGTAGCTGGCCAAAAATGTTTGGGGGTATTGGGTGGTGGCAGAATTCCTTACCCGTAGTGGTGCCTCAAACTGGAACCGTGGAAAGAGACACCACTGGAAGATGTGGCAGTTTCTTCTGCTGCTTTCACCGTTGTGCACAGTTCTGAGGAATTGTCCACTGAAGTCTGGGAAACTGTGTCCTATACAGTATTCATTGGTTCCTTCCACTGACACTCCTGGAAGTGTCGGTTTCCCAGCAGACTTTAATGGGGAAAAAACAGAGCAGCAGTCCACAGTATAGACAGCAGAAAAGCTCACGGCTTTCTTTTATATTGGAAACAGTTTGCTATTAATTTTTAGATCAGTAGCAGGATCGCTTTAATGTTGATGAACCTTCTTTCGTTTAAATAAAAAAATGTTATGCTGTACAGTTACGTGGGTGTGTTCTGTGTTGCAAATGTGTTCAAAAGTGTAACACACAGTGTGAAAAATTGTGATGCACTTAAAGTGGTTGTTAACCCACTTCTATTACATCATCCCATCACCTCTGCACCATTTATAAGAAGTTTTCCTGAGTTCTGTAAAAAAAAGTTTTCATATCTTCTTTTACATCATTCCATCCTCTCTGCACCATTATAAGAAGTTTGCTTGTGTTCAGTAAAAAATACTGCACGATTCTACTTGTATGAGCTCCACCCTGAGCGCTCTGCTGATTCCTCTCCTCTGTTCCATATGCGGAACAGAGCGCCTAACCACCGACAATCAGCTGGTCGGCTCTCATACAGGCACAGAGAAACTTCTTATAATGCTGTAGAGAGAATGGCATGATGTAATAGAAGATATGAGAGCAGCAGGAGCGGTGGAAAGGGGGACACATTCTACGAGCAGAGACACAGACAGAGGAGGGGGATGGAGGAGGTGGGACACAGGAGACAGCAGGCTGCAGATGACGGAGGCACGCAAGCCGACCACAATGTCGGGGGCTCAGCAGCCATGATTATTGTGGTCTGTTTGCAGAAGGGAGGGCATAGCTAGGCAGGATCAGCCAGGTATTTCAGGTGATACGGGGGTCCAAATGACACAGCACAAGCACTGTGCTCTATAACATACTTTAAGGGAACAGGAGCTGTATCTCTTTTTATTTTTGGGGTTAACAAACACATTAATCTTGTGCTAATCTGCTACCCAATCAAACATAAATACATTGTAATATTCTCCAAATATACAAATAATGTGATAAACATATGTGCACCAAACACCCTGACAATAGGAGGTAGTCCAAATAATTGGACACCCTTTTCTGGTTTATTTTCCTATAGATGCGAATGTCTTCAGTTATTTGGACTACAATATTTAAGCTCCCTTTGTTTGGGTGGTTGGTGCACATACTTTTATATTTTACACAATAATTACCGTATTTGTATAATGTGAGAATGATACAATTTGTTTATGTATATTGCAGATTATCATTAGATAATTTTTTGCATCGTCTACGTTAGCACTACACTTTTGTATACATTTATTAGTGCTTATTAAAGTACAGTGTTAGCAGATTAATTTTTCCCAGCACGTAATAATTTATACGTATATGCTTCTGCTTTGCAAATGTGGCTTTAAGTTTTCAGGGTGTCAACATACTGCACTTGGTAGCAATGTCAGAAGGTCAAAGAAAAGTTTCTAGTTCTTTAATAATGGGAAAACCCCTTAAATTTTTTGGAATTAATCACCCTTTCTGAGTTTGCTAGTGTTTCACTACCAGTCGAATTGCCTTGTAACTTCACGCCTAGTGGATCCTTTTTCGTATTAATCACCAGATGCCGGATGTAGATACAAGTGTTAAGGCTTAAAGCACAGGCTGTGTCAGATATGTTTGTCCCAATCGCTAATTTTATCCAGAGTATCAGATAGCAGATTGTTTTTAGTACAAGCTGGTCAATTCTTTTTAAATGTCTACCATGTGATCGGATTCAGGAGGAGCGCGCTTTGTCCTGTATATACTATTCAGTTTATGCTTGGCATAAAATATGGCTTTGGTATGAAAATGCAGATTAAATTACATGTTTTGGTGATGTTAAAAACAAAACCTTTGCAGGAGGAGCAAGCCCAGCTAACCTGTCTCTTTAGGCTAGGTTTACATTTGTTCTTTGTGCCGTGTTCACGCAGGCACAGCAACCCCTTCCTTTAAATAGGTTGTTGTGCCTGTGTGTTTCCTGCAGGAAAAAAGGTCCCATCACCCATTGAAAACACATCTGCGGAGAAACCACAGGCTGCTTTTCCATGTACAGAAAAAGCACTCTACGTTTTTCAGTGTGTGGAGGTGGTGTTAGTTGATGGCACCCCACACTTTTTTTTTAATGCACCACATTTTTGGGGGGGCTGCATGTCAGTGTGGGGATGCATGCAAAATTTACACACATAGCTGCACAAATATGAACGTAGCCCTAGAGTTATAGTGGTTGTAAAGTCAGAAGGTTTTTTTATTTTCATGCATGAAGATAAAAAAATCTATGTGCATCAGCCCCCCTTAGTCCCCCTAACACTTACCTGAGACCATCTCGATTCAGCAATGTTGCAGGAGAGTATCTTATAGGTTACTTATTACTATGGGATGGCAGAAAGTATTTATGAATCAGCTTTTGGTAAACTCAAAATTTGCGTAATGTGGACACTAGGATTTCAGTGGCTTCTGGCACAATGGATTAAGAAAAATTTAATGGGGGTGCCTGTTTTAGTACAACCCCAATTCCAAAAAAGCTGGGATGCTCAAGAAGGCATTTAGTTCTGTCTCCTGGTCCTTCCTGGCCACAATCCTACACGAATGAGGCTTTGGCCACTCCTTTATGAATATGATAGGGGCCCGCTACTCCAACCCTGAAGCTAAAATAAGACTACAGGCATTCTTTCGATCTTCAGGGGGACCAGGCAGGGATGCCCTTTATTACAAATTTTTGCTATTGTCATCGAAACACTTGCTATAGCCATTAGGGATCACCCGGATATATATGGGGTCAGGTGTGGGCCACAAATGTACACTTTTTGCAGATGACATTCTGCTCTTTATAACCTCGCCACTAACCTTCGCTGCCCAACATTTGCAAATTATTGGACAACTTTGGTACAGTCTCAGGCCTTAAAGTGAAATACGGAAAATCAAGGTCGTGGAATATCAATCTCCCTGACCATTTATTATCACGATTGCAGGAAAAATTCTAATTCGTATGTAACAATACGGTCATTCCCTATTTGGGGGTCAATTTCGCAGCCTCAGTGGACCGACTATATGCGGCCAACTTCCTCCCTCCATTATACCGTCAAATTCATTTGGCGCACAAAAGGGCATAGAGTTGCCAGGGAGACCCTTTATCGATATCGACCTAGGGACAGAGGGGGGTGGGTAACTTCTTTGGTACTACCAAGCAGCACAACTGACCCAACTCTCTAGCATTTACTCCAAGTCGACACGCCCAGACTGGGTTCACATAGAAAAACAAGCGATACCTCATGGCACTCTAAAGCTGCACGATTCTGGAAAAAATGAGAATCACGATTCTTTTGCTTAGAATGAAGACCACGATTCTCTCACGATTCTCAAAAACGTTTTTATTTGAAAAATGTACAATCTCTGAACATTAGGTTATCAAACCAAATGGCAATAAAATAAGCCGTATATAAATTCGAGCTCATCAATATGACACTAGATAACACATGAATGTGAATGTAGTGGCCACATCCCTGGATTGTATAGAACAAAGAAAGGACTGTTCCCCCTTGGATGGGACTTTTAAGGCCACAAAAGTGCATTAGAAAATTGATTTATTTTTACATAAAGATAGATCACACAACAATGATCAATGGTTAAAAAGCATAATTTGTTTTGCTTTGTTTGTCTCATGTATTATACCACATCTAGTGGTTTATGCCTTAACCATTGATCATTGTTGTGTGATCTAACACACTTCAGTGTTTGTGGCCATACAAGTCCCATCCAAGGGGGATTGGGGAACAGTGCTTTGTTCTAAAATAAGCCATAATACTGAACTCTGGCTTCACGCAAATTTTAAACAAATAACAATGTAATTAAAAACAATGTGAAATAAAGAACCTACAATTACTTCAAAAAACATTCAGGTAACGGATCATCTTTGCTGTCAGTGTTGCCTAAGAGTGTAAATCCAAGGACAAGCTTTCGGATTGCTGTTGCTGTGAGCCTGAGGCTGGATCTGGTGCCCCTTCACTTTGTGCTGCTTTGAAAAAGCTACCTAAGGTTGTGAATGTACTACTGGGCACATCCCTGGATTGTATAGAATAAAGGACTGTTCCTTCCCCCTTGGATGGGACTTTTAAGGCCACAAACAAAGAAATTTTGTTTATTTTTACATAAAGATAGATCACATATACAATAATCATTAGTTAAAAAGCATAATTTGTTTTGCCTTTTCTGTCACATGTATTTGTATACCACATAATATAGTGGTTATTGCCTTAACCATTGATCATTGTTGTGTGATCTATCTTTTTATGTAGAAATAAATCAATTTTCTAACACACTTCAGTGTTTTGGCCTTAAAAATCCCATCCAAGGGGGATTGGGGAACAGTCCTTTGTTCTAAAATAATCCACAATACTGAACTCTGGCTTCAAGCAAACACATTTTAATGAATTGACCGTGAATGAATGTAATGAAAAACAATGTTGTGAAATAAAGAAATTATATTTGCATTAAAAAAACATTCAGGTATATCGGATAAAGAAAGATAAACCGATTTAAAGATTTTTAGCTAGAAACACAAGCCTAGCCACATTTTGTGGCTTCAGTGCAGAACGGTGACAAGTCACAATGTTGCCCCCTGTGCTAAAAACCCTTTCAGAAGGGAAACTGGTTGCAGGAATGCAAAGATATTTTCTGGCCAGTGCAGACAATTTCGGATACTGCTCCTCGTGAACCTTCCACCGGACTAACGGATCATCTTCACTGTCAGTGTTTGCTGAGAACAGATAAGTGTAGCTCCAAGGATAAGCTTTCGGATTGTTGTTGCTGTGAGCGTGAGGCTGGATCTGGTGCCCCTTCACTTTGTGCTGATTTGAAAAAGCTACCCAAGCTCTTTTTGAGCCTTCTTTGCAGGACCACTATTGGTAGCTGTACCAGTAGTAGGGGGGCTTTCCTTAACTGTTCGCTTTGTCATCTCCTCTTTTAGTCTGTTCTGGACAGCAGTTTTGTTATCTTCATTAACGTAAGCCATCCTAAACCTGGGATCGAGGGTTGTTTATGTCGAGAATGTCTTGTGTTTTCTTTGGTCCTGATATTTTTCCTCCAAATACCCCATGATCTTTGATTTCATTGTGCAAATAAGATCAGAGTCCCCCCTCCCCCCACAGTTAGAACACAGTGTAGGGCAGGGGTGGCCAACCAGTGGCCCGGGGGCCACATGTGACCCGCCGAGCCCTCTGATGTGGCCCACGACCTCCTGCTCTGGAATGGCGGGTTGGCAAGCCCAGATTGCAGGAAGAAAGCGGCTGCGACGCAGAGCCCCATAAGCCAATGCTTCCTCTACAGCACTGGCTTTTGCCACAGGCGGAGTCTATGGTAAACTTCAGCTAACCCGCATAATAGACACAGGTGCACTACGCTGCACCCACAGTGTGGGTAAACCGCAGCACATCAGAATGTATGCAGTCTCAGGCCCTTTTACACGACCAGCACGACCAAATGGAACCCTCAGTTCACCTCTATGGAGTGACAGATGTCTGTTTACGCCCACCTACTTCCAGGCTGAAAAACAGAAGGTAATTTGTCCCCTTCCATCAGGGTGGCTCAGAGAGCCTGTAGAGTAGCCGTGACCTGTCATCTGCCCGCTCCACTCATTGTGGCCCGCGACAAGTTACCAAGTTGCTTAAGTGGCCCTCACTCTTTAAAAGGTTGGGCACCCCTGATGTAGGGAATACATTTAACCCCTTCCTTACCCCCTAGTGTTAACCCCTTCATTGCCAGTCACATTTATACAGTAATTACTGCATTTTTATAGCACTGGTCGCAGTATAAATGTGAATGGTGCCAAAAATGTGTCAAAAGTGTCCGATGTGTCCGCCATAACGTCGCAGTCCCAATAAAAATTTGCAGATCGCCGACATTTCTAGTAAAAAAAATAATAAAAAATAATAATTCTGTCCCCTATTTTGTAGGCGCTATAACTTTTTGCGCCAACTCTAATTTTGCCCCCTAGTAATCAGTGCAGTTTTATAGCACTAATCGCTGTGTAAATGTGAATGGTCCCAAAAACGTGTCAAGTGTCCGATATGTCCGCCGCAATGTCACGGTCACAAAAAAAAACGCAGATTGCCGCTATTACTAGTAAAAAAAAAAATGCCATAAATCTATCACCTATTTTGTAGACGCTATAACTTTTGCGCAAACCAATCAATATACGATTATTGCGTTTTTTTTTTTTCCAAAAATACGTAGAAGAATACGTAATCGGTCTAAACTGAGGGAAAAAAAGTTGTTTTTTTTTAAAAAAAAAATTGTGATATGTATTAAATTAAAAAGTAAAAAATATTGTGTTTTTTTTTAAATTGTTGCTCTTCTTTTGTTTATAGCGCAAAAAATAAAAACCGCAGAGATGATCAAATACCACTAAAAGAAAGCTCTATTTGTGTGGGGAAAAAAGATGACGATTTAATTTGGGTACAGTGTTGCATGACCGCGCAATTGTCATTCAAATTGCAACAGCGCTGAAAACTAAAAACTGGTCTGGGCAGGAAGGGGGTGAAAATGCCCTGTATGGAAGGGGTTAATGAAATGGATTGTTAAGCTGATGTATGGTTCTATTCCTCTGCTGGAGCATAAATCTAAAGTTGCTGCAAAATTAAGTACATCTCGCAATTCTCTTGCAACTGTTTCACGACATTTGGTGTACAGACCAGGGATTGCAACACTTGAGGGCACTTGAAAGCTCTTATCAAGGGTTTGAATGAGTTTTTTAAACCTCTCTTTTTCAACAGTGGTCACGGGAGCCATGTCTTTAGCCAGGTGAAATGTGATTGCTTCTGTTATTTCTTGGCGCCTGAGAAAGTTTGTTGGGTACGGTATTGCATTAAATGTTGCTTTAATTGACGTTTGTTTTGTCTGGTTGCGGGTACTTTGTGATTTAGCGCGAGTGTCGGTTTTGTTTTTCCGTACCGTCTCATATTGTTGTATGTGATTATGTTTCAGGTGATTAAACAGATTGGTGGTGTTACCCTTTGGTGCACAAACAACGGCTAAACATTGCTTGCAGTAGATGGTTTGCTGAGTATCATCATCTGGTTTGAATCCGAAATAAGCCCACACTTCGAAATAAGCTCCCCTTTTTGGAACAAGAACATCTAGGTTTTTAACAGGCTCACTTGCGCATTGCTCTGCCTCTGCGCTGTCTGCGGGTAGCCTCTGCCTCTGCACCGCCGGCCTCTGCCTCACTCATTCTACTCGGTTTAGTTTGTTTCTGACTTCTCGACTGTAGTGTTACTTCTGTTGTTCTGATGCAGTTAACATAAGGCAGCACATCTGCCTCGCGCTCCGCTATACCCGATGTGACTTCGTCAAGGAGTGTTTGTGTTTTATCTTGCGATCATAAACAGACGAGACGTACGCTTCTCGGTTCTTCTGAGTGTCCTTGAAAATATAATTGTCTGAACTGAACTTCAATTAGAAAATCTAAAAAACAAAAACAAACTGCGACCGTGACCAGGCTGGGCTAAAGAGTCCTGTGTGTGTATTCTCCAATTGCTAAGGTGTTGCTGCAGCTCTCTTTCCGTTAATATTCAACTGGGTGTGGTGGACTGAAGAAGATAAATGTTGTATGTACCTAGAAAAAACAAATTGAGAGAGCACACTGTCAGCTGACTTAGTTTTAAAACACTGTCTTAAGTTGCAGCTATGAGTATGCACATGTACTGACATTTAAAAGGCAACAAAACGGTGTGTTTTTTTTTTTTAAGTCGCACAACCTGGCACTGTCATGTTCCCCAGACCTTGCAGATGACAGTCAGACAGGCTATGCTATTAAAGAGGGGCATGTGAGGAGTGGACTTAAAATACCGACAACCACTGTCCCTTAAAATATATGAATATTATTACCACAGTACTATTACAGTCTGAGTCAGCTATCCGTACCCCATATTATCAATATTACCACAGTCAGTCAAGCTAGACTCTGGGTAGCTGACTGTTGTAATATTCATAATATGGGTAGCTGGCGCAGACTGTAAAGTAATATTCATAATTATGATGGGACACTGGTTGTCTGTATATTAAGTCCACTCCTCAGGCTCACATGCCCCCCAATAGCCTGAGTGTCATCTGCAAGGTCTGGAGTAGCTGACTGTGGTAATATTCATAATATGCATGTGTCTGCACTGTGCAATGCATACCCATTAGGGCTTTTTCAGGCATATGCTCCATACAGGCAGGAAAACCAAAACTCATGTTTCTGAGAGGAGCTAGTGCCCCCCCCCCCCCCCCAAAAAAAAAAGAAACCACACACAAGATAAAAAAAAAAGCTCAAAACGCTTGCTCCAGCTTTTTGTTTAGACAGTACATGTACAGTATTTAAGAAAATACACTCTAGAAAGGTTTGAAAAAACAAACCACGATCATGCTCAAAAGAAGCTTGAAGAAGCTTAATAAAAATGTACACGAGCACAAAAAAAATGCACAAGCTTCTTTAAGCTGAAATAAAAGCTCAAATGCCTGAAAAAGCAGCTTTTTTTTTTTGAGTTGCAGTGTACATGAGCTTTTGGGGCCGGTTGACACCAAAACGTGGTGCAGAAAGGGCGCAACATTGTTTTTTCCTGTACAGCGTTCAATATGCACTTCCTTTGCGATCTACTGCGGATGGCAATAAATTGCTAATGGCCCCCCAAATGCAGTGCATTTGCGACACCAGACTGCAATGGTCCAGCAATACCATGCGATTAGGCGTAGCATGTTTTTTTTAATTAGTGAATGCACTACTCTTTGAGCGTTCCGATGCAATTTGCAGCCCATTTATATGTATGGGATAATGGAATGCCAAATCATACAACAGGATCGCGTTCCTGTGAGATTTTGGTGTGAACCGACCCTTAGCCCTGGTTCACACTGATGCTACTTTGAAATCGTGCTACTTTACTTGAAGTAGCGCGATTTCAAAGTAGCAAGGTCAGCGCGATTTCAGGTGCTACTTGATAGATATTTGTGTGGCTTCATACACAAATGTCTATAGAAATCGCACCGAAAATCGGCAAAAGTAGTGCAGTAACTACTTTTGCAAATCGGTGCGGTGCCGCAAAATCGGTGTCGCACCGATTGGAACAGTGCCATTGCTGCCAATAGGTTGTGACTTGTCATGCGATTTGATCTCTCAAATCGCATGAGAAATCGCTCCAATGTGAACCTAGGCTTAATGTTATAAATGCGTTTGCAACCTACTTGTGAGGTTTTAACCACTTAAGGTCCGCCTCCTGCACATATACGTCGGCAGAATGGCATGGCTGGGCACATGCACGTACAGGTACGTCCTGTGCTAGTGCCCAGCCGTGGGGCGGGGGCGCGCGCCCGTGGCGCGTTCCCATGACCCGGCCAGAAGCTCCGGGACCCGATCGCCGAGTCCCCCGATCGGTCCCTGGAGCTGGAGAACGGGGAGAGCCGTGTGTAAACACGGCTTCCCCATTCTTCACTGTGGTGGCGTCATCAATCGTGTAATCCCTTTTTTATTTTTTATATTGGTAGTAAAAAAAAAAATGCAATAAAACTATCCCCTATTTTGTAAACGCTATAAATTTTGCGCAAACCAACCGATAAACGCTTATTTATTTATTTTTTACCAAAAATAGGTAGAATGTTCTGGGCTTTTGTGTGTTATGTCTGTGTTTTTTTTTGGGGGGGGGGCACTAGCCCCTCTCAGAAACATAAGTTTTGGTTTTCCTGCCTGTATGGAGCATACATATGCCTGAAAAAGCTCTAGTGTATGCACTGTGCAATGCATACCCATATGCATATTATGAATATTAACACAGTCAGCTACCCCAGACCTTGCAGATGACAGTCGGGATATTGGGGGGCATGTGAGCCTAAGGAGTGGACTTAATATACAGGCAACCAGTGTCCCGTTATAATTATGAATATTACCCCACAGTCTGCGCCAGCCAGAGTCTGGGGTAGCTGACTGACTGTGGTTATATTGATAATATGGGGTACGGATAGCTGACTCAGACTGTAATAGTTCTGTGGTAATAATATTCATTAATTATAAGGGACAGTGGTTGTCGGTATTTTAAGTCCACTCCTCACATGCCCCTCTTTAATAGCCTAGCCTGTCTGACTGTAGTCTGCAGGGTCTGGGGCACATAACGGCACCATGTTGTGTGACTTAAAAACACACCGTTTTTTGTTGCCTTTTAAATGTTAGTACATGTGCATACTCATAGCTGCAACTTAAGACAGTGTTTTAAAACTAAGGCAGCTGACTGTGTGTGCTCTCAATTTGTTTTTTCTAGGTACATACAACATTTGTCTGCTTCAGTCCACCACACCCAGTTAAATATTAACGGAAAGAGAGCTGCAGCAACACCTTGGCAATTGGAGAATACACACACAGGACTCTTTAGCCCAGCTGGGTTCTTTTGTATCGGCACAATCACTGGTCCCACTGCCTGCCTGCAATGCCAGCCTGGTCATGGTCGCTGTGTTTGTTAGATTTTCTAATTGAAGTTCAGTCCAGACAATTATATTTTCAAGGACACTCAGAAGAACCGAGAAGCGTACGTCTCGTCTGTTTACGATCTTAAGATAAAACACAAACACTCCTTGACAAAGTCACATCGGGTATAGCGGAGCGCGAGGCAGATGTGCTGCCTTATGTTAACTGCATCAGAACAGCAGAAGTTACACTACAGTCGAGAAGTCAGAAACAAACTAAACAGAGTAGAATGAGTGAGGCAGAGGCGCAGAGGCAGAGCAATGCGCAAGTGAGCCTGAGAAAAACCCAGATGTTTTTGTTCCAAAAAGTGCAGCTTATTTCGGATTCAAACCAGATGATGATACTCGGCAAACCACCTACTGCAAGCAATGTTTAGCCGTTGTTTGTGCACCAAAGGGTAACACCACCAATCTGTTTAATCACCTGAAACATAATCACATACAACAATATGAGACGGTATGGAAAAACAAAACCGACACTCGCGCTAAATCACAAAGTACCCGCAACCAGACAAAACAATTAAAGCAACATTATGTAATGCAACACCGTACCCAACAAACACTCTCAGGCGCAAAGAAATAACGCAAGCAATTGCATTTCACCTGGCTAAAGACATGGCTCCCGTGACCACTGTTGAAAAAGAGGGGTTTAAAAACTCATTCAAACCCTTGATAAGCGCTTTTCAAGTGCCCTCTCGTACTTATTTTTCACATCTTGCAATCCCTGGTCTGTACGTCAAATGTCGTTAAACAGTTGCAACAGAATTGCAAGATGTACTTAATTTTGCAGCAACTTTAGATTTATGCTCCAGCAGAGCAATGGAACCATACATGAGCTTAACAATCCATTTCATTAATGATGATTGAGATGACAAGTCGGTGCCTACAAACTCTTTTTTCCTGAGGACCACACTGGCGAAGCTTTGGCGCATGGATTAAAGGATGCTCTCATCAACTGAAAATTGGAGGAGAAGAATCTTGTGTGCATCACTACAGACAACGGAAGCAACATTGTAAAGGCCATATCCATCAATCACTGGACACAACTGCAGTGTTTTGGCCATAGGCTTCATCTCGCAATAGAGAATGCAATAAAGGACCCACGAATTGAGCGTGCTATGGGTTTGTGCAAAAAGCTTGTAGGGTGTTTTAGCTACAGTTGGAGGAGGAAAAGGGAGCTTTCTGCGGCACAAAAACAACTCTGTTTACCAGACCACAAGCTCAAGACAGAGTGCCCAACAAGGTGGAGCTCTAAGCAGGCTATGGTGACGAGCAAATTTGAGCAGCATGCTGCCATCACCCATGTCCTCTCTTCTGATTGCAAGGCTAGGCACCTCTTGCCAACATTGCAAGACCTGGAGGCTGTGGACAAGACGCTCACCCCACTGGCAGACGTCACAAATGCTCTTTCAGGAGAGCAGTATGTCAGTGTCTCTTCTGTGAAACCTGCTCTGCGCCTATTTCAGTCTTCCGTTTTGGCTT
Organism: Rana kukunoris; assembly: GCA_029574335.1. Lineage (NCBI taxonomy): Eukaryota > Metazoa > Chordata > Amphibia > Anura > Ranidae > Rana > Rana kukunoris. The sequence continues at coordinate 162,771,565 of CM056054.1, read as the reverse complement.
TTGAGGAAGATGACTCTGATCTTATTTGCACAATGAAATCAAAGATCATGGGGTATCTGGAGGAAAAATATCAGGACCAAATAACACAAGACCTTCTCGACATGGCCACAACCCTTGATCCCAGGTTTAAAATGGCTTATGTTAATGAAGGTAACAAAACTGCTGTCCAGAACAGACTAAAAGAGAAGATGTCAAAGCTAACAGTTAAGGAAAGCCCCCCTACTACTGGTACAGCTACCAATAGTGGTCCTGCAAAGAAGGCTCAAAAGAGCTTGGGCAGATTTTTCAAAGCAGCACAAAGTGAAGGGGCACCAGATCCAGTTTCAGGCTCACAGCAACAACAACCTGAAAGCTTGTCCTTGGATTTACTCTTTTCTGTTCTTGGGCAACACTGACAAGAAAAATGATTAGTTACCTGAATGTTTTTTTAAGTAATTGTAATTTATTTCACATGGTTTTTTATTACATTATTTGTTTAAAATGTGTTTGCTTGAAGCCAGAGTTCAGTATTATGGCTTATTTTAGAACAAAGGACTGTTCCCCAATCCCCCTTGGATGGGAATTGTATGGCCACAAACACTGAAGTGTGTTTAGAAAATGGATTTATTTTTACATAAAAAGATAGATCACACAACAATGATCAATGGTTAAGGCATAAGGCACTAGATGTGGTATAATACATATGACAAACAAAGCAAAAGAAATTATGCTTTTTAACCATTGATTATTGTATGTGATCTATCTTTATGTAAAAATAAATCCATTTTCTAACACACTTCAGTTTTTGTTGTAGAAGATGCCTAAAATCTGACTTTTATGTCCGTGCAGACTTCTGGGAAATCACATAAGCAGGAAGTTACATTTCTGTGGTCCAAATTGCCATATTGTATTGAATTTTACAGAAAATTACAGCTCTGAAAATTGATAAGGAAAGATAATTTTTAACAGCAATCTACAATATAGCTTATATTGCAATTATGAGAATAGATATCTGGATCAGCTAGTTGCCTGGATTGACACTTGTCTCAGCCTCTCAGCGAGCCAGTGAAAGCATGAGATGGCTCAGTTCTGCAGTGAGTGCAGAGGGATAAGAGCAGAGAGCTGTGACTAACAGTCTGCAGCTCTCTCTGCTCATGGAGCTGTGAAAAGCGAGTGTGATAGGCGGTGTTTGAGCGCTCATTTTCAGTGCACAGCCCCCGGGAATGCGGCTGTCCAAGTTACCTTTCGTATTTTTGCACCACCGAGGGGACAGATGAAGCATCGGACCAATGTTGCATCCACCTAAGTATGTATAAAACTAAAAAAGAAACAAAACCCATATTTCTCTTTAAAGCTGCAATATAGTTTACTTTTCGGTAATTTGCAACAACTTGCCTGAAAAGAACTCTAATGCCGCGTACACACGGTCGTTTTTTGCGATGAAAAAAAACGACGTTTTTTAAAACGTCATTTAAATTGATCGTGTGTGGGCAAAACGTCGTTTTTTGTCTTAAAAAAAAACGACCAAAAAAAAATTCCAACATGCTTGAATTTTTTGTGTCGTTTTTCAAAACGGCGTTTTTTGTTTCACAAAAAGTCACCGTGTGTAGCAAAAACGTCGTTCAAAACGACGTTTTTCAACCCGCGCATGCCCAGAAGCTAGTTATGAAGCGAGCTTCAATGGAAAAGAGTGGTGAACGTAACCTCGCTTTTTGTGAAAAAACGATGGTGTGTATGCAAAATTGTCTTTGAAAAGTGACGTTTCAAAAACGTCGTTTTTTACTCCACAGAAAACGTCGTTTTTTACTCCACAGAAAACGTCGTTTTTTTTCATCGCAAAAAACGACCGTGTGTACGTGGCATAAGAGCCAGTTCACACTTAGGCGGCACGACTTCGGGGGCGACTCCACAAGGTGTCCTGTAGACAACTTCAGAGGCGACCTGCAAAGTGACCTCTGTATAGAAGTCAATGCAGGTTTCCCCGAGCCGCCCCCGAAGTCGTACTTGCGCCGCTCCTAATTAGATCGGTTCTATTGCATAGTCGCCTCAGTGTGAACCGGCTCTAAAGTGTTTTTGTATGAAAGCACATAGTTTCAAAGCACGTAGTTTCTTGTTTTCACATGTCGAGTATGGAGATGTTGACAATGAGCAATTGCTTTGGCTGCTTAAGTGAATTTGAATGCTTTATTAATGTTTTATTGGTTTGTGTTTTGTGAGAAGCGGGGAATAACTGCATGTCCAAAAATTAGGTTCACCCAGGGCAATTTCACACATGCTGTGGTGACCGGCATTTTCCTGCACTGGGAAAAATGCCAGTCACTACCCAAGACATACAGAATTGTTTTCTTTGTCCTATTTACACTGCAACTCAGCCCAGAGCTGCGATAAAATGCAGGCATTCTGCATTTAATTGCAGTGTTCCAGGTCAGATCGTATATCACTATACAGCACTGCACTGTACTGCTGTACAGTGACATAAATGAAGCTTAGTCAAAAAAAAGAAAGCTGTATGATGTGCTGAAACATGCCTCCTACCCCCAGCTCACTGCAGCCAGAACAGTCAGCTGCCACACATTAAACTGTGGTGGTTTAGTGCGCAGGAGCTGTCCGTTGCTGTGTGATCTGTGCCCTTACAGATGACCATAATCGATTGCTTGGGATTATGGGGACTCTGAAGCTGTAAGTAGTAATCGAAAGCTGGCCATACATTGTACAATTTTTCTTGTACATCTTTCCTTAAGATTTACCAAAACCACAGCATATGAGGTCAAACCTAAACACTTTCAATTAGTATGCAATAAGGCAGGCCCTTCCACTCCATTGATATCTAGTTTTTTCTTTTCTTCAAATTCCTTTAGATTTACATTCAGCTATGTAGTGGAAGGGCCTGCCTTATTGCATACTAATTGAAAGTGTTTAGGTTGGACCTCATATTCTGTGTTTTTGGTAAATCTTAAGGAAAGATGTACAAGAAAATTGTATAATATATGGCCAGCTTTCGATTATTACTTACATTATTCCTTATTGCCCTATTTACACAAACTGCAATGACCTGTAGTTTATTCCACCATTCGAATGTTGATCACTGCAAGGGACACATAGAAAACATTTTTTTGTGTGTCCTTGTCACACCCCAATGCTGGTTTAATGTGCAGTTTGTTGCTTTAAAATACTACATGTATGTATTTTATCGCAGTGCACATCAATGCAACACAAGTCTTTGAGAAGAAAAAAAATGTTTTTATTTTGTCCTTTAAAAGGATCCATACAGCAGCCATCTAAGAGGGGAAATAGTGCGCAATGAAAAGCTGGCTAGTGAGGTGTCCCGATGTCAGGGTTTCTTTGAAGTAGATGAGGTAAATCCTGGTATTGGGTCCAAAACTGCCCTTTCCTCTTCGTATAGCTTTCTTTGTGTGAAATACCTGGTAATCTTTCTAGTCCCTCCCTCCTTTCCTATTTCAAACTGAGCATTTTAAAAAAAGAAGCTGAAAAAAATATATAATATTTGGGGGTTCGAAGTAATTTTCTAGCAAAGAATGCAGATTTTTACATGTATGTGAGAAATGTCAGAATAAGGCTGGGCCTTCAAGTAGTTAAAGTGAATCTGCAAACAATTTGTTGGAAATCATCTATGTAAGCAAAATAAATTAAAATAATCACGTGTATGGATTTTGTAAGGCTGCTTATTCATATATAATTAAATATGGTTGGTTGGTCTTTTACTCAAAAATCATTTTTAAAGCAGTATTAAATCCAAAATCAAATATTTTATTGCAGCTTACCAATTCGTAGATGTGATGGGTGCCTTTTTTTTTTTCCTTTTTTTACCAGGTGATCCTGGCAGTAAAACTATTTTTCAACAGAACAGTTAGGTCGCGTACACACGATCAGACCGGTCCAATGAAACTGGCCTTAAGGCCAGTTTCATCAGATTAGATCGATCATGTGTACCGCCCATCGGACCGTTGTCCATCGGACCAAAGTTTTATAACTTGCTTTAAAATCGGTCCGATGGACGCCTGACCATCGGACCAAAACTATGGTTAGTACACAAAAGCATCGGACCAAAAACCTGCGCATGCTCAGAATCAAGTCGACGCATGCTTGGAAGCATTGAACTTCGTTTTTTCAGCACGTCATTGTGTTCTACGTCACAGCGTTCTGCCCGATCGGATTTTGGACTGATGGTGTGTGCGCACATCAGACCATCAGGCCACTTCAGCGGTGACCCGATGAAAACGGACCATTTTCAACGGACCGGTCTGATCTTGTGTACGCGGCCTTAGGGGATTGAAACAAACCATTTAACACTCACAATAATTAGTAATTCATCCCAACCTTTATCCCAAAAGGAAAATAAGCTGTGTGCCGTATTATTTAATCAGGTTTTATTTAATAAAATGCTATTGAGAACATTTTAAGATAGTTTTCTAGTTAAGATACATTAATAATTTAGTTCATTCAGCATGAAATGGAGCTCATTTAAAGCGGAGGTTCACCCAAAAATTAACTTTCTGTCACTAGATCCAGCATACTGCTGACATCTGCAGTATGCTGGATTTTTTTAAATGTACTTATTGTTGTAGTCGTCTTTCTTCTCCGGCTTCGAGCGGGGAATCCTGCGGGGAGTAGGTGTTCATAAATCAAGCGCAGTTGATTGACGGGCTTGGATAGCGTGTCACGCCTTCCGAAAATAGCCAAAGTGACACTCGGCTGTTTACGGCGCCTGCCGTGTAGAGCTGACTGCGTCACTTCGGGTATTTTCGGAAGGCGTGACGCGCTATCCAAGCCCGTCAATCAACTGCGCTTGATTTAGGAACGCCTATACCCGGAAGGATACGCCGCTCGGTGCCGGAGAAGAAAGGCGGCTAAACCGATAAGTACAAAAAAAAAAAACAGCATACTGCAGATGTCAGCAGTATGCTGAATCTAGTGACAGAAAGTAAATTTTTGGCTAAACCTCTGCTTTAAGTAGCATGAGGCAGTATATTCTGCAGTATTTACATTTTTGGTAAACTCGTTGAATGAATCCAAGCTCTGCAAGCTGAGATAACATGCAATGCATTGATGCGTTCACACAATTTCACAGTAACCGTGAGATAAACTAAAGTTCAGGAATATTCCTTTATCCCATTGTTTTGCAAATCTATGTGCATTAAAAACTGTATGATTGTATTGGTTCTGATATCGCTGTTTTACTAACCTGACAGCTTATTATTCTAAATAGGAAACCTTCCTTTTGTTTGCAAATATTAAAGATTCTAACTACCAGCAAGCATAAGTCCTTACATTTAAAGAGCACCTGTCATTAAAGTGAATGGGACTGTCGGTGAGTCAACAGCGGGTCAGAGAAGGAGGAGGAGGAGGAGGAGGAGGAGGAGGAGCAGCTGCTGCTGGACAGAAATGACAGTTGGACTTTTGAAAGTTATGATTCAAATCGAGTTGGTTTAAATCAAGCCTTTTTACTAGTGATTTAAATCAAATCCACTCTGTTAAAAAGTGTTCGCTGGGGTTTGGCTTCAATTTGTTGGTGTATTTAAATCTGTTAGTACATCCAACACTTCCCTCATTCCAGAATGCCAGTGCAGCTGTCCGAAGATTTCTCTGTTGCTTCTTTATCCAGAGCGGGGGCACCCCAATACAGGAGATTATTTTGCTAGCTGTATCACTAGGTGATATGTGAGGGAAGAAAGTCTAAAAGAAAAAAAACAAATGCAGTCACCGCATCTAAAGATCGGTAAACGGCAATATATAAAAAGTTTGTTTTGGGTATTATACCACTTTAAAATGTTTCAGCTGTTATCCATTGCTGAAAATGAAGTTCACATTGTATGTGTGAAGCTTTCATCAGATGTGAATGTCTGGTGACCTTTAGGTGACTCTTTTGTTCGTTCCCCTGATCACCTCTAGAATTCCACTTCATTACCTGTAATGTGACCAGTTATTGTGCACATGATGGATCTTGTATCTAGTAGCTGCTTGCTGCAAAAGCCATTTCTAGGAAGTTGCCTTGCACAGAAATCTGGTAGGGTTTATCAAGGTTAAAAATAGAGATGGCAAGGGACATAGCTGTAGAGTTATGTTACAGAGCCAGGGTGGGAGATAAATTATCAGATGGAGAATGTCAGTCAGTAATTAAGAATCTGCTTTCTTTTTTTTTTTTTCTAAAGTCATTTGGTCAGCCTGTGTGTTAATTCTCATTTGACTGTATGATGCAATTAGCAGTGATGAGGGCATAGACTAGTCACTATATGGACGCTTTGATAAAAGAAGAAAGAAAAAATTTGAGTTGCCTACCATGCTCATTTAGAAGACTGCAAGTATCGAAAAATACTTGTTCTACCAGAAATGCACTCCACTCCTAAATTCTTCTGTTGGCTGACAACATGTAGCATTGTTGTACACCCAGTGATGTTGGCACTGACCTGTTGTCTTTTACTAAACTACTTAAACCGTTCCCCTATTCTGTTTTACACAACATGGACACTAATTGACCATAATAGGAATTTGCATTACTGACATGATCAACAGGTATTTAAAAACAAAACAAAAAACTATTTGTACACAATTGGCAAAACTCAACCGTTGGAATATTTAACAGACCAAAAGTAAACAGGATTTACATACACTTGTAAACTATTATAACAGTGTGGTAACAGTCACAAGAGTTGCGTTTTGGTTCGGTGAAAGCCCTGCATAGTAACGAGCGACATACAGAAGTACAAATTGTTTTGTGCAGAATAAAAGATTAATATCGGAGACTGGCTGCCCCTTCCTTATAACCTTCCCCACAGTATTTTGCTAGTGTCTAGAGAGCTCTGGAGAATCTTCTTTACTAGTTTTATTTTTTTTCTTATTTTGTCTTCAGATTCCTCAATCAACCCCTCACTGTCTTCTATTGTGTACACAGAAGCAGTGCAACCTTGGTAAAACCTTGGGAGCCGTACCTGGACCCCCACAGTGTGTGGGGTTAGCTTGTAATGTTCGGCCATACGTTTTGTCGTAGGGTGCTCAGTTTTGCACTTGGTGCAAAGCATTGAGTTAGCTGCAGGGTGCTATACAGATCCAGGGCTATGATCCATTGCTATGGAACCCAGTTCCTTAGCCTTAACTTCCTAGCTGTGGACAGGTAAGACTGGATCACCCTGTATTCTTGACCGTTACTGTGCAAAACCCTACTAAGTTTGGAATGTATTCACTTCATAGAGTAAGCTTTTCAAATTTGATGCTAAAATTCAACCACACAGAGCTCAGTCTCTTTTGGATGGACAGGTGTTAAATCGCATCACTAGTCACACACTTTAATGCCTTTCGTCTAAGCCCTTATAAAGTACTCGGGTGCTTCCTTCCGCCCTTTCGTCATGTGAATTTGTTGCAGGACAATGTACACCTGTGTTACTATGTACTCCTACCAAACACACTTGCCCAATCTCCCACACCATACTCTGTGAATACCCCACAAGGGAATATCCTCACCAGTAGCTATGACAGACCAGGCAGAAAGGAATTAATTTTAAAAAGAAAGTAAAAGATTGCTCTGCCGTAGGTCTGCACTACACTCAAACTCAGTGACGATGCATCCCTTGCACTGGAGCAGGACCCAGTTGAATCCCCAGTCTCCACATCTGATTCTACCTCTATTTTAGGAACACAGTAAGGGGCCTATCTACAGTAAAACTGAATTTCTGCATCTAAGTCACTATTCCTTGGATTACAGCCCTAATGCAACCATCTTTGTCCAGAGCTCAGAAATACCCTTTTCTCTTATTCCTGGTTTCTCAACCAAAGTGAGATTGTAATATGCTGGTCCTAGTGCGTGCTGGATTAAGAGAGGAATGAAGAGGACATAGAGACAGAGTTGGAGAAAGCTGACGAGGATTTCTTCCCACCACAAGAAAGAAGAAACTTCACGCAACCCTCTCGCTAACCTTAAAAAGCTCAATGCCTTGTGCAAGTTGACTTTCCTCTGTCTTGGCACATACATTCACAATAACCTGCAAAACATTCCCTGTTCATGAACAGATGGAATGTGTAGTCTGACAACTGGTGTCACTCAAGCAAAGACTTTTGGGAGAGTGAAAATCTTTTTATAACTCCATTCAGTAGAAAAATAGTTGGCAAAAAAGTGGTCTATACTTATCGTTGACCCTGCTGTGTCTGCCTTAAACCATCATCTCGCTGTACTTATTGAAGGAGTTGCATCTTTTAAATATTCTGCTGCCAGAAAATCTGAGACGCTCTTAGAAGCCTTCTTTAATCTGGCAGGCCCAGCCCTGCAACCAGCTCTTGTTGCTATGTTTATATGCCGAAGTGGCCCTAACTGGACTAGGACAATGAATAACAAACATTACGCTGTATTTTAGGATTGTGCTTTTGTATTTAAATACAACTGCTTTCTGCTCTTTTTTGTGCAAATGCCCTTGAACACTTAATGAGATAAATTTTCAGAATGGATAGAATCCTATGGCTAAAGTCTTGGACAGCAGAAGCTACATGTAAAAGTCTCCTCACATGTATGCACGTATGCCTTTTTAAGGAAGACCTCAGTTTGACAAGGCACTTGACCAGTTCATCAAAAAGTTCACGGGTGGGAGATTTTTACTTCCTCAGAGTAGAAGATGACAAAGCCCCCCCACCCTAGGAGTTCGTAGCTTCTTGAAATGCAGAGCACTTCCATGTTGAAACCTGGCTTCAACATCAAAACCTAAGTTTAGCTCTTCTCTTTGGCACAAGGTTTAGTCCACAAAGGCCAGCAAGCACGCTTTAAATCCCTCTTCTCAAAGTATGGTGTCTGCAAGGTCAGTAATTGTCTTTCTTAGACAAGGGGCCTCCATGGACAGCAAAGTTGGCTATTGTCATGTTCCCATTTAGCCACCTCATCAGCAATTTATTATATTTGCATTGGCAGAGGACCACCTCCAGTTTGTGTTGCCTTTTCAACCTGCCCTCTCCTCCCAAGGTGTTCAATATTTGTACATAATAAAAAATGTTCTCGTGTGGTGCAGCTTATTGGTTGATATCTAGACTGTTTTATTTTTTTATTTTTTTATAATTCCCTTTTTAAAGTCCCACAAAAGCCTGCTGGTGAAGTCCATCTAATGCAGCTTCCTGTGATGGTGTGGCAAAGATGCCGCACTGCCCCAGAGCAAAGTAGCCACTCTTATGTATGCTATGCCTGCCCACACTACAGTGAGATGAAATGATGTTGCAGGGGGGTGTGGGAATCGACAGTGTCTCTTTTCACAATCCTGTAGCCAGTTAGCAGCTGGCTACATCCAATGCTGCCCACTGATTTTTGTTTAGGCATAACTGACTGTGCTTCTGACACACTGTATTACCAAAAGTATTGCGACACCTGCCTTTACACGCACATGATTTTTAATGGCATCCCAGTCTTGGTCCATAGGGTTCAATATTGAGTTGTCCCACCCTTTGCAGATATAACCGCTTCAACACTTCTGAGTGTGTCTATGGGAATGTTTGACCATTCTTCCAGAAGCGCATTTGTGAGGTTAGGCACTGATGTGGCAGAGAATGCCTGGCTCGCAGTCTCCACTCTAATTCATCCCAGAGGTGTTCTATTTGGTTGAGGTCAGAACTCCTCTACCCCTAACTTGCTCATCCATGTCCTTATGGTCCTTGGTTTGTGCACTGAATCCAAATCATTTGGTGAAGGGAGGATTATGGCCTGGGGTTGTTTTTTTAGGGGTTGGGCTTGGTCCCTTCATTCCAGTGAAGGGAACACTTAGGGCGTTGGTATACCAAGACGTTTTGGGCAATTTCATGCTCCCAACTTTGTGGGAGCAGTTTGGGGATGGCCCCTCCCTGTTCCAACATGACTGCGCACCAGTGCACAAAGCAAGATCCATAAAGACATGGATGATCGAGTTTAGGGTGGAGGAACTTGACTGGCCTACACAGAGTCCTGACCTCAACCTAATAAAACACCTTTTGGATGAATTGGAGCGGAGACTGTGAGCAAGACCTTTGTGTCCACATCGGTGACTGACCTCACAATTGCGCTTCTAGAAGAATGGTTAAACATTCCCATACACACTGCAAAGGATCCTTCTCGAGATCGTGGAATAGTCCTTGCCGCAGCTCTGTGGAGACAGTCGAGAGGATGTTGGAACCATGAGCTGTAGGGATCCGAATGACACCTGTCAAAACCCGGAGAGAAACTGAACAATTGGAATGCATTTCATAGGCTAGTCATGCCTCCTTTCTCAGCCGAACCCAGAACAGTTGAAGCTGCAAAGGTTGGGCCAACTTGATATTGAACCCTACAGACTAAGACTGGGACGCCATTAAAGTATATACACGTGTAACGCAAGATGTCCTAATACTTTTGGTAATATAGTGTACTCATCGCACCTGTAGGCTGCAGTATCTGGTTAATCAAGGAAGGTAATAGAAATGTTCTGTTTTCTTTTGAGGCATGACAGAGTAACTAGATGTGGGACCTGATTAGACTATATAGTTATACTTTAAGGGCCCATTTACACCAGGTGCTGAAAACCAGCAACATGCCTGGTCTCCTATCAGGCCAGATCACACCACCCCATTGTAGTGCCATGTGCCTAAAAGTACCATATGCATTACTTTTTTTGTGGCGCGGTCTATTGTGCCAACTGAGTTGTAGTTTATTGCCATTTATTTTGACAAGCACCCCACTTATGCACAAATACAATAGGGAAAAAGTAATTTTAACACTATAGCACACCACAGTGCACTGATGTAAATAATCTTTGCTTTGTGGTATGCCTGTAAAATTGTCGCAAGTGTATTTTTTTTTTTTTTTTTTTTTTTTTGAGGCACTATGACAGACATTTAAATAAATAGGCTGCCCTAACACCAAAATCCATGAAAACAAATGCAATACATAACTATGAATGGGCTGTAAATTTTCTTTTTATGCCCAGATGATTATTAAACTATCACAGCTTCATAAGAAAGCTTGTTTTACCTTTCAGAGTTAAGGCTGTACTGAGATTTGTTTGATATTCCCACAGTATTTGATGTCATTAGTCTGCTATCTCATCAAGTCTGTTCAGGTCAGTGTAAAACCATTATTGGAATATTTTACTGTAGTAAATGGGAAAGCTTGTCCATCTGACACCTGCTGTCACTTTGAGTAACAATATTTCTGTGATGTTATTGATAGACTGTGAAATGATCAATAACTCATCAAGTTATCTTTCATAGCCTATGTATTGTCCTGGGATGTACATTATTGGTCTGGGCCAGTGTTGAAAGGTCAGTTTATCATCTTGTGGGTTGCCTTACTCTTTTGACATGTATCCTTATACAGAAATCTGCTATGATTTCTTAAACGTATATTCATGTGCTCCGTAAGCGTTTCGGCTGCTAGATTCAAAGGAAGCTTGCCACGATAGAAAAATAGAAGCTTCCATTGATGACACTGATGTCCGCTTCTGAAAATGCTAGAGGTTTTCCTGACCATGTCTTTGATATTTTGAGTCAGTGCCCCAAAACAAGTACAGAGATAAAGGAATTCTAGATTATTCTATTGCTGTATGCTTGTTCCAAGTCAATGACTTAAAAACATTGAAGCCAGATGCAATCAACTAGAATTGCCATGTCATGAATGAGAGCTTCTGTATTTCTTAAGTTTTATGGCTAGATTAGGGAAGAGTTACAACCCCTTTTCATGTCCTTACTGGTTTGGTCCCTAGTAGTGAGGTTCCCCCCCCCACATGGTTTTTATGATGACCATTATCAGTAGGATCAGTGTTAATTTTGACTTCAAATTTCAATTTAGTTTTAGTTATTCTACTGACTAAAATTACATTTTAGTTTTTTAGTAGTATCTGTCATCTAAACCTTTTTTTTTATTTTTACTAAAATCTGCAGCACATTTTAGTCAAATTTTCCAGAATTTCCAAATTCATTATTTACTCCTGGAGTAAAAATGTAATAACAGGTTATCATTTATGGTATTAAGGTTAGAACATACACTACAGCCACAGATTTGGCCATTAGTGTTTGTGTTTTTTGACTAAAATGGCATTTTAAATTTCTTATATATTTTTTAAATTCTTTTTATTGGGTTTTAGGTTGAGATACAAAGTAAATACAGTTCCGTCGTTGGCACTAGACACACAGAGAGAGAGAGAAAAAAACAACGTATTTGCTCCAGTAACTACTGATATTTTTAGAATATTGTAGGTATCAGCTGGTATGGGGTAGTTTAAAGCCACATGTAATAGGATATAAGTCACAATTATTAGATGTTTGGGTTGGACATGGGTTCACTTACATACAGGAACCATGCCCACCTGATCCTTTATAAACCACTAATTAGGAGAGACGGGGTCAGTGTTTGTAGACAGGTCCTCAACTCAAATGTCCCGGACCTTGTGGAGTTTTTTTTTAGGGCATCCACTCGCTAAATAGGTGGCTTTGTACAGTGGTAAGTTGAGATTTTTTTCCACAAGGTCAAGGTTGGAGCTGATGGGGATTTTCATTGGAGAAGAATACCTTTTTTCTTGCATAGAACAATAATAAAACTATCAGTGTCCTAGAAGCCCGCAGATGAGCCAGGGCGTCCGCCAAACCCAGCAAACAAACCTCCACTGTCCGAGGCACATAAATAGTGGTCACAGAATGTATGACCGAGACTACCGCTTCCCAGAAAATTTTAATATTGGGGCATTGCCAGAATACGTGGATAAAGTCTGCTGAGTCCGCTGCAATATTTTAATATAATATTTAAATATTGGTTAAGTTTGGGTGAGACCAGAATTTCCTGTTTTATGGGCGGCCTCTGTACTGTAATAGAAAGTGCCACGCTTCCATTGGATGACTGTTCTGTCCCTCAAGAGGCGGGACTTTCTATTAAAAAGGCCGCTGTGTAAACAAAAAATTCTCCTGTAATTAATCTTTGGCGCTCGTGAATGCATTCCTGGCAATGGTGTGGGCATTCCTGGCAATGGTGAGGGCATTCCTGGCAATGGTGAAGCTACATATTAATGGCAATTGTGGGTCTGCAGATGGTCACTGACCCTTATTTTGCTTCATAGTTCTTTATTTAAATGTATTTATTTTTTACTGAAACTTCGCTCTTAAAGTGAAGGTGCGTGTTATATTCCAATAAATACAGTATATCTAAATAATACGCCCAAGCTCATCTCTTTACTCGCATACAGCCACAAAGGCATGGGAATTCTTGTTGGGCAGTGTATTAGTGCTCGGATGAACACAATTAGACCGAATTTTAATGGTTCAAAGAATGTCAGGAAAAATGGTCGGCCCTCACACATGTTCACTTCATCAAATCTGGCCCTTTTTGAAAAAAAGTTTGGACACCCCTGCTGTACAGGATCTGCTAGTTAAATGGAAGAGGTATATAAATATTGACAAAGGCAAACACCATAGCACCAATTTCCAATACCAGGATAATATATCTTCCCAGGGGGTCAGTAATGAGATGCAACACCTTTTTATATACTAAGAATTTGTTCAGAAGAATTGCCACACCCCTAGCGTAACCTGAATAGGTGGCATGGAAAGCCTGCTGACCTGCATAGTGCCAAAATCTTATTGTGTATAGTGGGTTTCCTGTAAAAAAATTAATATGGGGTCTGTGGTAATTCAGATATTTGAACATTGGCGCCCTCTTAAACTTATCATTAAGCCCCCTGACATTTCATGATAACAATTTTAAATCCATAATTTAATTAACCACTTAAGGACCTCCGCACGCACATATACGGCCACAGAATGGCACGGATGGGCACAAGGGCGTAAATTTACGTCCTCGCCCAGTAGCGGGTCGGGGGTCCGATCGGGACCCCCTCCGCGGCGTGCGGAGGTCCCCGTGTCTCCGGGAGCGATCCGGGACGAGCGGGCGGATGTCGGTGTTTACCCGCCCCCCCGCAATCGCTGCGCTCCCCCTTTGTGTCACTTCCTCCTCCTGTGTGAACACAGGAAGGGGGAAGTGATGAAATCTCTCATCGCAGCGGTATTTCCAACCGCTGCGATGAGAGGAACACCTAACAGTAAGTGTGCACCAACATTACACTGACACACACACACACATAGGCATACTTAACCCCTTGCGATCTGCCCCCCCACCCCCCCTCTCACAGTGTCACTGAATGCAGTGATCTAATCACTGCATTTAGTGTCAGTGTGACAGGCAGTGTAAAATCAGTTAGTGTTAGGTTCAGGATAGCCCCCCCACCCCCCCTAATAAAGTTTTAACCCCCTGATCACCGCCCTAGTTAACCCTTTCACTCCCTATTGCCAGCGTCACTAAGCGATCATTTTTCTGATCGCTGTATTAGTGTCGCTGTTCCCGCTAGGTAGCTATTTTTTTTTATTGCGATTTTTTTTTTTTTTTTTTTTTTTTTACTAAAGACATGTGGCTAAATACATTTTGGCCTAAATGTTTGACTAAAATTTAGTTTATTTGATTTTTTTTTAACAAAAAGTAAAAAATAGTGTTTTTTTTTTCAAAAATGTCGCTCTATTTTTGTATATAGCGCAAAAAATAGAAATCGCAGAGGTGATCAAATACCACCAAAAGAAACCTCTATTTGTGGGAAGAAAAGGACGCAAATTTTGTTTGGGAGCCACGTCGCACGACCGCGCAATTGTCTGTTAAAGCGACGCAGTGCCGAATCGCAAAAACACCTTGGGTCATTTACCAGCGTATTGGTCCGGGTCTTAAGTGGTTAAGGAAACACATGACTTGAGAACAAGTGATCCATAGACCTGTACATATAGTGCATATCGTAGGAGGTAGAAAGAGTTTATTTTTTGGAAAAACAGGCACTGTAATGATATACAGATTGGAGAGCTGAACCAAAAAGAATCTGGAGCATAAACTTGGTCAAAAAAGATATTACTGTAAACTCCCTACTGACCATGATTCCCCCAACACATGACTAGGTCAGTTTAAATCCCAGAACAGTCTTTAGTTGAGTGTACTCTAAGAAAATATGAGCACCCTATTAACCATTATACTGAAAAACAACTATGTCAGTTTAAAATCTCTAACAAAGTTCCAATGGCTTCAACGTTGTATTCCAGCTGGAATGAAAAGTTGCATCCCTGGCACAAACTTCAGTTTTCACCGAGAAGCCAATATGGTGTAGCAAACTTCTCTTCTAGAGTCTCGTGTGAATAGCTCACTTAACATAGGATCTCCTGAACATGAGAAGATGATAGCCCAGTATTTAGGAAGGGGATAACTTGAGAGCCTTTTCAGGGATAAGGACTCCAGTTGACCGAAATCCCATGAGTTCCTTGCATATTTTTAAGGGAATGGCCTTTAGAGGGTGTGCCGTAATCTGGCCTGCTGAAAGACCAGGGGTCACAGCCCAAGACCCATAGAGGATAAGTTTGAGGAAAAGGGCAGGACAGACCAAAATAGAAGAATCCTGTAGCATACAACAAACCTCCTGAGCTCAGGAGAAATACGCCTCGGAGCTGCTCCCGAAGCTGGCACAGTAGAGTAGCACACCGTGACATCAACGCAACATGTTGAGCCAGGCATCCACCTTGGCTGGGGTGTACAAAAATTTGACAGCGCCCTCATGTTGAACTCGCAGGGGACTAAGATAGAGCATTCCATATTTAGTGTTGCGGTCTCGTAGTTTGCGGCGAACATCGATGAAGGTTTTTTCGTTCTTTTTTGACAATGTGGCAAGAAATCGGGGGAACGGCATGATATGTGCATTACCATATTGCAGATTTGGGTGCTTCCTGGCCTCAGAGTATACGATCCTGATCTCAGTAGTTTAAGAAACGCACCAAGAAGGGGCGCAAGGTGCATCTGGGACAGACCGACCCATCGGAACACGATGAGCACGTTCCACCACATATGTAGGGGAGAGATCGGCCATTCCCAGCAAGTCTTTGAACAAGGCTTCTGCAAAGTCTGCCGGGTGATCTCCCTCCCAGCCGATCAGTGAGCTGGTCAGCATGTTGTCCCGTTCGATCCCCTACCCCTGAGATCCTTTTTTCAGATTCTGAAAGGCGCCCCCACATTTTATCCAAATCGCAGATTAGATTGCACTCCGCCAGGTGATCAATCTGTACCTATAGAATACGCCCTACTGTTTTCAATCGCAACCAAGATCATGTTTGTGTCACCTGTGGGGGACCGGGGTGAGGGGGTTGCAGAGGTGTCAGCAGGGGAACTGTCTTCCATGTCCACCAATAAGGCTTGTAGTTTCTGGAGTAAGGTGGAATCCACGCTTGTGGGTAGGGTTGCAGTTTGTGCCCTGGACTGTTGTTTTGCCTTGGATCACTTCTTTGGTGGCATCAGACGGCTCCTTGTCAGGCAGGAGAGCTCTGAGTGAGTGAATGAGTGAATATTTTGTATAGCGCAACAATTGCGAACTGAATCGCCTCAAGGTGCTTAGTATCCCTTTTTGCTTCGGTTTCTCCCTCAGAATAGGTGGGTCTTACGTTTTTTCCTGAAGGCTAGGTGATCAATTTCCGTTCGGATGTTTGGTTGGTAATGCGTTCCGCAGTCAAGGTCCTTGGACTGCAAATCGATGTTCTCCTTTGGTCTTGTATCGGGCTTTGGGGATTTTTAGTAATTTTTGGTTGGTTAATCAAAGCACTCGATTGGGGTTTTGTTTTATTTTCTCACATAAATATTGGGGCGCGCTAACGTGTACACATTTTTGTGCTAGGCATAGGGCTTTAAATGTGACTGTCTTTTATGGGCAACCAATGGAGTGATCTCATGGGCGGGGTGATTGATTCCCAGGGTTTTTTCCCTGTTACCAGTCTTGCTGCAGTGTTCTGGACAACTTGGAGATGGGCCAGCTGGTATTTTGGGAGTCAGAGGTAGAGGAAATTTGCATAATCTAACCTGGAGTTAATGATTGACCCTACCACGACTGCTCTGGAGCTGGGGTAAAGTAAGCCAGAGACAAACGAGACAGGGGGGCCAGGAGTGTTGTGGTGTAGTAAGATGGCCGCTATGCACCATGTAAGTGCTGTGACCTGGCCCTCAGGTGACTGAGGACAGAGGAATGTTGCTATGGAGGCTGTAGGTGGCAGTTTGACTTGGCTGGGCAACACTGGTGGCAGTGGGCCAGATGCAGATGAGTCAGGGAGACGGAGACTGAGTGTGGATATTTCCGCAGGGTGGAGCAAGATGGTCGCCACACGTGTCACTGGCACCAGGAGCTAGGGCTGCTGCACATCTTGCAGAGGAGGATGGTCACCCCTCACTGTGGAGTGGTGAGCAACCAGGCCCGAGCGTTGCTATCGGTGCCTTGGAGCGGGTGCAGAGGAGGTAAGAGTAAGAGGGCAGCAGGTGGTAGCCCGGGTGTATCAAGATGGCCGCTTCTTACCAGGCAGGATCCTCGATTTCCCCCCTCCTGCCGCTGAGTTGGAGTGTCACAATGGGAGATGCAGGCAGCGGAGCAGCCTGAGCCTTCTATTTTTGGGTTCCCCGAAGTTAGTCCTGGCACCTTCCCTCTGCCGAGTGTCCCCAATAGCAAGCCTCCGCTCCCGAGCCGCGCTCCTGTGAGTTAACATTGTCCCATTTGCACACAGAGTATAGCCTGGCCCTTTTCCACTCTCTTCTCATTGGCTCACTGGTTGTGATCGACAGCAGCAGGAGTCAATGGCTCTCACTGCTGTGAGTCAATGAGGGGAGATGGACCCGGGAGAGCCGCTGCTCTCAAGCACATCGCTGGATGGAGATGGGGCTCAGGTAAGTATAAGGGAGGGCTGGGGGCTTGCGGCAAAAGTAAAAAACCTTCTGCCTTTAGAACCACTTTAACATTGGCCCCTCAATGCAGCCATATTCTCTTTGTAATGATGTCCAGCACTGGCTGCACAGACTTTCTGCATAAGTTGTTGCCATTTGGTCCTCTTCTTCCTGCTTATGTGCATTTCGACCCCATCTTTTCCTATGGGAATCCATAGTTGTGCCAGCCTTCAGCAGTCATTCAGAGTAAGGCTCTACCTATAGGAATAAATAGGGTCACGGTGTTCGTGAACAGGAAGAATAGGGCACATCTGGGAGAAAGTCTTGGCATTTCCAGACAGAGCAACACAATGAAGATTTCTGTAAAAGGGACCAAGGTACGTGTTGCGTGTAGTCAGTAGCGGTCACTCATTGGGGACACATGGTGCAACCCCCCCTTAATCCAATCCGTCTGGCCCCTAATCTACATGCAGGGTGCTGGACGCATGGATTTCAATAGATTGTCTTTTGGAAGTACATGATTACAGCTTGAGGCTCTAATTGGCTTCAAAAAGAGTGTGGGCTTAGAGTGCAGACTGACCGATGGAGCTCCATCCACCACTGACAGGAGTGGTGGAAGTATATCAAGACAATTGTTACTACGGTCCTTTTGGCAGTTTTTGTATACCCGCATAACAATATTTTTTTCTCCTTTGTATTAAAATGATATATAATTGTTAAACACCTGATAATTGTTGGTATCACTTTGCTGATGTGATATTTATTTGATATCCTTCAGTGAACAGACACTTGGCTAATTATATGAAAAGGTTTCTTCACAGCTCAAAGCAAAGGGGGGGTTTTAGTATATTTTTAAATTCTTAATTAGATGTATTCTTACAATTTATTGTTGAAACATCGTAGCAGGTAATTCGTTGTGACTCGATAAGGGTCACTATGCCTTCTTTAAAAGCACTCCATGTGTAGCATTTTTAATAATATTTTATAATCTGATTGCAGGGTTTCTTTTTGTGTTTAATTGCTTTGTGATTTATCGCTGCCAGTTTTTTTTTTATTATCAGCCATTTCTTCTATGTGAGAGGCTAAAGTAAATTAAAGTGGTTGTAAACCCACTTAGTGATTATCAGGCAATCCCCTGTCTTTCATAATGCTAAGTGCCCTGTATGTGTGCCTTATTTGAAAAAATGCTGTTTTATACCTAATTTTTAGCACCGCTTGGCTATCCCCTCTCCTGTGACTGTCCGGTTTACCCCTCTCCTGTGACTGTCAGGTTCACCCCTCTCCTGTTGACAGGCCGGCTCTCCCCTCTCCGGTTGACAGGCCGGCTCTCCCCTCTCCGGTTGACAGGCCGGCTCTCCCCTCTCCGGTTGACAGGCCGGCTCTCCCCTCTCCGGTTGACAGGCCGGCTCTCCCCTCTCCGGTTGACAGGCCGGCTCTCCCCTCTCCGGTTGACAGGCCGGCTCTCCCCTCTCCGGTTGACAGGCCGGCTCTCCCCCTCTCCGGTTGGCAGGCCGGCTCTCCCCCTCTCCGGTTGGCAGGCCGGCTCTCCCCCTCTCCGGTTGGCAGGCCGGCTCTCCCCCTCTCCGGTTGGCAGGCCGGGTCTCCCCCTCTCCGGTTGGCAGGCCGGCTCTCCCCCGCTCCGGTTGGCAGGCCGGCTCTCCCCCGCTCCGGTTGGCAGGCCGGCTCTCCCCCGCTCCGGTTGGCAGGCCGGCTCTCCCCCGCTCCGGTTGGCAGGCCGGCTCTCCCCCGCTCCGGTTGGCAGGCCGGCTCTCCCCCGCTCCGGTTGGCAGGCCGGCTCTCCCCCGCTCCGGTTGGCAGGCCGGAGGGGCGAGAATCCCCCTGCTGACAGGCCGGCTCTCCCCTCTCCCAATCTGACATCTAGAGCGTCCGTCTGGAGCAGAGGAGGAAAGAGGCCTCCGGTCACGTGAGCGTTGGCTACGGGCACATATACGGGACACTTATTGTAGCATTATTGAAGACAGGGGATTGCCTGATATTCACTACGTCATTTCAGAAACAGGAAGGAGGGTGGCGGAACCTGTGATGACACGCCATTAGGCATGCCCTCTCCCCTGTTGGTGGATAGGGTGACGTGCGTGGCTCCTGGTGCCTCCTGGGATATGCACGTTGCATACCAGTCGGGGCTGGGTGTACTGGCGTCATCCGCCTATGCGAATTTCAGAGAATGGGAGAGTGGGCTGAAAATGTACAAAACTAAAACATAATATGTAGCGGAGGGTGGGTAGAATACAGAGGAGCCAAGTCATTGGAATGCATGAAGATCCACTTTTTTTTAGCAACTATTAAAGTAGATTTTATTGTAATTTCAGGCCACTTAATAAAATTCACACAACCACTTAAGGACCGCCTACTGCACATTTACGTCGGCAAAATGGCACGGCTGGGCACATCAACGTATATATACGTTGATTTTAGTACCCAGCCGTGGGTCGCGGGCGCGCGCCCGCGACCCGGTCCGAAGCACCGGGACCGCGGGATTCGCGGACCCGATCGCCGCTGGAGTGCGGCAATCCGTCCCTGGAGCGGAAGAACGGGGAGAGCCGTGTGTACACACGGCTTCCCCGTGCTTCTCTGTGGCTGCAGAATCGATCGCGTCATCCCTGTAATAGGGGGACGCGATCGATGACGTCACACCTACAGCCACACCCCCCTACAGTTGTAAACACACACATTAGGTCACACATCCCCTACAGCGCCACCTGTGGTTAACTCCCAAACTGCAACTGTCATTTCCACAGTAAACAATGCAATTTAAATGCATTTTTTGCTGTGAAAATGACAATTGTCCCAAAAATGTGTCAAAATTGTCCGAAGTGTCCGCCATATTGTCGCAGTCACGAAAAAATCGCCGATCGCCGCTATTAGTAGTAAAAAAAAAAAATTTTATAAAAATGCAATAAAACTATCCCTTATTTTGTAAACGTTATAAATTTTGCGAAAACCAACCGATAAACGCTTATTGCGATTTTTTTTTACCAAAAATACGTAGAAGAATACGTATCGGCCTAAACTGAGGAAAAAAAATGTTGTTTTATATATTTTTGGGGGATATTTATTATAGCAAAAAGTAAAAAATATTGCATTTTTTTAAAAATTGTCGCTCTATTTTTGTTAATAGCGCAAAAAATAAAAAACGCAGAGGTGATCAAATACCACCAAAAGAAAGCTCTATTTGTGGGGAAAAAAGGACGGCAATTTTGTTTGTGAGCCACGTCGCACGACCGCGCAATTGTCAGTTAAAATGAAGCAGTGCCGAATCGCAAAAAGGGGCAAGGTCCTTTACCTGCATTTTGGTCCGGGTCTTAAGTGGTTAATCGTGTCATGACTGATGTATGTAAAGTGTTTAAACAAGATAATAACTTTCTTATCCACAGCATCCTGACAAAATGTTTGTTTTGCACTTTGTATACGTCAACCCTCATGTGTCTTTATATTTGGCTCTAGGCACATACCAAGACGTTTGCAGGATCCAGATGTTCGGCATTTGTATGAAATGTTTTAATCTCCTTGTTAAGTAGCCTGTGTATGTTTAACTTGGATGTTATTATGTTCATCTTTTTTTTATTTTTTTTGGTAATAAAACTTATGTATATACATGACAAGCCTGTGAGGATAGAGATATAAGAGCTACCATTGCTGACTGGTAATAAAGTGCAGGCTCCAGGACCATTATTTTTATTCCAAGTTCACTGCCTAGTGAGTTATAGACCGATAACAAGGACATGGCCAGTGAAATATGAAAAAGACTTAAAGTGGAACTTCTCACTCAGTCAATATTGACTGTTTTGCTAGCATTAATAAATAGAAAGGAAAGTATTTCATGTTTACGTGTGTACACATTTTTCCTTTTTTCTAAGTTTTTATTTTTATTTTATTTAGTTACTTTCAGGTTTCCAGACCTAAGCAAATTATATGATGCATCCCATGAGTCTTCAGTAGGGTTTTCTTAGCTAAGTACACCCCCTGCCTGCATGCCTGAACTAAGGGCAGATGGTATCCAGGAAGTAAATACACAAATCATTTTGCCCTTACTCAAGATGGCCACGGCTAGGGGGTGTTTTTTCTATTGATTTCTCGCCAAAATAAAGCTTAGAAGCATGGATGGGTGAGTTTGCTTCGAATAATGAGAATGGCCTTTTTGGTTTGTGACGCTCAGATGCAGTATCGTTCCGCTTTAAGTAGTAAAAATGTTTGTTAACCCCCCCCCCCCCAAAAAAAAAATACAGATCCTGGACCTTCAAAGCAGATTGAACAGCACAGTGCTTGTGCTGTGTGATCTGTTCCCCCTCTAAACTGTAAAAAAAAAAACTTCCCTGAATCTGTCACTTCCTGTATGCCATCTCTAAGCTGACCACAATAACCAGGGCTACTCAGCTCTGATCACGTGGTCAAAATGCGTCCCTCCGTCATACGCTGCTCTGCTCTCCTCTCTCCCCCTCACCTCCCCTCCTTCCTGCCTGTCAGTGACCTCTTTGCCCCCCGCTGCTATTATTGAAAATACAAAACCTAAAATTTACACTCATCCTCTCTGTAAATCCTTTCTAAAAAAAGAGCAGTGTAAATGGCTATTTAGAGAGGTCTTCAGGCCACTCGCATGGCTCACGCCCGCTTTACAGCTCCAAGACAGGGCTTCAGTGGGAGGAGCCAAGCAGCCACCTGATCTTCCCCTGGCTCATGTCTGAGGGAGATCACAGCCCCACCTGCAGTAGCCGTGAATTGTAGCTGAAAAGTGGCAGCGAGTCATGTGTCTGGCCTGAAGACAGCTCTAAATGACAATGCTCGTTTTTAGTAAGGATTTACACAGTGTTGTATGCCAGCCTCTAATAGAGCGGCTGGCAGTTAAAAAAATAAAAAAAAGGCTCAACAAACACTTTAAGTCAGGAGGCCTTACACGGATCTCCGACAGAACTCCCTGAAGGCCCAGAAGCCGGCGGAGAGGTGAGTACCAATCAAAAGAATTTTAATCGATCAAAAAGATTTTGATCGATCAAAAAAAATTAACTTTTGATTAATCTTTAATTTGTACAGCCCTAGTAAAAACCATATAAAGCATAACAAGGGTACAGTACCCTGGAAAAAAAGTAGTAACAAACAGGGTAACAATACACCAAAAGGGAGGGAGGATTTAAGTAGCGTTTACAAAAGCTTTAATATCCTACTCCACATATAACCCACAGAGGGAGTCAAAAGGCCTCAAGACTTGGTAAAACCTCCCCTCCAAGGGGCTACATATTGGTCTATAAAAAGGAACAGATTACCTGTGGGGTCTTTATTGTGATGATTTAAAAAATGTTTGGGATTAGTCGAGCCCTTTTTAATTTACGTGTGCTTCTCGCACAGACAGGTTAATATGTTCTTGGTGGCACATGGTGGCACATGTAGAGAATTATAATAGGATATGTCTGTCTGGTGACTGTGGAGCTGAAAGACTCGACTTTCTTACCTAGACTAATAATATGACCACAAACGTGATAGTAGCCAATCACGTTGTGAAAGAAGGAAGATTTCATTGGGAGAATTATTAGATTTGGGGCGACTTTGCAAAGATGCCCTCTTTTCTTCTTTTTTTTTATATTCTGTGTAATGCAGGGTTTGACAAATTTGCTTCTAGGAGCCAGCTAAAAAAAAGTTAGGAGCCAAAAAAAGCACCCCGTCCTGCCAAGCTCGTGCGCACAATCGAACACATAGGTAAGTAACGCCCGCATGTAATTCTAGCCCTAAGACCTCCTCTGTAACTCAAAACATGCAACCTGTAGAATTTTTTAAACGTCGCCTATGGAGATTTTAAAGGGCAAATGTTTGTTGCCATTCCACGAGCAGACGCAGTTTACTCATCGTGACATGTTGGGTATCCATTTACTCAGCGTGACATTATCTTTCACAATATAAAAAAAAAATTAGGCTAACTTTACTGTTGTCTTATTTTTTAATTTAAAAAAAAGTGTATTTTTTCCCCAACAAAGTTCGATTGTAAGACCGCTGCGCAAATACGGTGTGACAAAGTATCGCAATGACACCCCTTTTATTTTCCTAGGGTGTTGGAATAAAAACAATAAAAAAAATGTATATATATATATATAATGTTTGGGGGCTCGAATCAGAGGGAAGGAGATGGCAGTAAAAAACACATTAGAACTACTATTTTACTTGTATGCCAATGGCCACCACAAGGTGGCGCCATATTATAGGACACTTAAGCCTGCAGAAGGCTGCAAAGCCGCGGCCTCAATTACCGGCGGGGGAAATTGGGGCGCATGGAGTTACAAAATCCTGTGTCTCTGTGCGCCCCCACCTCCCCCGGCACCGGCCGGTAATTGAGGCCGCGGCTTTGCGGCCTTTTGCAGGCCTAAGTTTCCCCGGGCACCAGGTCACAATTTCTTGTTGCAATTGCGACCGGGCGCCCGAATTTTGTCGAGCCCTGGTGTAATGGCCTAGTCGGCAATGGCAGCTATATTTCTAGTGTAACAGATTTCCTTTAATTGATAAACGTCCCTAAAACAGAATGCACAAGTGTCCAGTGCCATGCAGGGTTAAATCAAAAAATACTTGGGTTCTAAAAGTAGATTGCACTTTCATCACATCTACATTCCCTTTTACTTTTTTTTCCTATTTTGTCCTATTTGCCTTCTTTGTGTTGCTTAGTGCTTTGAGCAAGGTTTAATAAAACTGTAGAAGTAAACTGTCTGAAATATCATCATTTTAATGAGGTACTGTTTTAATTTAGTACCAAGTACTTTTTAAGGGACTAGCCCTCCACACTGAAGTGGCATGTTTTTCATGCAAGCTAATTGCATGGTTTGAAAATCATGTACTGTACATGATAAAACTCCCCAGAGAATAGTAGATGCAGGTTTTGTTAATATAAATTATTTGCACAGTGCCAATATATTTCCCAGCACTTAAACATTGAAACCTCACACCATTTGTATCAGTGTAGAATACATTTTATACACATATAGTGTCAAAGCAAAGATCAGTTTCAGAAGATTCTATGTGTTCAGTTAGCATTAATATTACAATAAATAGGAACAAGAGGAATATGGATGCAACTGCTGTTGTGCTCTTTTTAAAAATGGCACTTGCCTAGTTGTTCTACTAAAATTAAAGCTTCAATAAACTATCATTTGTTACCCCAACATTTTGTTTTCCTGATATGTTGTACCAAGCACTTGTGTTAAAACGTATACCGTCCTCGTGTTTCTTGCTTTGTGTAAAAATATCTGTTGATTCTGCCAAAATCCCCCTTTGGGGGACATCCATCTGAGCATGGTCAGTGTTCTTTCTGTTCTTTGAGCACAGCCTGGCTTCAATGACTAAGGCCCTGTGCACACGATCAGACATGTCTGATGAAACTGGTCTGCAGACCATCAGACCGTTGTCCGTCAGACCAAAGTTTTAAAACCTGTCTGATGGAACCTGTCTGTCGCACAGGTTCGATGGTTAGTACACAAAAGCATCGGACCAATAACCCGCGCATGCTCAGAATCAAGTCGACGCATACTTGGAAGCATTGAACTTCGTTTTTTCATCACGTCGTTGTGTTCTACCATCAGACAAGTTCAGAGTTGTCTGATGAAAACGGTCTGTCAGACAAGTCTCATCAGACATGTCTGATCGTGTGTACAGGGCCTTAGACTTATACTGAAAACACCCCCCTGAACAGTCCTTCACTGGGAAGATCAGTGTACTGTTCTTTCCTTGCCTCTTGCAGTCTCCACCCCAACCTCTCTAAGACCCTATTCACAGTCGCTTTTGATAAACATTTTCCGGCTGTTTTTTTCTTTTTTGACAGCTCTGGGCAGAGAATGGCCCTGCACTTGTTTAACATGAATTGGGGGAAACTCTGTATCAAGATTGTGAGGGGGAGGGTTGAATCACGATCACGATTTATTGAACGATTATCCGTGCAGCTCTAGTGGTGGTTCACATCTCCTGTCTAAAACGCCTGAAGCTCAAAAGTTTTGGAACTACTTTTTAAGCTTGATTTAAACAGATTGGTTCCACTGTGTTTTGGTGGCATTAAACATGAATGGCACACAAACACACGTACTGAGTTTTGCCAGGATTGCAGTGCGATTTGGAATCGTACGCAGAATTGCGGTGATCCTGCCTGTGATCTTATGATCTCAAGCTCCTCATGCAACTGAGAACAGAGGTTATGTGATCACTTTAAAAAAAAAAAAAGTACTTAACCACTTGCCGACCGTATAACTAACATATACGGCAGCAGATCGGCCTCCCTTCGCTGGATCACTCACCTAGTACGTGATCCACGTGCCAGTCAGCCCAACTGTGCTGTGATTTTTCACATCACATGCCAATCACTGGATCTCGTCTAATGATTGATCGCCGACACCTGGTGATTGGTTCTGAGCTTCACTGAACACAACTCTGAGAATGTAAACGACACAGAGCTGCGTTCAGTGACGGGATCTCAGTGTTAATTTCTTGCTGAGCAGGGGATGAAAACTAGAACCCCTGTAAAAGAAGCACACAGTACAAACACTTGTTAGGCACACATTTAACCCTTTGATCACCCTAGATGTTAACGCCTTCCTGCTCAGAGTCCTTAGGACAGTGCATATTAGCATTGGCCACTGTAATAATGTCACTGGTGATGTCGGCGGCATTTGCGCCCCAGGGTCAGGGTCAGTGTCAGATTTCCTACCGCACTATAGCAGTCCCATTCTAAGTTTCTGATCGCCGCCATTACTAGTATAAAAATTTCAGTATATATCCCATTGTTAGTAGACGATATAACTTTCATACAAACCAATCATTATACACTTATTGGGATTTATGCTTTTACCAAAGATCTGTAGCAGAATACATTTTGGCCAAAGTTTAATAGATTTGAGTTTTTTATGGGATATGTTTTATAGCAGAAAGTAAAAAAAAAAAAATGTTTCTCGTATACCACCAAAAGAAATCTCTATTTGTGTTGAAAATATTATTTATATTTTCTTTGAATACAGCATTGCATGGCTGTTCAATCACCAGTTAAAAGTAGTGCAGTGCCGCAAAGCAAAAAATAACTTGGTCATGAAGGGGGGGGAGGGGGGTAAAACCTTCCGAAGCTGAAGTGGTTATGTGTGTGTGTGTGTACACAAACATTTTTTCTTGCATTTCTATTTTAACCACTGCAAGACCAAGCCTATTCTTACACTTCTCTCCTATGTATGTAAAAATCTGTGTATTTTTATTTATTTTTTTGCTAGAAACCTTTTTTTTTTTTTTAAGCAGAGGCCCTGAAGAATAAAGTGGTGGACATTGCAATTTTTATGCCACACAGTATTTGCGCAGTGGTTTTTCACATGTAATTTAAAACCATAAAATAAAAATACATTTTAATGAATTTTAATGCAAAAAAACAAACAATATATAACCAAAATTTTTCTTTAAATATAAAAGATGGTGTTATGCTGAGTAAATAGATACCAAACATGTTGCGCTTTAAAATTGCACACACTCGTGGAAAGGTGACAAACTACTTTTTTTTTTGCAGTATACCAGTTTAGAGTTTCGAAGGAGGTCTAGAGCTAGAATTATTGCTCTTGCTATAACGTGCACAGTGATACCTCCCGTGGTGTGGAAACACGGTTTACATATGCATGCGATGAGCTATGTATGCGTTGGTTTCCTCTTTTTAATGATTTTTTTTATACTATCTCTAGAATAAAGCTTGTCAGGACATCTTTATGGAGACATCGGGGGTCAAGAGACGGCTAAAAAAAACAAAACATAAACATTGAATGCTTTCCAGAACAAAATGGCTCTGCTTACATATGTCAGAAGTGACGGAATGCTTGTCGTTTCTCGTCTCTTGAACCATAGAGATGGTTGGGGACATTCCGATCCCTGATCAGCTCTAATCAGCTGACAGAACCACTGGCTTTAGTGTCAGGTCTCCCTAATCGCATGGGAGAGCACGGAGAGGCATTAATGGGGGACGACCCTTCCTACTGCTTGTAAAAGTGATCCAGCGGCTAATTAGTCACTAGGATTGCTTTTAAAATGTAGAGCGTCGCTGACTGAGCAAACTGACACTAGAGTTATGACTAAGAGCTGCAGCCAAAGCCTTGGTATAACAGCTTAAAGCGGAGGTTCACCCAAATAACATTTATATAAGACCAAATTCTTTATACTACCAGCATGTACAGTCTGCATTTTTTTTTTAGGCTGTACATACCTTATAATCTATATTTGCAATCCGGCTTCCGGGTACTTCTCCTGTGGGAGTAGGAATTTCCTTGCTGAGCTGCAATGTAATCTGGGCCCGATGATTCGCGGGCGAACCAGGAGCTGAACAGGTAAATCTGCGAGTCTGCTCTATACGGTGCCTGCGCAGTCAGCTCTACAAGGCTACTAGTCGGTGTGGAGGCGCCGTGTAGAGCTGACTCGCCCCTTTACATGTTCGGCTTCTTTCGGAAACTCCGTGACGCGCCTACGCAATACAGGGGGCAGGGCCTTATCCGCCGGGGGAGGGGGGGACATTTTCTGATAGACATCAATTATCTGGGCGAACATTGCGGCTCAGCAAGGAAACGCCTACTCCCGCGGGAGAAGTACCCGGAAGCTGGATTGCAAATATAGATTATAAGGTATGTACAGCCTAAAAAATAAAATAAAAAAAATGCCGACTGTGCATGCTGGTAGTATAAAGAATTTGGTCTGAATTTGGGTGAACCTCCGCTTTAAGCACAATGCATGTATCGTGGTTGTGCATCAAGTGGGTAATCAGTGTTTGTTTTTTAACAGGTTTACACACATATCTTAATGGATACTATATTATTTTTTTTCTTGTCACCCTACATTATTAAACCATGTTGCAGTAAAACAGGTGTAGCACAGGATACAAATGTAGTAACATGCACTGGCTACTTTATAATCAAGTTGTTGACTTTGGAAACACTTGTAGAAAATTTAGATTTGGCTGGAGTTCCATCACCATTATTATTACAGCTGTTGTAAGACTGTGAAAACTGATATTTAAAACAAGTACGATTGTCATATCAAGTAAATAAGACCTGTTTTATGATTCCATGGCTACTTGCATGATGTCTAATTTTCTGTCTGTAACGTGCATACTTGTTAATTTACAAAGGTAATTTATAGTTTTCGTTTTAAAAAGCTATCAATTTCTATTCTGTAACGCTGCAAAATGTTTTGTTATAGGATGTGTACATGCATGTGTTTTAGTCTTTACGGATAATTCACATTTTATGTGTATCAAATTTTGCATCATGCATTGGCACTGCCTATAACAACACAAGTGTGTATGCTTACAGTATTTTAAAGTTAAAAAGCGCTCACTGTTTCTTATTTAAAGAAGCTGCAGGAAACTAGCAAAATAATACACTGAAATGCTAATTCTGTACTGTATACTTGTAGCTCTGAGCTAGAACCACACTGGTGCATTTTGGAAATATGCGTCGAATCGCATTAAGCGTTAATGTGCATTCAGGTTGTTGCATATTACGTTAGTTGACCTGCAATGTAAAGTAAACAGTGTGCTCTCTCTCCCGCATCACAGCCGCTGCTGATCTCTATTGCTATTCTCACAGGGAGAAAGTGCACTGTGCATTGCGTCGTATGTCAAAGGGAGAACTTCTTTAAGCCTGGCACACATGGCCCCAACATCGGCCAGTTTAATGGAAACCAGCCAGCATTCGACCTGTGTGACAGAAGCTGATCAAATGGTCATGCTGTGTGTTCTCCCGGCAGGGATGGCTCCCCGCAACCCCTGGGAGAACACAATAGCTCCGCAGGAGGGATCCTCCCATCAACACTGTGTTGAAGGGGGAATAGAGCAGGAAGGATTGAATGTTACAGGAAACTCTTAACTCTTTGCTCGATCCCGGTGAACTAGCTTGGGTCCCAGGTTAATGCTGTACACACGGTTTTTCTACCTCTTCAAGACCAGATTGAACCCCACTCCTGGACTTAGCCCCATGTTTTGTCATTCAACACTCCTATTCCAAAGCAGCAAAGCTCATTTTAGGTTCAATTCAAATGGAGGGGCTTCTAGCTGTATAAATGTCTTTTGGAAGTACTTTGCTGTTATGTTGACACATTTTCATTAAACAGAGTGTGAAGTATTAAGGCACGCAAGGCCACATTCTATTTGATTAATCTTTCTTATAGCTGGTATGTGAAAATTAAGAGTGCTGAGCTTTTGTTGTGGAATTCCTCTACCTATATTCTAAGAAGACATGATGAATGAGGAGTGTGAAAGGTTAAAATCATTTTCTGAGTGGCCTTCATTTCCTCCTAGTCTCTTTGATGGTGGCTTCCAGATACTGCGTGTTAACCTCTCTAGAGTTGGCAGCCACATTATTCATTTGCGTGTCTGGTATGTGGTGGTTATTCAGAAATGTTCAGCAAATTGTATTTTTTTTTATAAATAAATCATTAAGTCTCATATTGCATATCAAAATATGGTGGTAACATTTTAATTGGATATTATGCTAATTATATGCTAAAACTTAGACATGTCCACTTGACATTATGAGAGCGGCTATTGCTGATGTGTTTTGAACATGCAGACTTATTGTCCAAATCCTTGCTCCTTATCCTTACTACTTTATGTAGCATTGCATTTTCCAGATCAGTAAATCCTTAAAGGGGTTGTAAAGGTAACAAAATTAATTCCCTAAACTTACTCCATCCTTCGATGATTTTGCTTTTAAATGTCCTTATTTCTTCTGAGAAATCCTCACTTCCTGTTCTTCTGTCTGTAACTCCACACAGTATTGCGAGGCTTTCTCCCTGGTGTGGAGTGTCGTGCTCACCCCCTCCCTTGGACTACAGGAGAGTCCGGACGCTCTATACTTTGCCGTTGGAGAAAGGAGCTGTGTGTTGGTGGGCATCCTGACTCTGAAAAAGGAGGACTGCTCTTTAGGATTTTTTTTGTTTTACCTTTTACTACCCCTTTAAAGACCCCTTTCACACTGGGTCGTTTTGCAGGCACTATAAGGCCTCATGCACACTGGATGTTAAAATAACGCGTTTTTCCGCGTTCGTTTTTTTAGCATTTTTTTGGTTGAAGAAATTTTTTTTTTATTTTTATTTTTTTTCAATTGATCAAAAACATTACAGCTGAAAAACGTCTCTCAGAACCCACTAGTTTTTTTTTTTTTTTTTCCTGCTTAAAAACGCCACTGCCCAAAATTGCTGATAACATGGCTGATAGCCTATGTGTGCATGGACACATAACATGATTGAGGGTTTGAGTGTAGAAAAAACATCTACTGCCAAAAACAACTGCTGTAAAAACGTCCAAAAACGTCCAAAAATGTCCATTGTGCATGAGGCCTAACGCAAAAAATAGCGTCTGCAAAGCGACCTGAAACAGTGTGTTTTCAGTGTGAAAGCCCAGAGGGCTTTCACACTGGAGTGGTGCCCTAGCAGGACAGTAAAAAAGTCCTGCTAGCCGCATCTTTGGAGCAACGTGTATATCGCTCCTCCACCGCTCCTGCCCATTAAAATCAGTGGGCACCGTGGCCATACCGCCGGCAAAGTGCGCTTTGCGATGGTTTTAACCTTTCCCCTTACATGTGTGAAAGGGACCTAAGCTGGGTACACACATCATTTTTTATTTTTTTTTGGTTTAACCATTTAAGGACCGCCTCCTGCACATATACGTCGACAGAATGGCACGGCTGAGCACGAGGAAGGCACAGGTACGTCTTCAAGTGCCCAGCCATGGGGCACGCGCCCGCCACCCGGTCCGAAGCTCCGCGGCTGTTGGACCCGCGGACCCGAAAGCCGCTCGAGTCCCACGATCGGTCCCGGAGCTGAAGAACGGGGAGAGCTGTGTGTAAACATAGCTTCCCCGTTCTTCACTGTGGCGCCGTCATCAATCGCATGTTCCCTAATATAGGGAACCACAATCGATGATGTCACACCTACAGCCACACCCCCTAAAGTTAGAAACACAGAGAAGGTCACACTTAACCCCTTCAGCGCCCCCTTGTGGTTAACTCCCAAACTGCAATTGTCATTTTCACAGTAAACGATGCATTTTTAAAGCTTTTTTTTGCTGTGAAAATGACATTGGTCCCAAAAATGTGTCAAAATTGTCCGAAGTGTCCTCCATAATGTCACAGTCACAAAAGATATCGCTGATCGCCGCTATTAGTAGTAAAAAAATAAAATAAAAATGCAATAAATCTATCCCCTATTTTGTAAACACTATAAATTTTGCGCAAACCAATCGATAAACGCTTATTGCATTTTTTTTTACCAAAAATAGGTAGAAGACTACGTATCGGCCTAAACTGAGGAAAAAAAATGTATATGTCTTTAGGGGATATTTATTACAGCAAAAAGTAAAAAATATTGAATTTTTTACAAAATTGTCGCTCTATTTTTGTTTATAGCGCAAAAAATAAAAACCGCAGAGGTGATCAAATACCACCAAAAGAAAACTCTATTTGTGGGTAAAAAAGGACGGCAATTTTGTTTGGGAGCCACGTCGCAGGAACGCACAATTGTCAGTTAAAGCGACACAGTGCCGAATCGCAAAAACTGGCCAGGTCCTTTACCTGCCTAAAGGTCCAGGTCCTTTACCTGCCTAAAGGTCCAGGTCTTAAGTGGTTAACCAGATTTCTGCTTCCACTCAAGGTAGATGGAAGAATCCCTCCTGCTGTGCTTGAATTCTGACAGTGAGACTCTCTGTTGTCAGAATATACTGATCAGCGCTGCTGCTCATTACCTCCTTGCTGCTAATCAGAGGAGGTTTTCAAGCATGTAGGTTTCTGACGAACTGGACACACAAACTAGAATTTGACCAGTCCCTGCTGAAATGCCCAATTTTCAATCTGTGTGTGCTCTTTAGTAGTGAAACAAAGATGGGAATGATAGCCCAGGAATTTGTAGTTTTCCTAGGGGAGGTGTGAGGTCCTTCCAAGTAGAGGAGCGAGAAGTATAGATGGGAACACTGCCCTCAACGGACCGGTGGGACAAATTATGTTTTCTTTTTTTGTTACTGATGGGATTAGAAAAGGGGGGAAGGGGTAATAGCAAAAAGGGAGGATGGGAGGAAATAGGAGAACCGAAATGCCCGAAATATATTGAGGGGAAAAAACGGAAGAGGTATGGATAGTATGGAAATATGGTACCTTTGTAACTAATCGGATGGGATGTATATGTATTTGATGTGATGGTATATAAAGTTGGGGGGGGAGAAAAAAAAAGAAACTAAGATGGGAATGATGGCCCAGGAATTTTGTAGTTTTTGCAAAGTTCATGGAACAGTTTTTACAGTTCCTTGGAAAAGTATTCATACCCCTTGACATTTTCCACATTTTGTCATGTTACAACTAAAAACGTTAATGTGAAGTGGAAGGAAAATGATAAATGGTTTAAATTTTTTTTTTTTTTACAAATAAATATCTGGAAAGTGTGGTGTGCATTTGTATTCTGCCCCCTTTACTCTGATACCCCTAACTAAAATCTAGTGGAACCAATTGCCTCCAGAGGTCACCTAATTGATAAATAGTCCAGTTAACCACCTGCCGCTCGACCACAGTACATTTACTGCAGGTGGGTGGCAGAGCCATGTTAAGCATCTTACAGGTACAATGCGGCTCTTTTCTAGGTTTTGGGCACCCCCTGCTGATCTGTGCTGTGATTTGGCCACAGCAGGAGTCAGTCAGCTGGTTACAGCCAATGGCCAATCGTAGCACAAATTTCTGTGTGTTTGTAAACCGAGGATCTGGCTATTTTTTCTCCTCCCTGAGCTCTTTATGTTCAGGGAGAGAACCAGACAGATTCTCTGTAAGTACAAGCAGCAAATTTACTGTATTTTCTGGCGTATAAGACTACCTTTTACACTTAAAAAAACTGGCCAAAAAGCCGGGGTCGTCTTATACGCCGGGTCAGCTGCTGGGATGCCTGCTGGATGTGCGGTAATACTGTATGTAGCTTCGGCTACATACAGAATATACCGCAGAGCCTGCTCGGATTGAGGTAACAACCTCTGCCAATCCGAGTGCCTACATACTGTAGCCTGCTCGGATTGGCTTTGAGAGTCAGAGAGGCGTGGGCTGATGATGTTACAGCCTCTGCCATGCCAAGCAGGCTTTGTATTCATTAATAGAATACATCGCTTGCTGTGATTGGCTCCAGCCCCAGCAAGAATGAAAAATATGGCTCCAGAAAAAAGAAATATGAAGCATCGGAATGGGGGTCATCTTATATGGTGAGTACAGGCAAAAAATCTTTAAAAAAAAAGTAAAAATTAGGGGGTCGTCTTATACGCCCGGTCGCCTTATACGCCGGCAAATACGGTACACTTGTTAGGCACATTTGACTCCATTGCCCTCCACAGTTAAACCTTTGATTGCGCTGTCACCCAGCCAGTGTCATTAGTACAGTGACAGTGTTATCACTGTATTAGGCTGGGTTCACACTGCTGCAAAGTGATATGTTGCAAATCTGTTCCGTTTTTTTTTTGTCCTGTGTGAGGTGAGATTTTTACCACGGTTTTACCGGAAATTTTGATGTTCTAGCCCAGGGATCTCCAAACTATGGCCCTCCAGGTGTTGCGGAACTACACATCCCATGAGGCATTGTAAAACTCTGACATTCACAGACATGACTAGGCATGATGGGAATTGTAGTTCCTGAACAACTGGAGGTCCATAGTTTGGAGACCCATGTTCTAGCCAATGGAATCATGTTAATGTCTAATGTAAATTCCTGTGTACTTCCTGTTTTTTGTGGAGAGTAGTGTGGTTGAATTCGCACATATCTAAACCAACAATGCGAGTCACATTGATGTCTATGGAGACTAAATTTGCAACGCTGTAAACTCGCACAAGATTTTTTTTAAATGTTTGCATTCATAGAGGAATAGCAATGCATAGATGTGAACGACCATCATTGAAAACAATGACTTTTTGTGTGACATGCGAATGGGGAGAAACCTTGCAGTGGAATGAGCACCGATTAGGTGCTCGTCAGGAAATGGGATATCAGGCTCTCAACGTTCAGCAGAATCGCATATGCTAAGTGAGTAAATGAAGTTCCGGCCCCAATGAGAAAAAAAACAAAAAAAACACAACAAAAAACATTTCCTTCAAGTTACCCTCACACACGGAAGCGCTTGGAAGCTCAGTACAATCGCATGCAGCCAAATCAAGCTCCAGTGTCTGTTCCGGTAAAAGATAAGTTCACCTTTTAAAAAAAATTAAAATGCACTTTTTTTCAGGTAAAAATGTGCTTACCATTTTTTTTAAGAAGTCTGGAAAGCATTGTCCCAGCATTCAGCAGATTGCTTGAGCAATGCAGGACTCCTGCAGACTGTCAGTGTAAGCTGTCAGCCCTTTCATCGAACGATCAGGCAATTTTATGCCCATAGGAAGAATCGATAAACTACCACCCTAAAAATGGGTTGAACGTGCAACATGCAAATGCGCATGTCCTCCAGCGTCACGCAGACATCCAAAGCAGGAAGGGAGATGCCTTGGCACTAGTCATCCGAGCTGTGCTGCCAGAAGAGTGCCTTGAGGAGTGAATGCCATTGATATACACAGTCACCGGAACAAGGACGCCAAAATTTTAATTTTCACTAAAACGCTACTACTAAAATACTGGATGAGTTATTTTATAAAGTCTTATGGTATTGTAGTAGTGAAAGCCTGCAATAATTTACTGCCGGCAGTACGCGGCGTCCTTAGCACAGACTGTAAATAGCTGGTTGAAAACGGAGACAGGCACCTATTTAGTGTAGACTGTAAAACATTTATTGTAGTGCAACGCTCGCATGGTAAGGGTTAAATGCAGTGGGACATCGTCTCTGCCGCTTGTGGGGCTGTCCTGGCCGGATGCTCCAAAATGCACTACGAGCACGCTAGTGATGTCAACATGTCAGGCGCTCCGTTCCAGCCCTTGGCTCTCCTCCATCATCCAGCTGGCCAGGACAGCCCTTACGAGTGGCAGAGATGGCCTCCCGCTGCTTCTTACACAGACTTGTGCCAGTATTTATCCTTTTACTATGTGAGTTTTACTCTTTATACTTGCAAATAAAGGTTTTACAGTCTACACTCTGTGGCGCCTCTATCTCTGTTTTCCTCTGCATGTTTGGAGATCGCTTCCATTTCCCTGCAAGACTAACTCTGAAGTATTGGACTAACAACGAGTAACTGTCATGGTTGTTGAGCGGCGGCCGCCACGTCCTTAACAACTGATGAGTCATCAGTTGTCAGCGGGGTTACCCACTGACAGCTGAATGTAAAAACAAAAATTAGGAAGTGCAGAAAAAAAGCGTGGGCAGCCCCCCCCCCCAATCCATACCGGGCTCTTTGGGAGCGGTCATGCCCCAAATGCTTACTTGTCATCCCCTTTCCTGACCTGGTGGGCTGCAAGCTCGGATAAGAATCTCATATGGATTTTGGGGGGAACTCAACACCATATTTTTTTTCCTCTTAATTTTTCTTTGCTGGCTTTATTTTTACATTCAGCTAATGACTCATGGGTTGTTGATGACCAAGCATGCCGGGACCACTACTTTTTTACTGCATGCATTTTCTTTCTCTTTTTGTAAAAATACTTTTAGCCCACATGTCAAATCGCATCTCAAATCGGCGGCATTTCCCGGCAATTGTCAGCAATGACGCTGTCCTAATCGGTGAGACGCCGCATCTGCAGCACTGCACTGATTTAAAAAAGTAGTTCCTGTTCTACTTTTCCCTAGTTCGTCTTTCAGGACAGCACCTTAGAGAGATCCCGGCTCCTCCCCTTCTAGGAAACACCGCCTTCTTTAGATCTTTAAAGCCTCATCCTCCCACTGGCCCTTCAGTTATGGTGTTTCCTCCGGTGGGGAGACACTGCTGGGGAACCAGAGCTGTTAGCCGGGGAGGCTAAGGCAGTCTTTTTCAGAGAAGGGCAGGACCCGGGAGGTGCCTGGTGTTTTATGCTCTTTATCTTTTTCCCTTTAAAAAAAAAAAAAAAAAAAGAAGGGTTTTTTGGCGCCAGGTAAAAAACGAGGGTGTTTAATTACCTGTAGCAGGCGCTTTTGCATCCCAAGCGCTCTTTGGGGAAAGTTTGGCAGCTGGGAGGTCCGCTCTTTCGCGCGCCTAGGGTGGCGCTGTGGGTTGGATCCTTTACCCCCCATTCTCAGCCTGGAGCTCGGTGGCTGTATCGGACGGCGGGTGACGTCAGTTCCGGCAGAAGGGGCGGGTCCGACTCACGAGGCCGCGTCTTCCAGTTCCGGACGCGGCCTAGAAAGGCGGACCGAGCACTTGGCTGGTGCGGTCGCCCATTTGTCTGTAGTGACAGCATTTGAAGACCGGAGACCACCGTTCCTACTGCGCGGGAGGATGTCGGAGGCGGAGGCTTCTAAAATCGCTCCTGGAGAAAAAGATTCCAGGCAAGCTAAGGTCAGTGGAACCCTGGGGTGGTGTTCCCTGATTCACAAAACCCCTGTTAGCTCCACAGAGGTGTTTTTCCCTGCCTGGTGGTCGGTGGGAGAGGAGTGGGTCCCTGGTGGTGGTCGGTCCTGGGGATTAGGCACTCCTGGTGATCCCTGTTTATTTAGCTGGGGGGTTCTGACTAATACTGCTGCTCTCTATGTTTCTGTTTGTTTTCAGAAATACACAAGCAAATCGCTCCATGGCTCTAAGAGAAAGTGCCCTGTCTGCAGGTCCACGTTAGGGGAGACTTGGGACAAGACTCTCTGTAAGGGGTGTATGGATGCGGTAGTGAGAGAGCAGGCAGCAGAACAGGGGGTAGATCTGGCGGCATCAGTTAAGGAGCTTTCAAGCACCTTCCAATCGTTTAAAACTCTGTTTGCTAACTTTCAGTTGCCCCAGGCCCAGAGCACCCCTCCCCCAGTACAACAGGCGGTTTCACCTGATCCACCGGTACCCCTCGCTATTGGTGCGGAGAGACCGGTAGGGTTGGCAGAGGAAATTGAGGTAGAAGCAGGCAGCACTCCCTTCGATTCTCAGGGAGAATCAGATGAAGAGGGGTTGGACGGGGAGTCCACTAAACCCTCACGTTACAAACTCTCTAGAGGAGGTTGAGGAGCTTTTAGGGGCTGTCCACACCACCCTAGGGATTCAGGAGGAGAGGAAGCCGCTGTCCCTGCACGACCTAATGTACAGAGGCTTAGGGGAACAGAAAAGGAAAGTTTTCCCAGTCCATGACGTTCTGGTTGATGCCATCAAAAGAGAATGGCAGGATCCGGAAAGGAAACCTTTTTTCTCAAAGGCGCTGAAAAGAAGATTTCCTTTTGAGGAGGAAGAAACCTTAGTTTGGAACAAGACGCCTAAACTTGACGCGGCTTTTTCCCAAGTTTCTAGACATACAGACCTAGCCTTTGAGGACATGGGAGTACTCTCTGATCCCATGGATAAGAGGATGGATTCCCTGTTAAAGAAAACCTGGGATTCCTCCCAGGGTAATCTTAGGCCAGCAATGGCGGCTACAGTGGTAGCCCGCAACCTGGAGTACTGGCTGACTCAGATTAAATCCCATATCGAGGCAGGTAAAGCAAAGGAGACAATCCTCTCCTCTTTCCCCATGCTACTGAAGGGGGTAGCTTTCTTGGCAGACGCCTCAGCGGAATCTATTCGTATGTCCGCAAGGTCTGCAGCATTGTGCAACTCAGCCAGAAGGGCCTTGTGGCTCAAAACATGGCAGGGGGACAGTGCGTCCAAAGTAAAACTTTGTGGTATCCCTCTTACGGGGGATTTGTTGTTGGGTCCTGGTCTGGAAGCAGTCCTAGACCGCACCGCCGACAAAAAGAAGGCGTTCCCCGTTAAAAAGAAGTTTGGGGAACAGCCAAAAAAGAGGTTTAGATTTCGTGGAAAATCAGACACCCAGGTCAGGTTCCCAGAAGAAAGGTTGGGGACAGAAGGGGAAGGGTCGAGGGGGAGCAATTTTTCGCCCTCCTGAACCCCCCAAAAAGACCAATTGACTCCAAAACAGTGGGAGGAAGATTGGGGGTCTTCCTCCCACAGTGGGAGATGATTACCTCCAACCAGTACATTTTGGAGATCATCCGAAGGGGTTACAGGCTAGAATTCTCAACCCCTCCCCCCCTCAGACTGTTAATTACCAACCTTCCGAAGTGTGTGGAAAAGTCTTGTGCCCTCCTCTCCTCACTTCAGGAATTGGAGGAGCAGCAGGTGGTTGTCCAGGTCCCGACCAGGGAGATAGGTGGGGGTTTTTACTCCCACATCTTTGTGGTCCGCAAGCCGTCGGGAAGGTTCAGGCTTATCCTCAACCTAAAACCTTTAAATACCTCGGTCAGGTACAAGAGGTTCAGAATGGATTCGATCCATTCTGTAAAAGCCCTTCTCCCGCCAAATTGCTATATGGCTTCGATAGACCTAAAGGACGCTTACCTACATATCCCCATAGCGGAGGAACACCAGAAGTTCCTGAGGCTAGCAATAAACACCGGGGATCAGGTACTGCACCTACAATTCAGAGCCCTTCCTTTCGGCTTGTCATCTTCCCCCCGCATATTCACAATGGTAATGGCAGAGGTCTTGGCCTTCCTGCGGCTCAAGGGAATCCTGATAGTCGCATATCTGGACGACCTTCTATTGTTCGCTCCCTCCCCGGAACAATTGAATCGGGACTTACAGTCAGCCAGATACATTCTGGAAAGCTTGGGTTGGCTCATAAACCCAGAAAAATCCAACCTAATCCCGTCAGAGGGTGCCTTTCCTAGGATTTGTGTTGGACTCAACAGATCAAAAGGCTTTCCTTCCTCCAGAGAAGGTTCAAAAAGTGGACAAGGCCATGCTGTTTCTGCAGGGCAGCGGCCAGGTCTCTATAAGAAAGGCAATGTCTGCCCTGGGGTTGCTGACCTCCACCCTTCCAGCAGTACAGTGGGCGGGCCTTCATTTCCGTCCCCTTCAACTCTTCATCTTGAAGGTGTGGGACCACAGCCAGGGGTCATTGGATTCCCTAGTCTCTGTCCCAAGTCAAGTCAAACGGTCCCTCTGGTGGTGGAGAAGGGGGGCAAACTTGTCTCAAGGCCTAGA
Source organism: Rana kukunoris (assembly GCA_029574335.1). Taxonomy (NCBI): domain Eukaryota; kingdom Metazoa; phylum Chordata; class Amphibia; order Anura; family Ranidae; genus Rana; species Rana kukunoris. Next base: position 162,731,860 of record CM056054.1, on the reverse strand, counting down.
GTGGGTCTTACTCATATCCAGGACGGTCACAACCGACGCCAGCAACACAGGTTGGGGAGCACATTTGGGTTCCCGCTGGGTACAGGGCACCTGGGCGTCAATGGATACAGCAAAGTCCTCCAATTGGAGGGAATTGAGGGCAGTGTCACTGGCCCTTGTCTCATTCCAAAAGGATCTGCGGGGTCACCACGTTCGAGTTCGAACAGACAACTCGTCGGCAGTGGCTTACATCAACAGGCAGGGGGGCACAAGGTGCGGCTCCCTCTGGCTGTTGACAGAGGCCATTCTCAAATGGGCCGAGATCAATGTCCTGTCCCTGTCGGCCTTACATCTGAAGGGGGATCAGAACTGCTTAGCAGACTTCCTCAGCAGAACAACGCTGAGGGAGGGCGATTGGTCACTGAGTCTGGAGGTTTTCAGGATGATAGCCCAGAGATGGGGGCCGCCATGCGTAGACCTCTTTGCCTCCAGGCAGAACGCCAAGGCAGACAGGTTCTTTTCTCTAAGCAGGTACGATGGAGCTTTAGGGATAGATGCACTAGCTCAGAAATGGGAATTTTTCAGGTGTTATGCTTTCCCCCCCCTCCGGTTCTGATCCCTGCGGTGTTGAGGAAATTTCAACAAGAGAACACAACCTTAATTCTAATTGCCCCATATTGGCCCAGGAGACCGTGGTTTTCAATCCTAAAGAACTTGGCTGTAGAGCCCCCCTGGCTTCTACCAGCTCGGGACAACCTTCTCACTCAAGGTCCAGTCTGCTGCCCTCACGTGGACAGGTGGAAACTTGCAGCCTGGTTTCTGAGGAGTTGCTAAAGGGAAAAGGGTTTTCAGATCGCTTGGTTGCGACCCTCCTAAATTGTAGGAAAAAGGAAACGCAAACCATCTACCACAAAGCGTGGAGACGATTCAATTCATGGTGCTCTGAAAGCTCCTTTAGTGTACACAGTTCCGTAGCAGTACTAGAGTTCCTACAGGCGGGGGCAGATAAGGGATTGGCTCTCAGCACCTTGAAGGGACAGGTGTCAGCCCTGAGTGTATTTTTAGAGTAAAATCTAGCAGGGGATCCCTGGATAGTAAGATTTTTTAAATTTTTGAGTAGGCAGAGGCCAGTAGGTGTGACCCCTTTTCCCGTGTGGGATCTTTCCTTAGTTTTGCAGGCCCTTACGGGAGATCCTTTTGAACCATTGGGGTCATGCTCTTTGAGGTTAATCACTCTCAAAACTGCATTTTTGGTAGCGATTACGACGGCACGTCGAGTAAGTGAACTCGAGGCCCTCTCAATTAAAACTCCTTTTTTTTCAAGTTTTTCCGGATCTTATTGTTTTTAAGACCGATCCGGCCTTTTTGCCAAAGGTGCCATCGAAGTTTCACAGAGGCCAGGAAATTATTCTGCCAACATTTTGTTCAAACCCGGTGAGGGAAAAAGAGTTTATTTTTCACAACCTAGATGTAAGGAGGTGCGTCCTTCAATATTTGGAATGCACCAAACAGTTTAGAAAATCAGATTCCTTTTTTGTTTTATTTTCAGGGGCTAGAAAGGGTTCTAGAGCCTTCAGGCGTACTATAGCGGGCTGGATTAGAGCAGCTATTAGTCAAGCTTATGTGTTAAAGGGGATGGAGCCTCCAGTGGGAATCAGGGCACATTCTACTACAGCAGTGGCGACTTCACAGGCGGAATGGGCTGGTGCTTCTCCAGAGCAGATCTGCAGAGCAGCGACATGGTCGAGTTTTGCTACCTTCGTAAAGCACTACAGACTAGACCTGCTGTCGGCTCAGGACCAAGCCTTTGGTCGTAAGGTGCTACAGGCAGTAGTCCCACCCTAAGGTAAGGTACTCGCTTATCCTCTCTAAGGTGCTGTCCTGAAAGACGAACTAGGGAAAAATGGAGTTACTTACCGGTAACGTCCTTTTCCAGGAGTCTTTCAGGACAGCACCGCTACCCACCCAGGGTTTGAAGATTGGAAGACTCATCACATGAGGACGTCAGGTAAGATAAAGTATTCTTGTATAACGTTGTCTTGTGTCTCCCTAGTTGGCCGGAGGTACTCTGTAAGAACTGAAGGGCCAGTGGGAGGATGAGGCTTTAAAGATCTAAAGAAGGCGGTGTTTCCTAGAAGGGGAGGAGCCGGGATCTCTCTAAGGTGCTGTCCTGAAAGACTCCTGGAAAAGGACGTTACCGGTAAGTAACTCCATTTTTTGCGATTTACATTGACATTTGTGCAGAAACCTGCACAGATGTCTCTTAACCACTTGCTTACTGGCCACATAAACCCCCTTGGTGCCCAGGCGAAATTTCAGCTTCCGGCACTACGTCACTTTAACTGACAATTGCGCGGTCGTGCGACGTGGCTCCCAAACAAAACTGGCGTCCTTTTTTCCCCACAAATAGAGCTTTCTTTTGGTGGTATTTGATCGCCCGTGTGGTTTTTATTTTTTGCGTTATAAACAAAAAAATAAGCGACAATTTAAAAAAATATATATTTTTTTTTACTTGTTGCTATAATATCCCAATTGTTTTTTCTCAGTTAAGGCCGATACGTATTCTTCTACCAATTTTTGTAAAAAAAAAAAAAAATCGCATTAAGCGACTGCTTTGCGCAAAAGTTATAGCGCCTACAAAATAGGGGACAGAATTATGATTTTTTTTTAATATTTTTTCTTTACTAGTAATGGCGGCGATCTGCAATTTTTATTGGGACTGCGACATTACGGCGGACACTTTTGACACATTTTTGGCGCCATTCACATTTATACAGCGACCAGTGCTATAAATATGCACTAATTACTGTATAAATGTGACTGGCATTGAAGGGGTTAACACTAGGGGGTGAGGAAGGGGTTAAATGTGTATCCTACATAGTGTTCTAACTGTGTGGGGGGAGGGGGTGACTGGGGGAGGTGACAGATTGTGTCCCTATGTACAAGAGACACAGCATCGGTCTCCTCTTTCCCTGACAGGACATGGACAGGACACACAGAGCTCCACGTCCCTGCTCTGTCACCGCCGATCGCGTGTATCTGACGGACATCGTGGCCGCCGGGTACACGCATCGAATTCTCAGCGATGCGACAGCACTGTTTTTCCCCGCTGCGCGCCACTGGGAATTGCAAAACATTGACGTCCAAAGACGTGACCCCGGCGCCTCAGGTCCACGCTGTTGCCGTCTTTTGACAATGACGCGGACCTGAAGTGGTTAAATCGCGTCCGAAATCGGGACTGCCAGCGGGAGTGAAATCGTGTGAGTTTAGCTGAACTCTGCGGCTTCACTCCCGCAGCCCAGTGTGAACCTGGGCTTACTCCTGTTTTATGCTGTATTAACCAAGCATTTAACTTTAAGCAGTAAATATCGCATAAAGCAATGATGAATTTACATTTTTAGAATTGCATGCGGTATTTGGGAAAACATTTAAATACGCATGCCATCTGGTTCTGTAAATGAAGCCCAGTGTATTAATTGAGGCCCAGCATCACCAGCCTAAGAGCTTGTTCACACTGAAGGGTGGTAAAATTGGTGGCTGAGCTGTGGTTTACCCCCCCAGCTTCCCACCAAAATAAAGCAATGCAGGGCTGTACATGGCGGGGTCACAATGCCTCATTTGCAGCTGGAATGATTGATTGTGGTGGTGCCGAATTTTGAGGGTTATAACGGTTAAGATGCAAAATACAGTATAACTTTCTCACTTAATACCCTCAAAGTGATCCACCCAAAATACATTTTCAGAGAAGTAAAAATGTTATCCGCATGTGTGATTGAAACCCTAGAAAACATCTCTACCTCCTCCTTGTCTCATTACTTAGGTGGGAGCTGTTCCCTACGACTTCAATGGGGGACATTTGCTGCATATGTACTGAAGAACTGTCGGAAGGGGGGGGGGGATGCAAATACTTGCCATTGTAGTTGGATGATTGTAGCAAGAGGATACTCTGAGGTTTTTTGTGTTTTTTTTTAATTTGCCCAAATGCTGGGATTGAGTTTTCATGTAAATAGATTCAGATTCCTGTCCCAGCACCTGCTTTACCAGCATTATGTTGCTTACTAAACTCGCATAGTAAAGTGCAGTTCAAATGACTATTAAGAAGGTTCAGAACTTCTAACTTTGTATTGCATCTCTAATGGGTGACTTCCTGACTAGAGGAATGCTGGGAAAGATATTGAATACACTGGAGACAAATTCCTGGGTGTCGCCAGTCTTCAGCAGCACTTGGTAGTGAAAGTTAAGCTTTTTATGTTTGGTTGGGGGCCAGTTTATGTGAACATGTATGTTTGACTCGCAAAGAAAGTAAACACCGCCTTGCTAAAAAATATAACCTCAACCGACTCTTTTTTTGCAGAATGTGTTTCTTTTTGTTGTACGATTTATATATTAACTTGGAGATTTTGTTTTCTAGCTTTTTAGAACTACTTCATTCATCATCTGCTAAAAGTATTGCTATAGTCTGAATATTTTATTTACTGTAGCATTATGTAATCATGTAATGTTTTCATTCGGCTTGGCTGTCTGCTATACGATACACAAATTATGCAAAGTTTTGCTTTTCTAATGTAATGTTTCTATAGTTTTCCTCACTACTTGGTAAGTCATTGACCCATAAAAAGCATATGTGTTTTGCGTGTCTCAACACATCACTGGCTGCCTATTGTGTTCAGTAAGTGGTAGAGGTGCACCGAAAGGAAGGAAATTTTGGTACTGAAACCAAAAATGCAGCATGCACTTGGCCGAAAATGACAGTTTTATATTTATATTTTTATATATAGTTGTATTCGATTCGAATTTACGAGTGGAGGAGTACTTCTGTGGTAAAAACTTTAAAAAATGCATGTATTGCATGTGTACAGACATTCCCTTCTGAAGTCTATGGGATCACAAAAAAACCTGACTATGCTAAAAAAAATAAAAAATGTAGTGTGACTTGTGTAAATGGCCACAATTGGAAAGAATGGGATTCTGTATAGTCGGGTGTTAAAAAAAGAACAGAAAAAGTGTGAATGGGGAATTAAGATGAATGGAGGCGATTGTAAATAATGCTGACATTTTTAGTAAGTAGTAAAATATAAATAAATGGCAACCAACTCAACCTATAACTGGCCTTTGATTAAGATTAGATGGTGATAAGCTGCTCCTCAAAATACAGTAGTAACCTGTGATATTGGTTGAAAAAGTGGTGGAAGAGGGCGCTAGTTAACAAAAGCCTAGTATACTATAACTAGGATTGGTGCAGTCAATGCAATATAGATAAAGGCAAAAATACAAAGAAACTGAACAGCACAATAGATATGTGAATTGAATATGTGATTAAACTCCCCAATTAGGGGTAGGTATGTGCAAAGGTGAATAAGTACATTGATCTAATAAATAATATAAAAGTCCATCTGAAAGTCCATATAGAAAACGATTCAATGAATTGGCATATAGAGCAAACCGTGATTCCAGAATGTTGTTAATGGATACATGCAGTTAATCATCAGGTGTGTAGATAGCCTTCACCACTTAATTACAGATTCACCCCAAGTGCCTTGCACACCAATGGGACCTCTTTACAAAAATAAGTCATACAAGCTGGGCAGGATGAGTGCCTGCTCACTGTGCGGCAAAAGCTGGAACCATATCTTGAACCTAATAGAGCTCAAAGAAAGCAAAAAAGGGGAGGATCCCATAGTGTATTACCATTTATTATAAAAAATACAGCCTCTTACTTAGAATGTGCCCACCCGACACTGGGACTGCTTGTGTATCGCTCTGGCATGGAGGTCCGCTCTGCTGTGTGATAGAGGCAAACAATGTCCTGGGCTGGTTAATGCTAAGTGCGGCGCTGTATTAGGCTATACGTGGGGTAGACCTATAACTGGTCTTTGCAGCAAGGAGTACACGGAAGTGTGACGTATGTCGATAAATAACATACAAATGCCTGCCCTTAACCACTTCCATACCGCAGTAGGTCCATATGACTTCCTGGGCTTTCATTGGGGATATCTGAATGATGTCTGCAGCTACAGGCATCATTCAGATATCTTTTGCAGCCAGCGGTTTCATACACCATAAAATCATAGCGGCAGTACAGGGGACTTCTACCCACTCGGCCGTGCAATCGGCAAACCTGAAAAGTGTCCCCAGTCATCTCTATGACTCTGAGGCCAGGCAGTTGTAAACACTGGCATGTATTGGGCTGGAAAGTCTGATATCTTTTTTTTTTTTTGTGACTCCGGCTTTCCAGCCTTTCTCTCCATAAAGAAGACCTTTCGTGCACTATTCCTATTACAAGGGATGTTTACATCCCTTGTAGTAGTAATACAAGTGATCAAAAAAAAAAAAAAAACATTTTAAAGGGAAATTGTAAAAAAATAAACCCCCTCATCCACATGTGCGGCATCCTTGCAAATGCCTGCTGGAAAATGCCCAGTGTTGATGAGGCCTTAATTTGCGTATCTAGTACCTGTGGATGGCTGTATTATACTTCTCATACTCTGTAGAGCACTTTAAACCCAAATAGTTACCAGTTCATGTGGTCACTTGCTCTAGCTTGGTTCCTCATGCGCCCCCCACCCCAAAGCACCTTGCCCCCATGTTGATGGGGACAAGGATCTCTTCCCGACAACCCTTGCACGGTGGTTGTCGAGGTCTGCAGGTGGGGAGCTTATCAGAAACCCCCTTTAACAATGTGGCCCCCAGATTCTGGCCGGCACCCCCTATGTGAATGAGTATGTGGTACATTAAGGTACGTTGTATGTATCCCTACCCATTCACCAAAAACGTAGTGTAATGTTAAAAAAATACAGTAGACCGTTTTTATTAAAAAATCTTCTTTGTCTCTGCTTCTTCCTCCGGTCTTCCTCTATCTTCTCCCGCATCTTCATTCTCCGGTATTCTCTACTCCCCCTGCTTCTTCTTCCGCTCTTCTTCTGTGTTCTTCTTCCTCTGCCTCCGCTCCCTCCGACGACCCTCCTCCGATGCTGTGTCCTGCTGATCTGTCGGCGCCGATGGCCTGCATTTCTTAAATAACGATGGGGGTTTGACAATCGGAATACATAATTCGGAGGCCACGCCCCTTGTGATGTCACTGCCCGAGGCATAATGGGATCTGTGACATCAAAAGGGGTGTGGCCTCCATATGATGTAATCCGATTGCCACCCCCCCATCGTTATTTAAGAAATGCAGGACATCGGCACCAACAGATCAGTGGGACACAGCATCGGAGGAGGGTCGTCGGCGGTAGCAGGGGAAGAAGCAGGGGGAGAAGGAGAAGACCAGAGGATGAAAATGCGGGAGAAGATGGAGGCAGACTGGAGGAAAAAGCGGAGAAGAAGATTTTTAATAAGACTTGTCAAAAAGGGTCTACTGTATTTTTGTGAAGGGGTGCAATGTACCCCATACTCATTCACATGGGGGGTGATCTGGGGGCCCCCTTGTTAAAGGGGGTTTCCAGATTCCGATAAGCCCCCCACCCGTAGACCCCAACAACCATCGGGCAACGGTTGTCGGGAAGAGGCATTTGTCCCCATCAACATGGGGGCAAGGTGCTTTGTTGAGGGCATGCGGCCTGGTATGGTTCAGGAGGGGGGCGCTCACTCGTCCCCTCCCTTTCCTGACCTGCCGGGCTGCATGCTCGGATAAGGGTCCGGTATGGATTTTGGGGGGACCCCTTGCCTTTTTTTTTTGGCATGGACCTGCTGTTGTTTTTTTTTTATTTTTTCAGCCGGCAATTTTTTTTTTATTTCAGCGGGAACCCCGCTGACAGCTGATGACTCATCGGTTGTTAAGGACGCGGCTTCCCGGCCCCCTCCTTAGGAACCAGCTATATACAGTGTTAAAAAGAAGAAATGCAAAATCGCAGTTAAAACTTGTGTCCAAAAACGCAGCAAGCACTGCAAAAAGCACTACAGAAACGTTTAAAAGCAACATGCTTAGATGTGAATAGGGCCTAAGAGCCCCAGAAACCCAGGATATTCTGTTTTGCTCCTGGACCAAAAGATCATGATGGGTGAGTTCAATGACCAATGCCTAGCCATGGGAAATGGGAGGGACTGGTACCAGCCATCAACTTTATGAAGCAATTTAAGTTGTGCATATTGGTGACTTCAGGGCTCTCAAATGTACAATGAAATTTGTAGGATCATTTATCAGAGTTGAATTTTTCCTACATCTGACACACCTCAGTCTTGTGCCAGTGTTCTCCATTTTAATGACAAAATCAAACCTTTTTTTGCCTTGCTTTCTCAAATGTTTCTTGCTGTGTAGCAACAAGTATAAGCTCCTCTAAACGAACAGATTTATAGGGTGTGTGGGAATTATTTGTTGGAATGGCTTTTTTTTTTTTTTTTGTAAAATAACACAAACCATATTTCTGAAATGACTTCAAACCTGGAACAGATCTTACAGTGACAATGCCAGGATAAGTATATAGAAGCAGGATTTGCAGATAACTGTAGTGTTACTATCGCTTGTGGGTCTCGGTGGACTTGAGTGTTATTTTTCAGGGCCATGAAACTGTAGTATGAGTGAACAGTAAAATAAAGCACCTGATCTTATAAGTCTTGGCAGATTCACTGCACGAAAGTTTACGCAATACTGGAAACATTATAAAATGAGACAGAAGAAAATTGGCTGTGTTCTCTAATTCCTCTGGCGTTTTTTCTTTTCTATATTCAGTGGAATGATTGCACTGTTCATAAATTTCGTATTGAATACCACAGTTTACCAGGACTGAGTTTATTCATACAATCTTACCAGAAATGCCTTGGGCATTTCAGGGGGAAGGGAGGGTAAGGAGGAAAGGAAACGTTCTGCGCCATTCCAGAGAATACTTAACATTTATCTTGTCTTGTTGCCAGACTTTGGACAACCTTTGGTTTACAAACTACCGCTGAACTGAATCTCGTATGCCCAGCCAATAGCTGCTTACTGAATAGTTCTTTCCATGATGCTTATGCTGCCAAACACGGGTAGATTTTTCTTTTTCGTTCAGTCTGCCGGGTGAATGGCAAAACTAGTATATTCATTCATGCTATACAGTGCAGATGGATGAATTTTCCACTGTGCCTATTGTATTTCGACACCTGATCCCACCATTAGAAATGTAATAAGAAATTACAGAGGAACTGAACTGTGGTTGCCATCTTATTAAAGATAGGACTTTGTTCCTTATTTCACACCTTCCAGCTAGAAAGCCATTGAGCTGCACAATTGGGACATTACTAAATCGCCAGAGACCGCAGAAGCGCCTTTGATTTCGCACCACCTTTTTATACAGCTTAGGAGCTGTAGGTACATGAGTGTCTAAACATAAACTCACATACCAGAAAGTACACTGCTATTTTATTTATTACAGGTACTTATATAGTGCTGTCAAATTACGAAACACTTTATATAAATTACTTTGTCAGTTCCTCCCCTACAAGAGCTTACAATCTGTGATCCCTAACTCGCATTCATACATGCCAATTTAATCTATCAGCACGTCTTTGTGGGAGGAAACCGGAGTACCCAGAGGGAAACCTATGCAGGCACAAGGAGAACACGCTCACTCCAGGCAGGTAGTATCATGATTGGGATTCAAATCAATAGTCCTAGTGCTGCTAGGCAGAAGTGCTAACCACTTGGCCAAGTTTTTCAGAAAAATTTCAGACAAAGGGTCAGTTTTCAAGGTACTGCTTAGGAACAATAAACATTTTAATTGTTCCCAGTAGCACAGAAAATGTTCACTTTCTGAGTTAATGTCTTTTTAGGCATTTTTTTTTCTTTTTACAGGTAAAACGGCATTCTGTGACCATTTTGCAATCCTTTACTGTTTAAAGTGTTACTAGACCCACAACAGTAAAATCAGTCTGTATATGCAGTAAAGCATGCTCGTTATACCCACTGTGGAACCTAAGGGGTTAATACTGCACATTTGATACTGTCTCCTCTGATCCTCCCCTTCCACAGTTTTTTTTGGGAAGGTGTATTTGAGTAGCACAGGGCCAATCAACACTGTCCAGACAGTCGGGGCTCATGCAGTCTCATAGGACAGTCAGAGGAGACTGAAAACTCCTCGTTCAAGCTTTAACCAGTGCTCGCTGGACACTGATAGAAGTCACAAGACTGCTAAATACTGCTAATAAGATAAGGTATTTGGCATTTTAAATTTTCATTGTAATATATTCCATGTTCTGTGTACTGTGGGTGACCAGATAAAGTGAATCCTGGGTTTAGTAACACTTTAATAATATGCTACATTCTGTCTGTTAACAAAGCCTGTCTGTTAGCAAAGTAGTCTGACACTTGTGTTCAGTTATTTTAAAATGTTGAAATTTGCTAGGATTTAAAACAAATGCAAAACTAAAGCAGTGTTTTTGCCCACACTGTCTTTTGCCCACAAATGAAGTCATCAGCTACACATACTGTAATATTTGAAGCGGAGTTCCAGCCCGTTTATGTTTATTAAAAGTCATAAGCTACAAAAAGTGTAGCTGCTGACTTTTAATAAACAGACACTTACCTGCTCCATGGTCCAGCAGTGCCCCGCCCCCTCCACTAGCAACTCCATTCCCATTGTGGGCACCCGGCCATGATGGCTTTCGGTTGCACTGTGCTCTGAGTGGACAGGGAGGGTCCGCCTAAAGCGAGAGGAGGAGTCAACTAGGCGGTCCCTGGGCAGAATGAGGAAGTGGGACAGGAAGTCCCACTCCTACCGAAGCCCCCACTCCCCCCCATAAAAATGACATGACGCTTTAATAGTAGGACACTTTCCTGTCTTGTAATAAAGCAATGCCGACACCCCAGCCGATGTTTCCATCGGCTCTTGGATGCTGCTGCCGCGACAGCTTGTAAGGAAATCACTGCAGATCCTCACTTGCGGCTACACTGCAGATCCCCTCCTGCGCATTTGCAAAGCGCTTTATAAATGACCCGGCGGCGGGGAAGGAGAAGGTGGGGCTAAACTTTTGAACTGGTTGTGATGCCCAGCTTGCTTTAAACTAAAGCATATATGTTACTGTCATTACCATTTTTTTTTTTTCAGCCATGGGATTGTTACTTTGAGCTCTGATGTTATTACTGAAAACTGTTTTGACACATAAAGATCATTATAACTCTGTGTAAGACGGTATCCTTCAATTTTTTTTCCTAGCAGCATCCAAACACAGGGGTGTTTTACGTATATTTAGCCTTTTATGTTTTTTTTACTGCCAATCCTGTCATCCAGACATCCCTGCCAGGACAAACACTCTAGTCCTCGGCTCCTTGAGATCTCTAATCACAGTCACTGACAATGAGCAATACATTCTAGGACTTGGCCCTTCCTGAGATGATTGATGAGGTTGTCACTTTATCTTCTCATGTCAGATCAATACCTATGTAGTACAATTACAACTACTATTGGAGCAAGGGTCTGCCTGATTGGAAAGAAATTGAAAGGATTGTTTAGGTGGACCCTCACTTTGCATAGTTTTAGAAAAGCTGAAGGAATTTAATGAGAATGACTGCAAACAGTCAGCTTTCTTCTCCTGCTGTACAAAGCATTGATATCAAGAGAAACCAATATTTCCCAACTGAATGTACATTTTTAAATGAATCAATTACTGCACGAAATTGTGTTTTTTATGTCTACATGGGATTCAGTTTAACATTTGAAAGTTATACTGGAATGATGCACACAGTATATTACAATAATTGACATTCCTATTGAGATATGCAGGAGGCGATAAATCTTTCCCTGCTATTATCTGGTACAAGTTGGAGGGAAGGTAGCATAATTAACTTTACATTCTAACCCACAGGTTGCTCACCTAGAATGTAAGATTCTTCTGTGGATGTTAAATTAGATTTCTAATTATAGGCAAAACTGTGACCTGTAAACTCCAAAGTCTGTGCAGCTCTGAATACGAAATTCTTTTCATTCTATTTCCATTGAACTGCTTTTATTTGCACTCAATTGGGCTAAGCAATATACCTGCTCGGAAATGTAGTGAACTGATCATTTCCTGTTCTCTTTGTCTCTATTATGAGCAGTTATTGTTCCCAGGTATCTCCATGGACTACTGAACACCTCCCACTAAGTTTAAGTTATAGAAAGGACAGCTCTCTAAATGATGCTGAATGCAAGTGATGTGAAGTGAAATGATGGGGCTCAAGGCAGGTTCCAAATTAAGTCTTTAATAACATCAGCTGATGTCCTAAAAAGTAGCCAATGCATTTCAAGAGCTCACTTGCACCCCACCCCCACTCCTCGTGACATTTCTCATGGTGGTATCAAAAGGCGTGATGGCCTTAAAGGATAAGTTCACCTTTTGACAAAAAGTTTGTCACTTCCTGCCCTCAAAGAGCTTGCAATCTGTGATCCCTAACTCACATTTCTACATGCCAATTTAATCTATCAGCATGTCTTTGGGGAGTATTTTTTGTTTCTGGAGCCTGTAAAGCATGGCACCAGTGATGCCATGCAGGTCTCCTGTAGATCTGTCACTGTATCGGCTTGCTCGTACCTCTTACTGATAGGAAGAATAAATGAACTATCACAGTGCTGTGGTAGTTCACTAAAAATTACAAACCAACAGCTGCAAAGGCTGCTGGACGTTGTTTTTCATTCACAGAGCGCTATGAATTAATGATGCAGCCAGGTGGGCAGAGCCCCACACAGCCGCATTTTTTTACATTTTGACAGCGGGGAGCTGGGTTTGCAGGGGCCAGTATGGGTGTAACATATTATTAAAGGTGAACTTATAAATCAGCCAGTTTGGGATATGGGTAGATATAAACTGAAGGCTTAGTCCTGTTGCTGGTTTACCAATCCAGACTGGTCATCTCAAACTGTGACCATGCTCGTCAGCGTTCATAAAACACTCGCTCTGTCCTTCCTGGAAACAATTATGTGGGGTAGTAGTCATCTCATGCATATTGGTACTTTTTAACTGTGTGCTAGTCCTCACCTTCAAGACTGGAATTCTGAAATCCTAGTTTCATATCAATGACATTAAAATAAATAATCCTATTGATGCCTATTAAAAAGTCTGCATTTTATGTGACAATGGCATGGCTGTTTGTCAAGTGAAAAAATGTTGTTTATTTTATGCAGTTTTTAGTAAGGCTGTCCCGAGTACTTGTACTCCCGCAAATACTCCGATCAGTGCATGGGGAAGTTCCAAGCACTGATCACCGCTGATTTTAAAGCAGCTGAAAGCCGCCGTGTATCCCACCGTGTATCCCGTGCATGCCGCCGTGCATCCCACCGTGTATCCCGCCGTGGTTTTCTCCCCTTCCGTGCCTCTCCTCCACCCCCTGGAATTGTCAGGATGGAGAGCGTGGTAGGAGCCGGTAAATCCGGCTCCTTACTGCTTCGAATGGATAGAGTCAGTGATCACTGACTGTCCATTCCCATAACTGAAACATTGTAACCTGTGATTACAAATGTTTCAGTTTATGAATGAAGAGAAGACGCTGCTGAGAAAGGGACAGGGGAACATGTGCCCCTAGTCCTTTTCTCTGTCTCAAAAGGAAGATGTCAGAGGTCTGTTAAGACCCCTGATATCTCACCAAAGCCCCCCCAACAGGGCTAAAAATAATAAAGAATAAAAAAAAATGATTGTAGAAAATAAAAAAATTAAAGAAAAAACACACTGACACGGTCCACCCCCCCCCCCCCCCTTAAAAAAAAAAAGAAAGCATTATAAATAAATTGTAACATTTTTTTTTAAACAAAAATTTACAAAAAATTGTTAGACAAAAAAAAAAAAAACATACTGACACATGTGCCGCTGTCACATGAGATTAAAAAAAAGTTTCAGTATTGGCGAGTACTTGAAAAAAAGTATCGGTACTTGTACTCGGTCTTAAAGTGGTATTGGGACAACCCTAGTTTTTAGTCACAAAGTAGAAAATGTAAAATAGGGTGGCATTGGGAAATTATTTATTGCAGAGCGTAAAGGATAAAATAAGCTTCTGAGGATCTTTTAAAAATGGTTGTGTAATGGGCAAGAACTGATGAATCAAATAACGGCCTAGAAAAAAGGTTAGCAAGGCCTATTGAGACGCGACCTTAATATTTCCTTCATATACTGTAGCTATATAAATGAAATCACTAGAGTGAAACCGTTTAAACAAATTGTGGTTTCATGCAGCCATGTGTGATAATTAGAGGGTTTATTGAAATAAATGCACAAATACATTGATTCGGATAAAGACGCACAAGGCTTTGTGGACCATCTGCTCCTTTGAGTGTATTCTGTAGTCTAGGCAAAGTGGGACTATACCTGGTTCCCCCAACTAGAACAACATTTCTTTTAATAAGAGTGAAAATGTTCAATGCTCGGCTAATGAAAATTTGTAGTATTCTTCAATACTGAAGTCAGACATGGGCTGGCCGCCTTCTGAAAATGCTAGTTGCCAGTCTTATCCTAACCTATTGGACTTTTTGTATGATGCATTGACCTAGAACATGTATGCAGGGACGAAAACATCAGTCTGCCTACCAGTGCCTTATACATGATATTGAGGCAAAAATATCAGGAGGACATCCAGGCAGCTAGCATTTTCCAGTCTAGAGGCCTGCACTGGCAGCATCAATATTTTTGTCAGGTTTTCTTTAACCACTTAGCAACCAGCCACCGTCAAATAACGGCGGCAAGGTGGTTGCTTAACTCTGGAATCACGTTATATAACGTGATCCCAGAATCACGCTCCCGCGCGCCCCCTGGGGCAAGCACCCGGGAATGTCCGTGACCGCCGGGTCCAGGATCGCGGTAAATTGCCGCTGATAGTGGCCGTTTACCACGTGATCACTCCGTCCAATGACGGAGTGATCACATGTAAACAAACCGGCGTCATTTGATGATGCTGGTTCCTCCCTCCTCTCTCTGTAACGAGCGGTACAGTGTATGAGGGGGAGCGCGGATGGCAGCAGCACTGTGGGATGGATCTGTGACTATTGCAGTCACAGATCCATCCATCCCTGCTCAGCCATCCCTGCATTAACCCCTTTCTTCCCTGTGCAATACTCTGCAGTACCCCCTGCGCCATACTCTGCAGTACCCCCTGCGTCATACTCTGCAGTACCCCCTGCGCCATACTCTGCAGTACCCCCTGCGCCATACTCTGCAGTACCCCCTGCGCCATACTCTGCAGTACCCCCTGCGCCATACTCTGCAGTACCCCCTGCGCCATACTCTGCAGTACCCCCTGCGCCATACTCTGCAGTACCCCCTGCGCCATACTCTGCAGTACCCCCTGCGCCATACTCTGCAGTACCCCCGGCGCCATACTCTGCAGTACCCCCGGCGCCATACTCTGCAGTACCCCCGGCGCCATACCCCCGGCGCAATACTCTGCGATCGTTTTTTTTTTTTTCCAGGCTTCCCAGCCTAGAGGTGAGATGTGGGGTCTTGACCCCATATCTCACTGTAAAGAGGACCTGTCATGCTAGATTACTATTACAAGGGATGTTTACATTCCTTGTAATAGTAATAAAAGTAATTAAAACATTTATTTTTGGGGAAAAACGTGTCAAACTAAAATAAAGTAAAATGAACAATAAAAAAATTAAAATAATTACACCACCCGTGTCCCTGTGTGCTCATATACAGACGCGACCGCACATGCAAGTCCCCCCCACATATGAAAACGTTAGAGCGAGAGCAATAATTTTGGCCCTAGACCTCCTCTCCAACTAAAAACATGTAACCAGTAAAAACATTTAAAGCGTCGCCTATGGGGACTTTTAAGTAGCGAAGTTTGGCGCCATTCCACAAGCATGTGCAATATTGAGGGTGACATGTTGGGTATCTATTTACTCGGCGTAACTTCATCTTTCATTTTATGCAAAAACATTGGGCTAACTTTACTGTTTTTTTTTTTTAAAGCACAAAACGGTTTTATTTCCAAAAAAAAACGCGTTAGAAAAATTGCTGTGCAAATACCATGCGTGATAAAAAGTTGCAACGATCACCATTGTATTCTCTAGGGTCTTTGCTAAAAAGCATATATAATGTTTTGGGGTTCTATGTAATTTTCCATGTAGGAGAGAAATGTCAGAATTGGTCTGGGTGTTCCAGAACGCCTGATGGTGCTCCCTGCATGTTGGGCCTCTGTATGTGGCCACGCTGTGTAAAAGTCTCACACATGGGGTATCACCATACTCTGGAGGAATAGCAGAATGTGTTTTGGGGTGTAATTTGTGGTATGCATATGCTGTGTGTGAGAAATAACCCGCTAATATGAAAATTTTGTGGGAAAAAAATAAAAATAAAAAAAATCTTGATTTTGCAAAAGAATTATGGGAAAAAATTACAACTTCAAAAAACTCACAATGCCTCTTTCTAAATACCTTGGAATGTCTTCTTTTCAAAAAGGGGTAATTTGGGGGCTATTTGTACTTTTCTGGCATGTTAGGGTCTCAAATGAGAGAGGCTGTCAGTACATCAGATGTGATCAAATTGATACTTTTTCAGTAATTGGTACCATAGCTTGTAGACCCTATAACTTTCACCCAGACTAAGACTAAATAATATCCACATTTTTTTTGTTTTGTTACCAAAGACATGTAGCAGTATACATTTTAGGCCAAATTTATGAAGAAAAATTACTTTTTTTGCAAAATTTTATAATAGAAATGAAGAATTACTTTTTTTACAAAATTTTCGTTCTTTTTTCATTTATAGCGAAAAAAATAAAAACCGCAGAGGTGATCAAATACCACCAAAAGAAAGCTCTATTTGTGGGAAAAAAAAGGACAAAAATTTCATTTGGTTACAGTGTTGTATGACTGAGTTATTGTCATTCAAACTGTGAGAGCACCAAAAGCTGAAAATTGGTCTGGTTATTAAGGGGGTTTAACCGCTTCAATACCAGGCTTTTATACCACCTCCATACCGGGCCTATTCTGACACTTCTCTCCTACATGTAATAATCATCATTTTTTTGCTAGAAAATTACACAGTACCCCCAAACATTATATTTGTTTTTTTTAGCAGACACCCTAGGGAATAAAATGGCGGTCATTCCAAAGTTTTATCTTGCACGGTATTTACGCAATTATTTTTCAAACGCCTTTTTTTTGTAAAAAAATTGTTTTATGAATTAAAAAAATAACAAAACAGTAAAGTTAGCCCAATTTTTTTGTATTATGTGAAAGATTATGTTACACCGAGTAAATAGATACCCAACATGTCACGCTTTAATTATGCGCACACTCATGGAATGGCGCCAAACTTCGATACTTAAAAATCTCCATAGGCAACGCTTTATTTATTTTTTACAGGTTACAGTTTAGATTTACAGAGGAGATCTAGTGCTAGATTTGTTGCTGGCACTCTAACGCACGCGGCGATACCTCACTTATGTGGTTTAAACGGCGTTTACATATGTCGGCGGGACTTGCGTGTGCGTTCGCTTCTGCACGCGAGCTATCGGGGACAGGGGCGTTTTAATATTTTTTTTATCTTTTATTTATTTTTTTGACTTATTTTTTATTTATTTTTACACTTTTTTTCATTTTTTTTTTCCACTTTTATTCCTATTACAAGGAATGTAAACATCCCTTGTAATAGGAAATGTGTGTGACAGGTCCTCTTTATGGAGAGATGTGGGGTCAATAAGACCTCACATCTCTCCTCCAGGCTGGAAACCATGAGATCGGTGAAAAAAAATTCACAGATCTCATGAATGGGGGCTTACAGCCGCAATCGCGGCTTTGTTTACTTACGGGGACCCGGGCGTGACGTCATCACATCGCGCCCGGGTCCTCCGACGGTCATAGAGATGACTGGTGACCATCTGGTCACCAGTCATCTCTATGCTTCCTGCCGACGATTCGTTCTCCGCGCCCCCGAAGGCACAGGTAAGCCCGGAGAAGCACCGGATGGTGGCGGGGGGGGGGGGGATGTCCCCTCCCGCGGCCTGTAGGAACGATCAGGCGGCGGAACCGCCGCTATGATCGTTCTTACATTGTGCAGAATCGTCGGCTGAAGAAGAGGATATCTGGATGATGCCTCTGGCTGCAGGCATCATCCAGATATTCGCCTACAATACCCAGGCCGTCAATTGACGGCCACTTAGGATGGTAAATCCCATCCCAGGCCGTCAATTTTCTATGGCTGGGTATTGAAGTGGTTAAGTGACCAGTGGTCAAGTGGTTAAAAACATGCAGATTTTATTTTATATTTTGTATGTTAAGTTATCTTGTCACCCAGGACAGTCTATTAAGCAATTTCTCGCCCTTGACAAGTCCTTCATGGGTGAAAGGCATTTAATTTTTTTTTTTTCTATAGCTGTAATCTGTAATCCGTTTCTCCACAACATGTGGCCACAGCTGTCAACTGTTGCATCCCAAATTCTTTGGGTTTAGGAATGTTTCTGCTGCCGATCGTGTGCTCTCATCCTATATTCGTCTTTAAATAGCTTCTGACTTATTGTTTCATGTGACCTTTTGTGACACATTTTGGTTTACTTTATCATAACTCAAATCATGGTTTTCTGTTATAAAATGCAAATTAAATAGTTGCAGATTTATTAAGTATGTGGAAAAAAATGTTTAACGTAGGAATTTTCTGGTTTTCAGCATCAATGGCTCATAAAATGTCATCTTATTTTCATCCAAGTTATAATAAAGACATTGATAATGAACACACAACACGTTTCCATACCTTCATTGATCAAATGGTTTAAAGGGTTTGTAAAGAAAATGTATTTTTATTTTAAAATAACATGTTATACTTCCACTATGCAGATTCACGTCTTTTAGGGTCCCTCGGCGGCTGTCTCTGGTCATCCCTGCAAGAACTCCACACATTTATGCGAGCTCCCTCGCATTGTGTGGAGTCCTTGCGGCTGCGCTCCCATGATACAGCGTGCGGCCATAGCCGCTCACTGTATCTCTTGGCCCCGTCCCTCAGCATGCCGCTTCATTGGATGTAATTGACTGCAGCGTCAGCCAATGGTTGCACTGCTTTCAATCCATCCGCTCTAGCCAATCCACGGCCAGGCTGAGCGGCGAAGAGGATGGCAGGGCCGAGGCAAGGTAAGTATAACGGGGGGCCGGTATAGTCGGAAGTTTTTTCACCTTAATGCATAGACTGCATTTATTTGAAAACGTTTACCATTAAACCTATTTAAGCCATAGAAAAAAAAAAAAAACACAAAACACCACTATAACACACATCTATATAAGGGAAAAGGAAAAAAAAAAGTAACACAAAGAAATGGGGATATAGGGGGGAAAAAAAGAAAACATTTCCCCTCCACTAGTGCATGGCAATAGTCATTGGAACAGGTAAAGAGGGACATATTGGTCCAGTTTTTGTTAAATTTGTTCTCTTTACCTTTCATGGGTGCGGTAATATTTTCCATGGCATATATATCAGCTATCTTAGTAAGCCAAAGCGAAATTGAAAGAGGCGATTCCTGCTCCTGTTGGGCCTGCATGCAGACCTTATTCAGAAGGTATGCCACCAATGAGCTTTGAGAAACCTGAGAGGCGGAGAAGATATCTGGCCGGGTCAGATCCCAAATCAAATTCAGTGAGCTGTTTTATAATATATAAATAGATATAATAAATTATAAACAAGTGCGCAACCAAAATTTTAATAAAGTGTCATTATAGAATTCCCTATGTGAAATAGTCAAATCAGTAATGATTGTGAGGCAAAGAGGCAAATGTATTCAAAGTCCCAAAGCATAAAAATAGGACACTTTTAGGATTTAATCCAATAGCTACTGCAATATTTAATGGAGTATCTGGAAGGAGCCTTGGCCTTTTTTTCAGCCAAAAGAGTGTAATATTACTGCCGCTTACCGGACTGAGAGGACCTCATGTTATAGAGATCTCTAGAGTGTGTGCATCAGCCTGCCGGCCACGATAAATGACCACCTCAATCAAGGAGGGATGCTTCCGTCTTGTTGGATGAGGATATCACGTTCAGCTGTTCATCAGACCGGATCACACCACACAAGAAGGAAAAACAGGCAGACAGGCAGAATCCACTAGAGTCTTAATGTCCTCCATCCATGATTCAAAACCTAGCCATTGTTTATAATATCCCGCACTTTACACCAGAACCTCTCCACTTTCAGGCAGGACCAGAAAATATGCAGGATGGTACCCTCTGCCTCTCTGTAGCGCCAGCAACTGTTCGTTGCAAGGAGGAAGGAGGAAGGGAAGAAGGAAGGAAGGAAAGGGATTTAAAAATGTAAACTAAATGTTCATCACAGTGAAAAAAAAAATATTCATTATTAACAAGCCAAGTCCATAAGTGATTAAACTTAGTGTCCAAAAAAATCTTCTTAAGAAATCTTGCTTGAAACCTTCCACCACACCATAGTGCTCAGTGATTCCACACCCTAAAAAATTGCGCTTACCAAGCGATTTTGCAGCGTTTTTATTTGAGTGTTTTGCAAATGTATACAAGCATTTTACATGTGTATTCGAGCTTCAACTATTTTTATTTTAACCAATAGAAAGCACTATGGGAGGATATTGGGGGTGGAGAACTGCTGTTTGACCAGAAATCTAGCGCAGAATGCTTATGTTGTGCATTTTTTTAGGCATTCCAATTGAAGTCTATGGGGCAAAAAGCTTCCTAAAAGATGCTCATATACTTTTTAAGCAGCAGGTCTTTTGCTACAGGTGACAAAATGCTCAGATGTGAACAGGGCTGTAACGGTCACCACCATCAACCCAAGACAGCTTATCCGACACAACGACAACCCATGCAGGCACGATCCATTCCATTTCCCAGAATAACGAGACAAGCAAGCTCTGTTCTCTAGTTTCAAAATGTATGAATGAATACCTTTTAATTGGAAACTCAGCTGGTTATTGACAGTTTGGACCCCAAGTGAACAATGAATCAACTCCACCCACCACACTACACAAGGAACCTAATACACACTCTCTTAGACAATGACATTCAGGTGAGTTAATTATTAGTCATTCCCCAGACGTCCCATCTCCAACAATAAGCTATTCTCCCCGGATACACAATGCACAGACGTCTGACCTTTAGAGGTTGCTAACTCACAACACATCTCTATCATCAATAGATTCTTCACGCCAAACAGTGTCATTAGCATACACAATGAAATATCTAGGAGCAGACTTAACACCTCAAAAGCATGTGTCACCACATTGAATGAAAACACTCCATTGTCCTGTTGGAGTCAGACTTTAACAACTTGTAATATTTCAAGATATCCTGCAATACATGAATTATCACTACTGCCCCATCTCATGTAATATGATATAATTTCTCAGTCACCCTACGCCCCTATCGTCATTGGTGAAGCTGGCACAGGAGTACATCGCATCCTTCAAAAGTCTCAGAGTATCACTGGTCAATTCCGTTACAAGAGCCCTTTGAAATGAATGGGATTTGTTGATTGCTTGTTGAGTCTTGAGGCCCGTACACACGATCGGATATTCCCCAAAACAATTGTGTACTGGACGTGTTTTGTTGGATAATCTGACCATCTGTATGCTCCGTTGGACAATTGTCAGAATTTTCCGACAACAAATGTTGGCTAGCCATGCCCTCAAATTGTCCGACAACAAGTCAGTCGAACTAAAATTCAAAGTACAAACATGCATGCTCCCAAACAATGCTAACCATCAGACAACAATAGCAAAGGTTGCCCAAAGGGTGGCGCTAAAGAGCTGAAAAACTTTCATGTATGTTGGCTGAAAAAAGTCTGCCATCTGTATGCAGAACAATTTCACGGCCAACGCCCTTTGGCCAAACTTACACGGGTTTGTCTGATGGAAATCCGATCGTGTGTACAAGGCTTTAGAGCTTCAAGCATAAAATTTCTCGGTTGTTAACAGGGCCTGAAAATAAATGTAAACAAATACTTTCTTGGATCTCCGACTTGTTTTGAACCATTCTGGCAGCCATAGCAAAAAAGGATGTACAGTATGTAATATCTGCAGAAAGGAAGGTGATAGGAATAAAGTTAGCTCTAGTTATTTGATCACAAGAGAAACAAAAGCAATAAATATTTTGTAACGAAAATGTTGAGAAAAAGATTTTATGACGCTGACACTGTTTTTACTTATCCAGAATAAGATGGGTTTTACTAGAAAGAATAACTTAGGTTGAGTATATCTTTTAGCCTTTTTCTCTGGTAGGAAGGCAAATATAAGCATTGCAACAAATTATAACCATTAGGTTGTTAAGAGATTTTACATTATCCTCCCTCATAAATGGTCTAGTAGTGAATGGAAGGTTCAATTGCATTATACTTGTTTGGCATAGGACTGTACTGGGGTTTTATTTACTCATTTTACTCTTAGTGATTTTTCTTATTGGACAGATGGATTGTCTAGATCAGGCATGTCCAAAGTCCGGCCCGCGGGCCAATCGCGGCCCGCGATGCGATTTGGAACGGCCCGCCTGGTTTTCTGGACATATATATCTTTTGTGGCCCCAAACGATCTCCCAGCACTGGGGTCACAAAAGATATATTTCAGACATCGCTAAATTAGTGTTCTCTCCCCTCTGCCGCCTCTCGCCTGCCCGCCGCTAACATCATTGATTACTTGGGAGGCGGCAGGTCTCTTGTTTACATAATTGCATCACTCCCCCCTTCCTCCCCCTCCCCACACACCTTATTCACAGCTTCACACAAGCCTGTCAGCGCTGCAGGTCCGGGCAAAGTTTGTGACTTTCTAAGTTACAAAGCAGGTGATTGGTTGCCAGAGACAATGGGGCAGTCCCAGCAACGAATCACCGAACATTAACTTGAAAAGTCCCGCCCTTTGTCTGGACCTGCCATGCGTGCTTCCTGGCTGTGAGTGTGAATAAGGTAGGACAGTGTGGAGAGGGGGAGGAAGGGGGGAATGCTGCGTTAATGAAAGGGACAGGCTGACTCCGCAAAGGACTGTGATGGAGGGAGGCTGTAATGGGGGGATGTCTGAGATGGAGTGGGGTCTGATAGGGGGATCTGTAATGTAGTGGGGTCTGATGGGGGGAGATCTGTGGTAGAAGGAGAATCTGTGGTGGAGTGGGGTCTGATGGGGGGATCTGTAATGTAGTGGGGTCTGATAGGGGGAGATCTGTGGTAGAAGGAGAATCTGTGGTGAAGGGGGGTCTGATGGGAGGGATCTGTGGTAAAGCAGGGTCTGTAATGGGGTGGATCTTTGATGGAGTGGGGTCTTATGGGGGGGATCTGTGGTGGAGTAGGGTCTGTAATGGGGGTGGATCTGTGATGGAGTGGGGTCTGATAGGGGGGGATCTGTGGTGGAGTGGGGTCTGATGGGGGGATCTGTGGTGGAGTGGGGTCTGTAATGGGGTGGATCTGTGATGAAGTGGGGTCTGCTGGGGGATCTGTGATTGGGGGGGGGGGGTCTGTGGTGGAGTGGGGATCTGTAATGGGGGGGATCTGTGATGGGGGGGATGTGTGGTGGAGGGGGGTCTGATGTGGGGGACCTGTGGTGGAATGGGGATCTGTGTTTGTGATGGGGGTGAAGGGGCCTGTAATGGAGGGATCTGGGGTGGGGGGGGGGGGTCTGTGATGGAGGGGGTCTTTAAAGGGACACGCTGCGATGGCTGCCGTGCAAACAGGAATTTCTCCTGTATGTAATCTTTTGGCGCTCGTCCCGTCCCCTCCAAGGCTGCAGATGGATAGGCATCAATCAGGCTGCACTGATGGCAATGGTGGATGCATTCCTGGCAATGAGGTTGCTGCACTGATGGAAATCGGGGTTCTGCATTCATGGCACTTGTGGGGCTGCAGATGAGCACTGACCCTTATTTTGCTTCACAGACCTTTATTTAAAATGTACGTTTTTTTTCCCCTGAAACTTCCCCCTTAAAGTGAAGGAGCGTGTTATACGTCAATATATATCCAAATAATACACCCAAACTCATCTCTTTACTCACACAGAGCCACAAAGGCAGGAGAATTCTTGTTGGGTAGTGTATTCGTGATCGAACGAACACACTTAGCCCGATTTTTAATGGTTCAAAGAATGTCAGGTAAAATGGTCGGCCCCCGAGCATGTTCACTTCATCAAATCTGGCCCTCTTTGAAAAAAGTTTGGACACCCCTGGTCTAGATACTTTTCTTGTCATTGCAATCTATTTTTATTAATTTTTTGAGCTAATCCGTGCATACCATGGGGGAAAATGAACATTTTCCACCTGGACATAGCCAGCTATATAATATATACAGTACATTGCAGTGTCATCCTCTGTAAATCTTTCCAACCCACAAAACTCTGTCTATGCATACATGCACTAAAGGGCAGTACATAAATATTTATAGAGAATGGCTGGAGAGGAAACAACATTCTGTGATTCATTTTAGAATGCCCCAGTGTAGAATTAACATTGAATAATCCTTTTGATACATCTTTGTCTTGGATTGTCGTACAGAAGTAGCCTGTAATGTAATAAATCAGCTGTATTATCCTCTATGATCTTGTCTGTGTTTCATTTCCTTAATTTTAAGGAATGTTAATGATTTATCTGCTTGGACATGCTTCCACGCAGCAGCTAATTGGTACTCATTAGAGCTTATTAATCAACAAAAAAGAGAAATTGTTGGAAGTATAAGGCAAGAGGAGGTAACTTGCTCTCCATATATTATATTATTTTATTTGAATTTTAAATTATCTAGAGGCATATTGCCATAATACGGCTGCAAATTGGCATTGTTGGATGAATCATTTGATTACAGTGAAATATTTATTCCAAACCCCTGCAGGGAAAAGTGTTTATAAAGCCTCATATAAAACTTGGAAGAACCAAATGTATGTTATATAAGAGTTTAAGAATTCTATATGTTCGTTCGCATCCTTGATTCTCGTCATTAAATAGACTTTATAATGCTTCCTGCTGTTAAGGCTACTTGCTACTCTGCTCTTCTTCTGTGTGTGTGTGTGTATGTGTTTATATACAATATCTCACAAAAGTGAGTACACCCCTCACATTTTTGTAAACATTTTATTGTATCTTTTCATGTGACAACACTGAAGAAATTACACTTTGCTATAATGTAAAGTAGTGAGTATAGGTGTGAGGAATTTGCCTGGCTCACGCCGAGGGAGATGTCCTCTTGCCTCGGTGTGTCTTCCGGGTATCGCCGCTCCAGCGCTGTGATTGGCTGGAGCGGCGATGTCATCACTCCCGCACATGCGCGAGACTTCTCCCCGGCAAGGTCCGGCGGCTGCCCGGCGTTTAGCCGAGGATCTTCAATGCGCATGCGCCTCTGTAGTCATAAGTCATTGCCTTATTATAGGCTTACCTGTAGGTTAAGGTTGTTGTAGTACAGAGTTTACTATCACTTTAACCACTTCCTTACTGTGCACTTAAACACCCCTCCTGACCAGACCAATTTTCAGCTTTCAGGGCTCACACTTTGAATGACAATTACTCATGCAACACTGTACCCAAATGATTTTTTGTCCTTTTTTTCATACAAATAGAGCTTTCTTTTGGTGGTATTTGATCACCTCCTGGGTTTTTTATTTTTTGCGCTATTAATGAAAAAAGACCGAAAATTTTGAAAAAAAATATTTTTCTTAGTTTCTGTGATAACATTTTGCAAATTAATTTTTCTTCGTAAAGTTTGGCCACAATTTATACTGCTACATGTCTTTGATAAAAATTACCCAAAATTTGGGGAAATTATTTGGTCTGTGTGAAAGTTTGAGTCTACAAGCTATAGTGCAAATCATAAAAAAATATCACATCTGATCACACCTGATGTACTGAAGGCCTTGAGACCCTAACAAGCCAGGAAAGTAGCAATAACCCCTTTTTGGAAAGTAGAGTAGAAGGTATTAAGAGGCATGATGAGTTATTTGAAGTTGTAATTTTTTCCCACAATGATTTGCAAAATTAAGATTTTTATTTTTTATTTAAAAAAATTCTCAAAATTGTCATTGTAATAGCTTATTTCTCTTACATGGCATGTGCATACCACACATGACATCCCAAAATACATTCTGCTACTGAGTAAAACGATACCCTATGTGTGAGACTTTTTCACTGCCTGGCCACATACGGAGGCCCAACATGCAGGGAGCGCCATCAGGGGTTTTAGGAGCATAAATTGCACATCTAACTAGTTGACTACCTATTACACTTTTGAAGGCCCTGAAACACCAGGACAATGGAATTACCCACAACGTGACCCCATTTTGGAAAGCTAACACCCCAACGTATAGTCTGAGGCATAATGAGTCTTTTGAGCGGTTTATTTTTTTCCAGCAGTTTTTGGAATATATGGAAAAAAATGAAAATGCATTTTTTTTTTACACAAAGTTGTCCATTTATAAGATATTTCCAACACATAGCATTTAGATAGCAAAAATTACACCCCAAAATACATTCTGCTGCTACTCCTGAGTACAACGATACCCCATGTGTGAGACTTCTACACAGCCTGACCACATACAGAGATCCAACATGCAAGGAACACCGTCAGGTGTTCCAGAGACACATAGCATGCACATACCAAGAATTACACCCCAAAATACATTATGCTGAGCAAAGCGTATACAAAAGATTACCTGTGGTAATAGTAGCGCAGTTCTACACAGCAGGATAGCACTGGTCCAGGCAGCAGGCAGGGACTTGGTCAGCAACGGCATACACAACTGTCCAGGCAGGGATACTGTCCCGTCTGGGTTAGTGCAGGCAGACATATTGTCAGCAGTGCCAAATATATTGGTCCTGGTAGTAAGCAGGTCAATGTCGTGTGGTCAGTTCATGCAACAGGCTGAGGCATGATGGCATAGGTCCTACAGGCAGCAGGCAGAAGTAGGGCCTCGTTTAGGACAGACTTTTCCCACCCAAATCTCTTTAAAAGCCTCCGGGCAACCAGACCTTAATCTAGGATAAGAAAACAAAAAAAAAATTTCTTCATCCAGAAAAACTTTTCTGGAGCCCCTCACATATGTGAGACCCCTGTGTTGAATCCCACTAGTCCAGTAGCAGGGTAGAAGATCAGTCCAAGAGGCAGGCAAAAGGCATGGTCAAACAGTCCAAGGTCAGTTCCAGATCAGGCAGAGGCATTACAGAATCGTTAGGCAGAAGAGTGGTCGAAAAACACTCCAGGGTCAATTTTAGATCAGGCAGAGGCATTACAGAATCGGTAGGCAGAAGCATGGTTGAAAAACAGTCCAGGGTCAATTCCAGATCAGGTCAGTTGATCCCAATGAAAGCAGAAATGTTGTTTGTTTGGACCATTAGACAAAAAAAACTGAGGGTACTGGGCATCAAAGTATTTGGGGCAGGAGGAGGATGAAAAATGGGTCTCTTGCAAGCATGCCATATCCTCCCAGCGCAGACCTAATTTGCTGGGAGGGCATCCATGGACATTTTTTCAGTTCTCAAGTGGCCTGCGTGCCAACTGCAGTGCGCTCTGTGATCAGCGAGTTCGTAAGACTCGGCTGATCGGAGTAAGGGGTCTATCCGGACCCCTTATCCATGTGATCAGCTGATCATGTAATGTAAACAGAGCTGGTAATCGGCCGATCACCGGCGGCTGTTAGTGGGACATTGGTCCCGATCAAGGAGAGCAGCCGCCTGCTCATCTGTGCCAACTGCCAGTGCTGCCTACCAGTACACAACAGTGCCGCCAATTGGTGTCACCTACCAGTGCCGCCTATCAGTCCCACTCATCAGTGCCACCTTATCTGTGCCCATCAGTACCGCCTCATCAGCGCATATTAATGAAGGACAAAAAAAAAATCCTAGCAGTGATCAAATATCACCAAAAGAAAGCTCTATTTGTGTGAAAAAAATTATAAAAATGTAATTTGGGTACAACGTTGTGTGACCGCGCAATTGTCATTCAAACTGTGTCGGCGCTGAAAATTGGCTTGGGCAGTAAGGTGGTGAAAGTGTCCAGTAGGCAAGTGGTTAATAAGTGTTTGAAAACTGCTGTTCTAAATGATCATCCCATGTTCACGAGGTGGACTCTCACCACCATTCATCACTCTAAACCCAAATACTGTAACATTTTTTTCAATGCTCTGGGGGGGGGGGGGGGGGGGGTTAATTACCCAGTAAGGAAATGGTTAAAAAAGGTCACTTTTTTTTTTAAAGGAATTCATACCCTAAACATTAAGGGACAACCAGTTTAGCGTCATATCACAAGAGAAATTTACCAGATATAGTCCCAGATTGCATGCCCAGTGGACTTAAAGAAGAAAAAGGGGAGATGCAGAAGGAACAGATCAAGCAAAAGCGAAAAAAATGAAACCTACTGTAGGACATGAAAATGCAGAGGAAAACTCTGAGCCTAAAAACCAGTAAAGCTTATATGCATCAAGTAGTGGGACAAAAAGCCCGCAAGGGGCTCAGAAGTTGACTAAGACTGACGTCTGTCAAGTGCCAAAACATTGGGGGAGCAGTGGTCCGTCTGAACCACTTGGTATAGTAAAATGAACTGTATGAATATGAGCACAAAACCTAGTACACTACAAAAGACACAAAGGGGGGTCACAAATAGAAGATGTTTTGTTAAGTAAGCAGAAATAGGTCCCTCAACCACCCAGAGCCACCTCCCTCAATTGGGACAACCCAGGGCGAATAAGTGACTAGTAACTGATAAAACAACCTTACTAAACAACTAAATCATTAGAAAGAAACTGGTGTAACCGTTGGAAGGAAAGCCCCATGAATCTGTCGGATTTTTAGCAAGTGGAGCAGCCTCTGTCAGCCCTTGGGAAAATTCTGAAAGCGTTGGGCCTGCAGGGCGCATAGTGCTTGTGAGCCAGGTTGGGACATTTTTAGATGGTTGGGATGATTTGCGAGGAGGCTGAGAAGATGGTGGATGAAGATGTCGCCACCCCTTGGGAGGGAGGTACATGGAAATCTTGAAAGTGACGCTTCAGGTCAGATGGAGAAGAGGCCTTGATGGGAAAACGAGTTTAAAGGGAAACCCCCATCTATACTTGATTCTTTGAGTTTGTAGAATCTAAAGATAGGGCTTCATTCTCTGGCATCTTGCAATAGTGACCGGTGAAAGATAGTAACATGAGGAGTCTTTTCTTAATGCGGTATTAATAGAATTTAGAAATGCTATCCCTTGGAGGGCACTCTTTGGGTTTGGGAGCAAGAGATCTATGGATGTGGTCAAATTACAATTGCTCAGGAGGAATCTCAGGTGCCAGTTCCTGAAAAAAGGCAGTAGCTGTACCTTGCAGATCCGTAATGTCCTCAGGAACTCCGCGGATGCAAAGATTATCTCTGCAAGCTGCTTTTTTTTAGCATCCTCCAACTTACCGTATCTCATGTTCTCAAGCTCAGCAGATAGTTTATCAACTCCCTCTTCCTAGCCCTCTAGCACAGTAGTAGCTAAATCCATATACTGCTCCAATTGCTTTGTGCAATGGCTTAGCTCTTTAAGACCCTTCACCCGGTTTAACAGAGAGCTTGCGGGAGGCCAAGGTAATCTTGCACACTGAAGCAGGATTTAGCCAGTAAAGCATCAGTCTATGGCTAGGGGACATAAGTCTGGGAAACTGATGAAGGCTGTCCTAGTCCACCACTGAAAACTGTGAAATCATCAGGCTCCTGTGGCTCGGGCGCCATCTTGCCCTTTCCTTTACTTGTGGCACGGGAGGCTTTAGACTGCTGGTGGTTGCTCTGGTACTATTTAAACGAGCGGTGCATAACCACCGGAAGCGTGGAGTCATCCGGAGCAGGGCTGTACTGTTAGGCGAGGTTTCTCAGTCCAAGTGCACGGAGCAAGGAGTTCCGGCGGCCATCTTCACTGCTCGCGCGCATGCGCCGCTCCATCTACACATCTTTCATTCACTTAAACCTTGTGCAGTAAATGCCTTTTGACAATTTGTGAGCATGTTATTCAAAATGTGTTATTAGATAATGCACTAGGCCTCTGCATCCTTTTTGTTTTACTTTCTGACAAATAGATTCCCCAATCTGAAGAGGGCTCCATTGGCGGAGCATGTATGGCAATAATAATCATAAAGTGTTCTATACTGAGACTTCTCTTGATTCCAGCTACCCCTTAGCATCATGGTGTCATTTCTGTGGATTCATCTGTTTGTTGTAAATTTCTCACCTGACGCTGGGGTTTGCAAAGCCATAAATCCTCCACAGATATTGAAGGTCCTTGCAACAGAGCAATCTTAAACACATTATTGGTGCAGAGGCTTGGTCAGCAGAGGAAGCTCATCTTTTAATTAACATTCAATAATTGACTGCCCAATCATGAAGTCACCCAGTGAGAATCAAGTTGGATATTGTCTTGTCTGTGTTGGTCTACATCCATCATCGAGGAGGCACAAAATATGCTCCGCTAGGAACAGGCTTAATCCCCTTTTGGGCAGAACATATCCCAACCCTGTCTATCTAAATCTCAGCCTTGGAAAACTGGTACATGGACTCGTCGGCATCTAGACTCGCAGTTGGATGCTCTGGTGCTGTGGGATCAGTTTAACCTGATCTATGCCTTTTTCCCCCTCCGGGTTCTTCCTCACTTACTCCACATGCATAAGAATAAGGGCAATTCTGATGATCCTCATCGTGCCGGATTGGCCCAGGTGACGTGGTACTTGCACATACTCAAACTCCTGGCTGTCACTTTTAATCGTCCAGACCACCTATTCCAAGGGCCAGTATTCCAGCCTGTAAAGCTGAAAGCTCAGGATGTTTTTTTTTTTTTTCTGAAAGTGCTTAACCACTTGTCCACCGCCCACCGTCATATGACGGCGGGCGGAGGACTCCATTGTTCTGACATCACGTCATATGACGTGATGTCCCTTTAAAGCCGCGGGCGGGCGCGCGCGCGTCGCCGGCGGCGCGCGCACCCGCCGCTCCGCGGGGATCCCGTGCGAGTGCCCGGCGGCAACGATCGCCGCCGGGCACACGCGATTGCTCTGTAAGTGAGCTGGGACGTGCAGCTCTGTATGTAAACACAGAGCTGCATGTCCCTGTCAGGGAGAGAGGTGACAGATTGTGTTCCTTGTACATAGGGACACAATCGGTCACCTCCCCCAGTCACCCCCCCCTCCCCCTACAGTTAGAACACTCATAGGACACACGTTTAACCCCTTCCCCGCCCCCTAGTGGTTAACCCCTTCACTGCCAGTCACATTTATACAGTAATCAATGCATATTTATAGCATTTTTCACTGTATAAATGTAAATGGTCCCAAAAATGTCAGAAAAGTGTCCGAAATGTCCGCCATAACGTCGCAGTCCCAATAAAAAAATCGCAGATCGCCGCCATTAATAGTAAAAAAAAAAAAAAAAAATGCCATAAACTATCCCCTATTTTGTAAACGCTATAAATTTTGCGCAAACCAATCGATAACGCTTATTGCATTTTTTTTTTACCAAAAATATGTAGAAGAATACGTATCGGCCTAAACTGAGGGAAAAAAATTTTTTTTATATATTTTTTGGGGTTATTTATTATAGCAAAAAGGAAAAAATATTGCATTTTTTTAAAAATTGACGCTCTATTTTTGTTTATAGCGCAAAAAATAAAAACCGCAGAGGTGATCAAATACCACCAAAAGAAAGCTCTATTTGTGGGAAAAAAAGGACGCCAATTTTGTTTGGGAGCCACGTCTCACGACCGCGCAATTGTCAGTTAAAGCGACGCAGTGCGGGAAGCTTATATTTTGTCTGGGCAGGAAGGGGGTCTAGGTGCACAGTAGGTAAGTGGTTAAAGCTTGTGTTGAATATATTTTTTAAGGGCGAAATCATAGCTTTGCTCATATTGTTTCAGAGACCTCTGATCTCCCACTTTTTAATTAAGCCCTTTGTTGAGGGAGTAGCTCCATATTTCGCCCCCTGTCCATTCCAGTGTCCCCTTAGGATCATAGTCGTGTTCTATTGGATATTCAGAATACACCCTCTAACCCTATTGGGAATTGTACCTTATCTGACCGCGCCCACAAGGTGGCAATTTTTTTTTGCCTTTTACCTCCTTTGAGGAGAGCTAAAAAAAATGCTGGAAAAATTGTTGGATGAAAAACACATAGATTATTTTAGTAGCGTATTATTAGCATTTTTTCAGTTCTTTAAAAAAAAATAAAAAAAAAATATTAGGTGCGTTTAGCAGAGTTTCTTCTGGAAAAATGCTCCTAGAAACTACAAAAACTATTTTTTTCTGCTCCTAGATGCTGAAGCTCAAAAAATGCTAATAGCCTAAAGTAGTGTGCTTGGACAAAGGAGAACACTATTTAGCTTTTTGGAACATAACAAAAATGCAAATAGCTTTTAGGCACTTAAAACCGCATGGAGCCTTAGTCTTGAGCAAGGACAATGTCTTGAAGATCACAGCACATTGCATGTTCATATTTTTTTTCTACTTTATTTAAATGTCACAGAGACATTTCATTTTATTTACTTTATGTATCGTATAATAAAAGCCATTCAGCTTCACAAGGATGTGATTTTTTCAGACACTAGTATAAACTAACTTTCTTTAAACAATGACTGAATTGACATTACTGCAGTAGGTGTATCTGTGAATCACCCAGTGGAGAACAAAAACCCTCCTTTGTTACTTCAATAAAATATACTGCCTGCTCATACCACAATACCTTTTAGTGCCCACTGCATGCATAACTTTAACATGATGTTGAATGTAATATATAAGCATGAATTCATATGTAAATGTTTTGGAAAGTTTAATGAAAGTGGGTCTCATCAGGCTGTTAAGTATGAGATTTGTTATACTGCCAGTGCTTTATATCGGGGGTCTACGGAATTTCTAAGCAAAGGGCCAGTTTACTGTTCTTCAGACTTTAGAAGGACTGGACTGTGGCCAGTGGGAGTAGAAAATGCCTCAGACTTGGTCAGCAGGAGAAATATTTACCCAATGCCTGTGGGCAGCAGGGGATATTGGGTTTAGTGGGAAGAATGATCCCCATCATTGGTATCAACGGGAGGATGCATGCACAATCCTTGGTATTAGTGGGAGGAATAATCCCCATCTATGGTGTCAGTGGAAGGAATAGTGACCCATCTACAGGTGCATCTATAAAAAAATAGAATCCAGAATCCAAAAATAGAATATCAAAAAAGTTAATTTATTTAAGTAATTAAATTCAAAAAGTGAAACTCGCATATAGATTCATTACACACAGAGTGATATATTTCAAGCATTTTTTTATTTTTATTCTGATGATTATGGTATAGTGGAAGGAATCGTGTCCCCTCTATGGTGTCAGTGGAAGGAATAGTGTTCCATCTATGTTGTCAGTAGGATGAATAGTGCTCTATCTTCGCTGTCAGTGGAAGGAATAGTGTCCTATTTGTGATGTCAGTGGAAAAAATGGTGCCCATCTATGTTGTCGGTGAGATGTATAGTGCTCCATCTTTGTTGTCAGTGGCAGGAATAGTGCCTTATTGGTGTCGGTAGGAGGAATTGTGCCCCATTGGCCTGATAAAGGCAAGCATAGGGCCCCATCCACCTGCAGCCTGCAGTTTGGAGGCCATTGCTTTATATACTTGTGTTCCTCATAAGACATATGGAATCCCATCTGGTTTTGTTGAAGGGCCAATTCACACCATATGTAGTTGGACTGCGTTGGGTGGCTATTACATCACAGTCCCACTGTATGACCAGGCAAAATACCTTGAATCACAACACCAGAACCAAATGAATCAATTGATAGATACTATTTAACCACTTAAGACCCGTACCAAAATACAGGTAAAGGACGAGGCCCTTTTTGCGATTCAGCACTGCGTCGCTTTAACTGTCAATTGCGCGGTCGTGTGACGTGGCTTCCAAACAAAATTGGCATCCTTTTTTTCCCACAAATAGAGCTTTCTTTTGGTGGTATTTGTTTACCTCTGCTGTTTTAATTTTTTTGCCCTATAAACAAAAATAGAGCGACAATTTTGAAAAAAATGCAATATGTTTTACTTTTTGCTATAATTATCCCCCAAAAATAATTTTTTTTTTTCCCTCAGTTTAGGCTGATAAGCTTTCTTTTACCTATTTTTGGTATTAAAAAAAAATCGCAATAAGCGTCTTATTGATTGGTTTGCCCAGAATTTATAGTGTTTACAAAATAGGGGATCGTGTTATTGCATTTTTTTAATTATTTTTATTTTACTACTAATGGCGGCGATCAGCGATTTTTTTTTTTCCGTGACTGCGACATTATGGCGGACACATCGGACAATTTTGACACATTTTTGGGACCATTGTCATTTTCACAGCAAAAAATGCTATAAAAATGCATTGTTTACTGTGAAAATTACAATTGCAGTTTGAGAGTTAACCACTAGGGGGCGCTGAAGGGTTTAAGTTTGACCTCATATGTGTTTCTAACTGTAGGGGGGCGAGGCTGGACGTGTGACTTCATTGATCGCCTTTCCCTATATCAGAGAACAGACGATCATTGACGGTGCCACAGTGAAGAACGGGGAAGCTGTTTTTACACACAGCTCTCCCTGTTCTTCAGCTCTGGGGACCGATCGCAGGACTCAGGCGGCGATCGGGTCACGGAGCTTCGGACTGGGTCGCGTGCGCACGCCCCCCCCCCATCGGCTGGGCACTTAAAGAGGACGTACAGGTACGTGCTGTGCCCAGCCGTGCCATTCTACCAACGTATATGTGCAGGAGGCGGTTAATGGTGCACATCAGGGCCGATCTGCCCCATAGGCTCACTTTGCAAGCCACTTAGGGCCCCGCAAAGCTGCGGAGGGCCTCCAAATAACAAGAGGCCCCACCTGATGAGAAGTCAAGTTCGGCCACCTTACCCCGCTTCTCAACTCGCTGACTGCATGGGAGAAGAGGTAACTTTAATCTTTTATCACTTTCTTACTGGGCACATATACCCCCCTCCTGCCCAGGTGAAATTTCAGCTTCCGGCACTGCGTCGCTTTAACTGACAATTGCGCGGTCGTGCGACGTGGCTCCCAAACAAGATTGACGTCCTTTTTTTCCCACAAATAGAGCTTTCTTTTGGTGGTATTTGATCACCTCTGCGGTTTTTATTTTTTGCGCCATAAACAAAAATATAGCGACAATTTTGGAAAAAATGCAATTTTTTTTACCTTTTGCTATAATAAATATCGCCTAAAAATATATATATAAAAAAAAAAAAATTTCCTCAGTTTAGGCCGATACGTATTCTTCTACATATTTTTCGTAAAGAAAAAATTGCAATAAGCAATTTGATTGGTTTGCGCAAAAGTTATAGCGTTTACAAAATAGGGGGTAATTTTATGGCATTTTTATAAAAAAAAATTTTTTTACTAGTAATGGCAGTGATCAGCGATTTTTTTCAGTACTGCGACATTATGGTGGACACATTTTTGGGACCATTGACATTTTTATAGCGATCAGTGCTATAAAAATGCATTGGATTACTATAAAAATGCCACTGGCAGTGAAGGGGTTAACACTAGGGGTGGGGAAGGGGTTAAGTATGTTCCTGGGTGTGTTCTAACTGTATGGGGGTGTGGACTCACCAGGGGAAATCACTGATCTTCCGTTCATACATTGTATGAACAGAAGATCAGCATTTCCCCCCTGACAGGACCGGGAGCTGTGCGTTTACACACACAGCTCCCGGTCCTCGCTCTGTACCGAGCAATCACGAGTGCCCGGCGGAGAGCCCCCTAGTGGCCGCTTAAAGAGCCACTTACTGCATTGCAGTGCCACATACTGACATTCTGTCTCATGCTGGGTCTCATCCTATTAGTCCTGTACCCCGAAAAACTTTTGGCCAATTTTTCTGGGACCCCGGTTGAGGTTTCAGTAGAGCAGGGGTCTCCTAACTGTGGCCCGAGGGCCAGATGTGGCCCTTTGCTAGCCTTTATATGGCCCTTGGGCACTAATCCTCCCACTGACACCAACAATGGGGCACTATTTCTTCCACTTGATGGGATACTATTTCTCCTACTAAGAGGGGCACTACTCCTATTGACCACCACAAACCCTGAGGCCATATTTATTTTAAATGATGCCGGGCACGGGACATTTGTACCCCCGATGGCCACAATCCGGCCCTCCTAAATTCTGAAGAGCAATAAACTGGCACTTTGAAAAGATTGGAGACCCCTGCAGTAGAGTAAAGGCTGAATCTAATCCAGTGACCTTAAAATTAATTGCACCTTGAATTTAGCTAAAGCTCTTCTTTTTGCTTGAGCTACCAGAATCTGAGATGGTTATGAAATATCTGAAGAAACCGTGAATGTCCAATGATTTGTTTTCCTGCCGTCTTCCTTGTTAAGTTTGCTTACCAACTTGTATTATGCTAGTCAGACAATGCCTAATGTTCTCTCTGTGAATCTGTCAAATGCATTTTTCTAATTCTTCTTACATGTTTCTTTATAAAGCGCACAAATTATAACTTGGGGTGCACAATGGGTTTGACTGTTTAATATGAAATCAGCAAATGGTACAAGAACATTTTGTTTTTCATGAAGTAAAAACTGAAAGATTTATTTGGAGATATCTATATCAAGTGGGTACTAATGGCATGTAGTATGTACATTAGTGAGGGTACTTAACCACTTTACCACTTCCAGTCCACACTATAGCCAAATGACAGCTACAGTGCGGACCTACTTTGCCGGGGCACCTCCCATGCTCAAGCAGCCTGCGCGCCGTCCTCTGAGATCAGCTAGTCTGAGACTTGGCTGATCACAAATTAGAGTAAGGGGTCGATACTGACCCCCTTACCACGGGATCAGCTGTCAGCCAATGACAGCTGACCATTTGATGTAAACAGAGCAAGTATTTGGATATTTTTTTTTACTCGCGTTGATAGTGTGAGGAGAAAAAAAAGCCAATTACCGGCAGCTGTCAGAGGGATCACTGTGCCTATGCCAGTGCTGCCTATCAGTGACACCTATCAGGGCCCATCAGTGCTGCCTTAACTGTGCTCTTGAGTGCAACCTCATCAGCGCAAATCAAGAAAGAAGAAAAATTACATAACAAATCATGAAAAATATTTTAATTAATAAGATTTTATAACAAACTGATTTTTTTTTTTTTATATATATATTCTCTTTTTTTTTGTTTAGAAATACAAAACCCCAGTAGTGATTAAATACCACCAAAAGAAAGCTTTACTTGTGTGAAAAAAAATGATAAAAATGTAATTTGGGTACAGTGTAGTATGACCATGCTACATTTCAAGTGCGACAGCACTGAAAGCTGAAACTGGTCTGGGCAGGAGGGGGGTTTAGGTGCCCAGGAAGCATTTGGTTAAAAGGTTAAATTTGGTTAAAAGGTTACTAAACACCCATTTTCAATTTTTTTTAAGTTGTGCCGTTAGTTTTGCACAGAGTTGCCCGGATCCTCCCATTCCGGGGTCCCTCAGCGGCACTCCTGGCTTCTCCTCTTCCCCGTCAGAGAAGCACTCTCCTTTGAGACACCCGTTCGGGTGCACTCCTGAGTCCTGCTGCATCTATTGACACTGTCAGCAGGACTCAGCCCGCCCCTTAGCGTCCGTGTCATTGGATTTTATTGACAGCACTGGGAGCCAATGGCTGTGCTGCTATTAATCTATCCAATGAGGAAACGAGACACCGGCCAGAGATGGTGTGCTAATTCCAATGTATGCATCTGGAACCGAGTAAACCAAAATGGGTCTAGTGTCCAGAATAAAGGCACTGGGGTAGCAAAGAGTGTAGTAGTATGAGGTCAATGTGGGAATCTGAGCCCTAAGATGTTGAAAAGTGGGAAAAGACTTAACAATTGGCATATTTATGATACCAGGCATCTACTGTACCATTTAGAGTGAGAATGGGTCTTGACAGCTAACATTTTCAAATCTAGATCAGCAGTATTGACTCCTGTTAATGTCATGACATGTTTTCAATAATGGGCAAAATACATAGCAAAAGCAGTATCCATGAGTGACCTTTTATAACAAAAGATTAGCCCATATAAAAGTAAGGCAATGGGAACCTTCAAGACTACAAATAAGATGGGTCCAGGGTGTAATGATGTTTAGGCAGAATTGATATGCTTTTCGCTGATGTGATACCTGAATGACAAGACTTAATTTTAATTTTAAACACTTTTTAATATCTCTTTTGTAATTGCTCATCTTTCTTTCTTAAATTCCCTAATTTGATCTCCTGATCTGAGAAAATAAAATTCGGAACGCCTGTTTTTGGAAAATTGTCTTTTGAAGTGCCTTGAATTTGTTAAAACTATGACCTGTGATGCTTTAAACAAGGAGTACTTGCAAATAGCTTGACAAGGGGGTAACATGGATTATGTGATTTTTGATGAGCAGACTATAAGGCCTAAAACATCTGGTTCTTTTTTCAGTCAAGCTGGGATTATCTATGAGATTTGCGGTCTTTAAATAGGTTTTACCAGATTTCAAAGTAAATATGCAATGCAACCATAATTAATCATTTAAAACAGATTTAAATTCAGTCCTTAATCTTCTCAAGCTGCGATCAAAATACCATTAACTATTGGGAACATACCAGGTGCTTCCCTATGCCTTAACATGAAAAATACGTAGTAATGAATCTGGTGCCTGTTGGATTTCCAGGTGTATGTCTGAAAGTTTAAACAGTAATTTTGTCACGCACGTTTAGCTATTTTTTCAATAGTTATGTTCTAATGTAATAACATATGTGAACCTGATCAGTGTATAGACCACTAAAATGGTTCAGATAGTTTAACAGAGTGTATCCGCTATGGGTTTTGAGTTTCAGGGAGTTTGAATGTTTCTTTGGCAGTGCATGTCTAATAAGTTGTGTTCCAAATGTAACCACTTGCGCTTTGGAAGTTTTACCCCCTTTTGTGATGCGTCACTTTAACTGAAAATTACATGCAACGCTGTACCCAAATAAAATTTGTAATTTTTTTCCCCACAAATAGAGCTTTCTTTTGGTGATATTTGATCACCCCTGCATTTTTTTTGTGCTATAAAGAAAAAAAAGACTGACAATTTTGGGGAACAAAATATATTTTTTACTGTCTGTTCTAAATCATATCCAATTATAAAAAAATAAAACAAATTTCTTCATATATTTGGGCCAATATGTATTCTGCTACATATTTTTGGTAAAAAAAATTCCAAATAAATGTATATTGATTGTTTTGCGCAAAAGTTACCTCCCTTTTGACAATATCCCACAGATTCTCTATAGGGTTCAGTTCAGGCAAGTTTTCTGGCCAATCAAGCACAGTGATACCATGATCATTAAACCAGATATTGGTAGTATGGGCAGGTGTCAAGCCCTACTGGAAAATTAAATCTTCTCCATGAAGCTGGTCAGCAGGGGAAAGCATGAAGTGCTCTAGAATTTCCTGGTAGAAGAGGGCTGTGCTGACTTGATAAAACAGTTGACCAACACCAGCAGATGACGTGGTTCCCAAAAGTACCACTACCTGGTTTAATAATCATGATATCACTTAGGCAGCCAGTTTATCATGGATGCCTAAGCCCTGACACTGTGGTCAGTTTACATGCCTCCGTCATTCGCAACCCTGCTCTGTCCTCCTCTGTCCTCACCCCCTCCCTCCCTATCTGCCTGTGACAGTGCCTGCCCTTCCCCTCCTGCTGCTTTAAAAAAATATATATTCATGCCATCCCTCTGTTATATAACAATGTGTCCCAGTGTCTGATCTATAAAAAAAAATAAAATTGATTATACCTTATACCAGAGCGTCTCCCGGCGCTTACGGGACAACTCGGCACTCTCTCCTTTTTTCCTCCTCTCCTCCCCAGCTGACGTCACCTGGAGTGCTCAGACCCGCCCGCTATAGCTGTCAGCCATTTTAAAATGTCAGGTTTCTGTAAAAAAAAAATAATAATAATTTCAGAACTTTTTTCACCTTTTAACGTGACCTATAAACTGTACAACTGTAAATTACATTCAAACTCATGATAAAAAGGAGTCTCTACACACCTACCATCATTTAAAGTGCCTCTGATTTACCCCAAATTAAGTTTGGCTGTTCTAGTAGATCTTATCCTGACATTTTCTTAGTCGCATCCTACTGCAAAAGCCATGGTCCACAGAGAGCTTCCAAAGCATCAGAGGGATCTCATTGTTAAAAGGTATCAGTCAGAAAAAGGGTACAAAATAATTTGCAAGGCATTAGATATACCATGGAGTGAAGACAGTCGTCATCATGTGGAAAAATATGGCACAACAGTGACATTACCAAGAACTGGACGTTCCTTCAAAATTGATAAAAAGGCGAGAAAAAAATGGTTAGGGAGGAAAACACATCTGAAGTCTCCCAGAAGCATGTGGGAAAATGTCTTGTGTTCTGATGAAACCAAGGTTGAACTTTTTGGCAATAATTCCAAAAGATATGTTTTGGCGCAAAAATGCTGCACATCACTAAAAAGCATGGTGGTGGCAGCATCATGCTTTGGGGCTGTTTTTCAGGCTTATGCTAGAAAACTGAACATGAAGAGGAACTTTAGCTTTCAGCATGACAACAACCCAAAGAATACATCCAAATCAAAAAGGAATGGTTTCACCAGAAGAAGCTTAAAGTCTTGGAACGGCCCAGCCAGAGCCCAGACCTGGATCCCATTGAAATTCTGTGGGGTGATCTGAAGAGGGCTGCAGGAAATTTGGTCAAAATTGATGGCAAGATGAATGCAGTATGTCATTTAAAAATGCTGGTGGAACATTTGCATTCATCAGCCAGGAACCTGCGCATGGGACGTACTTTGACATTCCAACATGACAATGATCCAAAACACAAGTCGACCTATCATTGGCTACAGCAGAATAAAATGAACGTTATGGCGTGGCCATATCAGTCTCATGACCTCCCATTGGCTACAGCAGAATAAAATGAACGTTCTGGCGTGGCCATCTCAGTCTCATGACCTCTATCATTTGAGATCTCCCCAGAGTGGCTCAATGTGCAGTAAATGCAAGACGGCCCAAGAATATACAGGAACTAGAGGCTTTTTGCCAAGAGGAATGGGCAGCTTTACTATCTGAGAAGATAAAAAGCCTCATCCACAAATACCACAAAAGACTTCAAGCTGTCATTGATGGTAAAGGGGGAAATGCACAGCATTACGAACTGGGGTATGTAAACTTTTGATCAGGGTAATTTGGGTAGTTTCTGTTGCCATTATAATTTAAAAAGAGTAAACAGTTGACTGATAATAATTGGCTTCAGCCAAACACTAACCAGGAGTGAAATAAAAAAAAATTGTGTTCATATTCTCAAAAAACACATTCACTGTTCAAATCTGATTTGTTCAAGAAACAAGTTTCATCTTGCTCCTCACTGTGGCCGAATATGATCATCAATGTGATCCCGTTATCTACTATAAAATTGAGCAAATGTTCCAAAAATCAATTTTTTCTAACTAAATTCCACATGTGTATGGTCATCTTTTGGCTTCAATACATTTTAGTTTGCTCAGGCTGAATTAAATAAAATACAGTAGGCTTAATTCACAAGGCTTTAACACTAGCCTAAGGCACTCCCATTTTATATTTCTCAACGGTATGGCTGTAATTTTCAAACTTCATTGAACTCGACTGAAAATCGCTGTCAATTTAAAAAAAAATATATAGATACACACCTGATATATCTGATGATAGGGTCCTGATTGAATTTGTTTCTATTCCTTTAGAAGCACTATTTTCAGATTCGTAGCTGAAATACCTTGAATAATATATAGCAAAAAGCAAATGTTAAAATGTTTGTTGGCCGAAAAATACATAAACTTTAAACCATTTTATTGCAGTACAGTTTAATTGGACCTGGGTATGTGTGCATTGGGGTGAGAAAAATAGATATGAGTTGGTTGTGCTTTTGCAGATCTGTCCCTGTCTAATACATTATGCATTTGGACATTGTATATGCAGATGGCAAAAGCTCCATTTAGCATGCACTACTGTAACAACAAAGGCATTCCTTTATTATAGCGTTTACAAAATAAGGGGTCGTTTTATGGCATTTTTATTAATATATTTTTTTTTACTAGTAATGGTGCCGATCAGCGATTTTTTTCGGTACTGCGACATTATGGCGGACACTTTTGACACATTTTTGGGACCATTGGCATTTTTATAGCGTTCAGTGCTATAAAAATGCATTGGATTACTATAAAAATGCCACTGGCAGTAAAGGGGTTAACACTAGGGGCGGGGAAGGGGTTAAAGAGCGATCGCGGGTGCCTGGCGACAAACGCTCACGCCGGGCACACGCGCGGAGTCGGGGGCACGCGAGCGAGGTGACGTATAGCTACGTGATCTTGCCCAGCAGAGCCGACCTGCCGCCGTATAACTGCTGCGGCTGGTCGGCAAGCAGTTAAGTCAACGAAGAACAGTGACATTAAAGCACAACTCTGGACAGATATACAATGATACCTTGTAGCAGGGCTGTGCCCACTCTGCAAAGGGGTAATGGCTCATTTTGTCTAGGGGAGACGAGAAACCATTTCACTGATCTGATCCTCTGCTCCCCAGGCAGATGACGCTCTCCCACGATTCGGCAGTGGACTGTTCTTCAGCCTCCTCGTGTCTAGAGCAGGGCCATGGACCCCACTCTAGTCTTGATGTCAGGACCCTAAACTGCTAGAGCGGGGAGGAGCTAAGTATTGAGTACGCATGTCTTCTGTTTTTGTTACCCTAGACATAAATGAGCCATTAACCTCAAAGCAGACACTGCGGAGATACTTTTTTTTTTTTTTTGCCTGGAGCCGGTCTTTACAGATATGCCCTATCAGTATAGGTTTCCTCTTCTCTGCATGTGTACAATACAAAATTGCCTGAGAAAGTGAAAATTGGTAAGTTAAAGGGGTGTTCCACCCAAATGTAATGTTTATTAAGTCCGCAGCTACAAAAAGTGTAGCTGCTGGCTTTTAATAAACACACTTACCTTCTCCACGTTCCAGCGACGCGCTGACCGGGGCTCCGCTCCTCTCCCCCCCTCCCTGGCCGGGATCCTCATTGCGACTGTGGGCACCCAGCTGTCACAGCCTTCGGCTTCACGACCGGGCACCCACTGCGCATGCGCGAGCCGCACTGTGCATGCGCGCTCGCACGGCGAGGCCCGCCGCTGATTGGCCAGTGATCGTCTAGGACCTGTCAGTGTCCTAGACAATTGCCAAAGGGATGGGCTGCAGTAAGGCGATTTGGCCTAATCGCCTTACCAGCCCCTTGGCGGAAGCAGGAAGTGGGACAGGAAGTCCCACTCCTACTGAAGCCCCCACTCCCCCCCCAAAAAAATTACATGCCAAATGTGGCATGTAAGGGGGAGGGGAGGGGATTAAGCGGAAGTTCATTTTTTTGGTGGAACTCCGCTTTAATGCTGTAGTTGTCTACAGATGTAGTCCAGTTCTTTTTTGACTGTTTTGCACATCATAATTAACAACTTCTTGTTTACCATTACATGATATGGTCATGGTTCTGTGCCTAAAGTCACATTATCCATAGTTCCAACTATTTCTTCACAGCACAAGATCCTAAGTCCACTTTCTATATTGGTGCTTTTTCTTGATTTCCCACCCAGCTGCATGTTTCTTCACTCTATCGTGTCCTGGAGATGCTCAGTTGGGTGTAAATGATGTGCTCTGTGCCCACCCCCTCACCTCAAGGCCAGCGAGCATGTTAATCAGATGATCACATTGAGGACACGCTGTTGCACATTTAAATATCTTTGTTTTATGAACTTTTCCTGTTTCACATAAAGACGGGGCTTAGCTGGCGAGAGCTGGATCTTGTTTCGTCCAGACTTCTCTTGCATTGAACAACTGCTTATTTTATATCTGTAGGTGTTAAATATACATGAGTTTTACTGAAAGGTTAAGACAATGTCAGTCTGTGAGAGATGTGGAATATTGGGTGTGACAGAACCCACTGTCACTGTATGTCTTGGAAAGGATTGTGGGCGTGCCTCCTACCGACAGACTATGGCCCGTAAAGATACTG
Organism: Rana kukunoris; assembly: GCA_029574335.1. Classification (NCBI taxonomy): domain Eukaryota; kingdom Metazoa; phylum Chordata; class Amphibia; order Anura; family Ranidae; genus Rana; species Rana kukunoris. The sequence goes on along the minus strand of CM056054.1, from coordinate 162,688,057 downwards.
GAGACCTGAAGCTGGCATTATTGTGATGTAATGTAATGTTACAGCCCTCTTGTTGCTGGACACAGACAATGGAGAGTGGACTGCAGACGTCTCTCCGCAGGGGGTGTGTATTGAGAAGTTAGTCTGCCTGTTTACCATAATCTCATTAGGTATCTGTACAATGTTTCAATGTCCAAATGTTCTGTTCCCATTGGTTGTTCCTTGTCCCCCTCCCCTCATAGACAAGGCTAAGGGGAGTGTCCCTAACTGTGTGTAAAACTGTATAGTTCGGATTTTAATAAACAGTGAAGCTCTGGTTGTGTAACCCTCAACATGTGTGGATTGTCTCGTGATTGAGGGGTTAAGGGCTGGTTATGGCGAATCGCCAGGCTGCGGGTGCGTTTGGAGGACAGGAGACACAGGTCTGGCGGATGTGCCCACCTGGGGTGTCTGAGATCAGTCACATTGGGTCTGCTTCATCAAGGTTCCATAAGGAAGACTGAATTAGTCAAAGGCTTTGTGTGTGTGTGTGTGTATGTATATGTATGTATATATATATATATATATATATATATATATATATATATATATATAGTACTTGAAAGAGCTTTCTTTGTTGCACTTTTAAAAAGACTCTGTGTAGACTGTATGACCATATAACATACAAAAAAAATCCTTTCAAAATAAAGGATGGGGCAGTCAAGGAAGGAGAATACAAAGGGTAGATATTAGCTGCATGCCATTGATTGGTCTGCTACAGTTCTAGACTCACTTTGATTGTGGGAGCTGTGGCTTGATGCTGCTGGTCTCAGGGAAGCCCTGAAAAAAGATAAATGAAGCCCCACTTAAAGGGGTTGTAAAGGTAAAAAAAAAAATATATATCCCTAAATAGCTTCCTTTACCTTAGTGCAGTCCTCCTTCACTTACTTCATCCTTTGATTTTGCTTTTAAATGTCCTTATTTCTTCTAAGAAATCCTCACTTCCTGTTTTTCTGTCTGTAACTACACACAGTAATGCAAGGCTTTCTCCTTGGTGTGAAATAAGCCTCTTGAGGGGGAGGGGCGAGCAGGAGTGTCATGATGCCCACTAACACACAGCTCCATTCTCTATCTGCAAAGTAGAGAGTGTCCTGACTTGCCTGCTCGCCCCCTCCCCCCTCAAGAGGCTTTCTCCACACCAGGGAGAAAGCCTCACATTACTGTGTGTAGTTACAGACAAAAGAACAGGAAGTGAGGATTTCTCAGAAGAAATAATAAGGACATTTTAAAAGCAAAATGGAAGGATGAGGTAAGTGAAGGAGGACTGCACTAAGGTAAAGGAAGCTATTTAGGGAAACAATGTTTTACCTTTACAACCCCTTTAATATAAGAGGTATGCTGAAAATCTGTGCTGATCCTTGCAATGAAGCATACAGAAACTTGAAGCTAGCAGCCCATGGTAAGAAGACCCTGCCGGTCTTTACACCTTTACTTTCTTTAACTCCTAGTCCTGTATTAATTAGCAAGGTAACTGGAGATCTCCTTTTATTTTTTTGTAAAATGTTAATACCTTCTTGGCAGTTAGGATAAATGGAACACTAAATATGCATGTTTAATTTTTTTATGGTATTCTTATTTATTCAAGTCAAATTTCCTGTTGCCTAAACGGCAGTTTTAAAGGGAAGCAAATTATTAATTATTATTATTAATTATCCTAGTGGCTGATTATTAGGAGCCGATATTCACATTTTTCAAATAATCGGTATCGGTCAGAAACTTGCCGATTTTGGTCAGATTTTCTCCCCCTGTCCCCACACGGCGCTTGCTGCAGTCTCTGCCAATCTGTCAGCAGCGCGGCAGGCAGCAGAGAGATGACATCATCTTTCCGCCTCACATCACCGCTGTTCTGCCCTTACAGCAGCGCTGCGAAGGCAGCTCTTCACAGAGCTGCAGCCGCGGGTGAGCAGATAATTACGTAATCTCTTACTGTCCACCCGCCTGTGGAAGTTTACCTGCTCTGAGACCACTGGGAAGAGGCTGCCAGAAGTAGTGTTAGTCACTAGCTGCATATGGGTGGCAGGTGACAGTGGCAAGTGACGCACTGCATCTGGTGGCTAGTGACATGCTTCATATGGGTGATAGGTGGCGGCGATGTACAGAATATTGGCTCCTGATATCGGCCTGAAAGGCAGCTAAAAAATCAGTACCGCAACATAAAAACCTATACCGGTCGACTCCAAAATTTTTGGTAAATGTGTGTAAACAGAGTTTAACTACTTCAGGCCTGCGGTACCGTCGAATGACGGCAACAGCACGGGCCTGAATATCCAACATGCCGTCATTTGACGGCATGTCCTTTAGGCGTTCCCAGCGCGCGCTGTAGAGCGCGCTGCGGGGTAGCCCTGTGTTGTCTGTGTCCCTTGGACACGGCCAATCACAGATCGCGGCGAACGGCCAATCAGAGTGGCCATTTGCGATGCGATCTGTGGGCGAATGAGAGATGATCTCTCATAGATCATCTCTCATTGCCGTTTTACACAGAGACAGCGTCCTGTCTCTGGAGAGGAGGAGCCCGATCTGTGTTCCTTGTACATTTAACCCCTTCCTCACCCCCTAGTGTTAACCCCTTCAATGCCAGTCACATTTATACTGTAATTAGTGCATATTCATAGCACTGATCGCAGTATAAATGTGAATGGCGCCAAAAATGTATCAAAAGTGTCCGATGTGTCCGCCATAACGTCGCAGTACCAATAAAAATCGCAGATCGCCGCTCTTTTTTGTTTATAGTGCAAAAAATAAAAACCGCACAGGCAATCAAATACCACCAAAAGAAAGCTCTACCTGTGGGGAAAAAAGGACGTAAATTTTGTATCGGAGCCACGTCGCACGACCGCGCAATTGTCAGTTAAAGCAACGCAGTGCCGGAAGCTGAAATTTCACCTGGGCAGGAGGGGGGTGTAAGTGCCCAGTATGCAAGTGGTTAATGTAATTATTTGTACAATATTTTTATTTTACTAAAGAACTGTAGTTAGAGGGTGCTTCCATGTCACTCAGTTTGCAAAGCATGCTGGGATTTCTAAAATAACTGAGTTATTAGGATAATCTTTCTGTCTGTCTGACAGAGGTAGTGATGTGTGTCAGCTGTTTAAATGCCTTGCAAAAGTATAATTTTAGAAGCATGTTCAGAATCGTTACCCTGCTGCATGGCGAACCTCCATCCCAGTCTCAAATCTGTGACAGACTGAAACAAGTTTCTTCAAGAATTCCCCGGTATTTGGTGCCATCTGTATTTTCAATTGTGACCAGTTTTCCTGTTCCTGCTGGTGCAAAGCATCTTCACAGCATGATGCTGCCACCACTACCACACTGAGGTGCTCTATAGGAAGGACTAGAGCCATCTTGGACGATTCCTCCCAACCTCTCTACGATACTTTGGTCAGAGTGTCATCAGTGACAGATTATTACATCCATGATGCACCACAGAGTGACAAAGGAAATTATTTTTGCCTGTGGCTATCAAATTAAATAATTCTTCTCTTTGAGGGCTGGGGGGGAAGACTTAATCTGGTTTATGATCTGAATTTTTATGTAGTTTTTATACCGTAGTATGTCGGTATTATGTTTATTATTTGGGGTAATGCTAGAGAAAGTGCTGCATTTGCATTTTCGTAGTTTGATTTTCTGTTCTTTTTCAATCTTTGTTATTTATTCTGTGTTTTATTTTAATAGTATGGCTGGTTTATTAGAGTATAGTTTTATGTTGTTTTTAGGGGTGCACCAAATGGGTTTTCTGGTGCCGAAACCGGTACCGAAAATGAAATCTACACTAGGCCGAAAACCGAAACGATACCGAAACTGCACTGTTTCCGAAAATTACTTTTTTTTAAAATATATTTTGGTACAGTTGGTCAGAGACTGGGGCCATGGTACATGAGATGGTCAGAGACTGGGGACATGGTACAGGAGATGGTCAGAGACTGGGGACATGGTACAGGAGATGGTCAGAGACTGGGGACATGGTACAGGAGATGGTCAGAGACTGGGGACATGGTACAGGAGATGGTCAGAGACTGGGGACATGGTACAGGAGATGGTCAGAGACTGGGGACATGGTACAGGAGATGGTCAGAGACTGGGGACATGGTACAGGAGATGGTCAGAGTCTGGGGACATGGTACAGGAGATGGTCAGAGTCTGGGGACATGGTACAGGAGATGGTCAGATGCATGTATTGTAATCACATTCAGGTTGTAATCCTATATGGTTACGGTGCCTGTTTCAGTTATATTTCAAATCAGCATTCTTAAACCTTCACATCCAATAGTAAACTGGGGGCACAAAAGTACATCCCCTTAGGATTCGACTCTTACCAGACTGTGCTGGTAACACTCACGGAACTCCAGATGGGAATGATGATATTCTCTCTGGCAAGCTAGTTCAAACAATCTACAGCACACAGATGTATGCTCAGGGCTTTTTTTCTGCTGGAACTTGGTGGAACTCAGTTCCACTACCTCTGGCTCAGGCCCTCTGCTCACCATTTTCACTTGTAAACACAGAAGTCCGGCTTCTGTGTTTACAAGTGACAGTTTGTCTCCCAACAGCTCCCACACATCTGATCTCCTGAGCAGCTCCCACTGAGTGCAGGGTAGGGGCAAGGGAGATAAAGGTGCCCGTGATGCAGTGTGGATGCCTAAATCACAACTGGATGATCTCCCTGCAAGAGTGAGAGGCAGAGCTACCAACAGTGTTCGGGGAGGTACTAGAGGTGGTTAGGTGCTTCAGCTATAAAGCAGTAAAAGTAAGACATGTGGAAGATGATGACGTTTTTAAGGAGGAGGGAAAGAAGATGGGGGTAGTGGAGGGAGGATTCCAAGCCAAGTTTAAAGCTGAAGAGGGGTAAAAATTTTGATGTGGATGGGGAATGCATGGATAAGCAGCTGTGGGAAGGCAGAGGTAAGGCTGAACTGTGTGCCTTTTGTGTAGTGCACCTCTGAACATTGCAATCTGTGTGTAAAATCCCCCCCTCCCCCCCCCAACTCTGGACATAATGCACTCCTGTCCTGGTATTTAATGCTCCTTTAAGACCCACGTTAGTGGGTCTTAAAGACATAGGGGAATTTGGTGATGATCAATGGACTGTGGCACTGGAGGCAGTTCCCACTGTATCTAAATAAAAAAAAATACATTCCCAGTATTTGTCCCGAAGGGGAAACAAACAACAAAATAGGTAAATAAAAAATATAAAAAACATATCCATCAATGACTGGCAGCAAAAAATGTGCAAGCTGTAAAGCATGGTGCATCAACGCATTTCTACCAGCGTGAGCTTCCTCAGGATTCACTTTCTTGCAGGATATGGTAGCTGACAAATAATGTAACCATCAAAATATAACAAAGTACATTAGGAAAAACAAAACATGCCATAATACACAATATAATTGGATATGATCATAGCAACTTTGGGATTGGTAGTTTAAAGAAGAGAAAAAAAAACACAACTTTCTCATGACCTCCAGGAGAGGCAGAAGTTGCACCTGTGGGGATAGATAGCAAAAAACCACACACGCATTTGTTTGCCCACTGTGTTTCCTTGTTGCAGAAATTGACTCAACTTTTTATATTATTTAGGGTCTATTATACACACAGAAATTGCATTCAGTTCACCTTGCTGTCTGAGATGCTCTGGCACTGTCTGCTGTTTAATACATATGGATAGGTTGGGAAAATACCGCGCTGCTAAGATGGCGTATGGTAAGCTGCTAAACACGGCTAATAGAAAACAATAAGCAAAAAAGTACAGTGGATAAAAATTGTGTAGCGCTAAATATAGACATATATAAAATAAAATAAGTCCATATAATGTATAGAGTATCAGTGAATCATGAATAAACACCAAATAGGAAGAAAGTGTCCACACCAAAAAACACTGTAAAAAGTGTCCAATGATCATCAACAAAAAGAAAGTGGTCTATGTAGGCAAATAGTGTCCTTAGATGGTATATTGCTTGGTGACAATAGAAGAGAAGACCTTCACCCACTGAAAAAATGGAGGCTTACCGAATTGCATGGACTCTACAAGCAATATAGACTTGAGAGTCATATAAGCTTTGGAACATCCAACACTGGTCAGGATCTCATCAAGGTACAGGAAACAAAGATATACATCTGCGCCGTGATATGGAAATAAACTTTTGTTGTTCAAGGCTTTCTGACCATGTTTCCACCTCCAGCGTTAGGGCTCATTAATAGTGGCATTGCCGCCTGAAGAGTAATCCGCAGTGAATTGCTTTTCACAGAGTGGTGCAGGTGCAGCAGACAGGCATTCGGAAGGCAACACTGTCACTTCCTAAATACCGCTTGCTCCCAGTATCAGCTCGATCACACTGAGTCACCCTGCTCTCTGATTACACACTCACACTTCTCTGATAAACTGTCTGGTTTACATTGTGATCGAGCTGATACTGGGAGCAAGCGGTATTTAGGAAGTGACAGTGTTGCCTTCCGAATGCCTGTCTGCTGCACCTGCACCACTCTGTGAAAAGCAATTCACTGCGGATTACTCTTCAGGCGGCAATGCCACTATTAATGAGCCCTAACGCTGGAGGTGGAAACATGGTCAGAAAGCCTTGAACAACAAAAGTTTATTTCCATATCACGGCGCAGATGTATATCTTTGTTTCCTGTACCTTGATGAGATCCTGACCAGTGTTGGATGTTCCAAAGCTTATATGACTCTCAAGTCTATATTGCTTGTAGAGTCCATGCAATTCGGTAAGCCTCAATTTTTTCAGTGGGTGAAGGTCTTCTCTTCTATTGTCACCAAGCAATATACCATCTAAGGACACTATTTGCCTACATAGACCACTTTCTTTTTGTTGATGATCATTGGACACTTTTTTTGGTGTGGACACTTTCTTCCTATTTGGTGTTTATTCATGATTCACTGATACTCTATACCAGGGATCCTCAAACTACGGCCCTCCAGCTGTTGTGGAACTACACATCCCATGAGGCATTGTAAAACTGACATTCACAGACATGACTAGGCATGATGGGAATTGTAGTTCCTAAACAACTGGAGGGCCGTAGTTTGAAGACCCATGCTCTATACATTATATGGACTTATTTTATTTTATATATGTCTATATTTAGCGCTACACAATTTTTATCCACTGTTTAATACATATGCTTTGACCGAATCTTTATAGACACTGGACTAGTATTTTTGTTGCAGTTCAAGATCTATGCAGTGTAACACTATGAGTATTGTTCCTGAGGCCTGATTTTGAGCATTAAAGTAAACCTGCCACCACTTGTGATGAAAAGTATATTACAAAGTGTAGTAGTAGGCATGTACATTTTAACATTTTTGCAGTCATAGCCCCATTCCTTGCCGACTGGTCCCAGAGACACTTTATATCTCTGTTCATGCTCTTCTAGACTATTTTAAGCAGAAAAGAGGGCTATATAGAAAGCTATATATGCAGCCATTCCCAGGCTGTGTATCATGGAAGTGTGCAATGCAGGGTTCAAACCCTTTATATCATTCAGTCACAGCTGCCTATGTTTTTGGTGTTCCAGTCTATGCCATCGTATTATTAATGCCTGTATATTTGTGGTGTCAATTTCACTTTAATACAAACACAATGTGGCTATACATATGTAGAGCAAGGAAGCAGAGCAAAGGCATCTGCCAACAAAACACATGCAGCTACATCTGACAGGCTTAGGGTAAGACCAGCTCATGAATGGCTGATATCATAAGCTGTAAAACATACTATACTATACACTGTCCCAATTCTAAGAATAGCAGTTTAGTCTGTTGTTCAAAATTAACAGCAGCTAATCCCGTGTTTCTAAATAAGTATCCTGCATTTCATTTTAAGACTATGATGCCAATAAAGTGATTAATTGAAACGGCAGCGATGGAAGCAGCCCAGGAACCGCTGTCGCTCACCGCTTAATTAGCTATGAGTAGAACATAAAGCTGGATAAGTTCTACTTGATGTAATACGCTCATTGTGCACAGGCTTTAGAGAAATGTGCACATTAGACAGTGTTACATGGATGAATGCTCTCTTTATGACAAAGCGTACAGTGTGCGGTAAAGCATGACTGCATCCATTAAATTACATTTTCACTGTTTTACAGATGAGAGTTATTACCAAGGCGGCAAGTTCCAGTTTGAAATTGAGGTTCCAGAAGCCTATAACATGGTGGTAAGCATATCAACCACGTTGTTTTTTTATGTTTTATCTATTTGGCTGTGAAAGTACAAGTTGCAACATGACCTACTAGGCTTTGGCTAAGTGGGATTGCTCTGTAGCATCTAAAGAACAGGTTTATTACTTATACTCTAGAAAAATAACAATCCTTCAGGGCCCCTTTTTTATATCAGCCCTGCATTTCCACATTGCTCTCTGAACCAACTATGCCAAAGTAGTGGGTGCCAAACCACCCATCCCCAACCTTGTGTGTTCAAAAGGTTAGAAAAACAGATCCAAAATAGAAAAGGCCATGTAAATCTGCATGACATTGATAATTCGGGAATTAGATCATCTGTGCTATTTGAGTCACTGCAAAATATGTTGTATGTGACTGTAGTTGACTCAACTTTTCCATTGCTCTAGAGGTTGTTCAGGCATACATTTGAAAAACATCCCAGAAGGGTCGTGTGTGAGACGGGGAAAATCAAATCCACTGTATGCCTTTTGTATCCATTAGTATGTTTAGTTTAGATTAGTATGATTAGTTTAGAAATTGTGGAACCCTTATGTGAAGAAAGTATTTTTTTGCGATCACAAGGTTTCTATTTACCAAGCAAATGAATAAAGTTTGCATTTAAAATGGAAGTAAAGGAGAAACCTAACTAGCTCGACACCTACTCCCACTCCTATTTTAAGCCTAGTTTATCTAACCCTGTAAAGAAAAGATCGCTATACTTTATTCTGCGGGTGTTCTGGTCTCGGGCTGAGCTGTCAGTGGCGGCTTCAGTGTGCAGGAGAGGCAGCCAACAACAGAAACCCCATAGCAAGTCTGTGTGACCTCACTTCCCAGGCATTTCTCAGCCGTTGTCGGCTTTCTTGTGCTTACAGAGGGCGCCGCTGGAGACCGGACTGGAGCGGCTTCAGATTAGGCAAGTATAGCTATCTTTTCTATACAGGGTTAGATAATTAGGCTTAAAACGTGGGTAGGAGTAGGTTTAGAGTTAGGTTTTACCTTTGCTTCCACTTTTAAGCCCCCATATGCAGCTACTCCCTTTTCTTGTCATAATTATGAATTTAGGACGGGGATTTATATTCTCTTTGATGCAGTAAGTGTCATTTTGATCAGTAGGAGGCACTGAAAGGATAGGCTCATACACAGCTTTAGTGGTTTCGGTTAATGGCTGCATTATTTTAATTGTTATAGCCAAGCTCTTTCCAATTATCCCATGTACAGCGGGATTTAGGTTGAGAGGGGAAAAGTCAGTAGCCACTCTAATGCACAATGTAAAGAGAAAAATGTGCGCTACCCAAAAACTAAAATAAATGTATCAAAAATAACCCTAGACGGGAGTGAAGCAGCTACATAGGAATATGACAAAATTCAGACAAGTGTGGCTAATTATGTAGTGCTACGTATGAGCCCAATGGCAATACACTGTATATACCCAATAAGGTGTAACCATATAGTGTGACACAAAAAATGTAATCACAATAATTGCCCAACAACAAAATGTGAAATTCAAATCATTGAAGTGAGCAATATAAACAAAAATGTGATATAGTGTCCATGAAAAATAATGAAACGATGAAGATGTCATGATGGTAAGGAACTTCCCAACCAAAATCTTCAAACAAAGGTGGAATACATATGCGCTTACCGCAACCGTTGGACCCAAATGTCGTACGACAGCGCATCGATCGAGCTTAGGATGTCCCACAGAGAAGTCACCGGAAGTCCAGAAGAAAATGGAGTCTACCTCATAGGCAATTAAAGGGGGCTCCCAGATTCCGATAAGCCTCCCGCCCGCATACCCCGACAACCAACGGCCAGGGTTGTCGGGAAGGGGCCCTGTCCTCATCAACATGGGGACAGGGTGCTCTGGGGTGGGGGGGCCGCAGTGTGCCCCCCTGCCTCAGAGCACCTGACCCTCCCATGTTGAGGGCATGCTGCCCGGTACGGCTCGGGGGGGGGGGGGGGGCGCTCGTACACATTCACAACACTACAATCTAAAGTGGGGGGGCAAGTGGATCAGGCGACCTTAGCCAGGACAGCGGCCGGGGAGGCAGGTGCATGGTGTCGTGTATTAACAAACTAGGCAATAGTATGATATAATCTTAAATACAAGCAATGTGATAGGCAGTATAATCCAAGCAAAAAACTTAAAAGACGTGAAGAAAGAGTCCAAATCCAACTGATAAGTCCAGAAAGATGAAAGAAAAGTCTAGTGGTGGAAGTCCCAACAGCCGAGTCTGTGAAGTAGAAAGCTGCACACCTTAGAATAATCACAAACACCTCTAGTGATCCCAGCAGCTCACCTCACATACGGCATAGATGGTCTAATAGCCTTGCACACGGAGGTCTAGTCTCCTGGAAGATACTGTTATTACAATCTCAATGTTGTGTTGGGCAGCCCATGTGAGGGAGAAGAGAAAACACAACAGATTGTGTAATCCTGATGGTACAGGGAACCTCGCACACCGCTTGCACCAAATGCACTTACACAGAATGTAAGATGTAGGGCTTATCTCCACGAGCAGCGAGCTCGTCAGTGTCCTGCTTCTCCCAGTCCAGATGGGCCGTAGTCACGCTGAGGGTGTAAATTCACTCGAGCAGCGATGCCACAGAACAATGAGTGAGAAGGGAAGAAGGGCACAGTGCGTGATCCAGTGTAAAAATTTATTAAAACAGCATAGAGTAAAAGAACAAACTCGCATATAGGCAGATGTACGGTGCATAATCTCCACGAGCCGCGAACTCGTCACCGTCCATCAGGTACTCAGTGGTACAGTCCTCCAATCCCAAAGCATATCGTCACACCACGTGACTTCATCAGGGGATCGGCAGGACACTGACGAGCTTGCTACTCATGGAGATGAGCCCTACATCTCACATTCTGTGTAAGTGCATTTGGTGCAAGCGGTGTGCGAGGTTCCCTGTACCATCAGGATTACACGATCTGTTGTGTTTTTTCTTCTCCCTCACATGGGCTGCCCAACATTGAGATTGTAAGAACAGTATCTTCCAGGAGACTAGACCTGTGCAAGGCTATTATTAGACCATATATGCCGTATGTGAGGTGAGCTGCTGGGTTTACTAGAGGTGTTTGCGATTATCCTAAGGTGTGCGGCTTTCTACTTCACAGACTCGGCTATTGGGACTTCCACCACTAGACTTTTCTTTCATCTTTCTGGACTTATCAGTTGGATTTGGACTCTTTCTTCACGTCTTTTACGTTTTTTTGCTTGGATTATACTGCCTATCACATTGCTTTTATTTAAGATTATATCATACTATTGCCTAGTTTGTTAATACACGGCACCATCCACCTGCCTCCCCGGCCGCTGTCCTGGCTAGAGTCGCCTGATCCACTTGCCCCCCCACTTTAGATTGTAGTGTTGTGCATGTCACAGTGCAGACACTTCTATTTGTTTTGTAATACTCTGTAACTGCACCATAACGGCACCTAAATCATTTATGGTGCATTAGTGATGCATTAGTGAAGTGTTAACTGGGCACATGGAAAGAGACAGTGGAGGCTCCTGTATCCCAGAATGCACTGGGAAATAATAAGGAACTTGGACAGAGCCTTTTCAGTACTTCTTTATTGTACAGAATAGCTATGTGCAGGCAAAAGCAGCAACCAGCCAGCAATACTGACAGTACCAGGTAGGAGGCATTAAGCATTGTTGGTGGTAAGGCAATTTTTGTCGGCAAAGTTGAGCTGGCCCAAGTCAAGTGTCAAAGAGATCAAAGTATATATGAATCCATCTAGCAAAGAATTCAAAAACATCTCTGCTGTCACACCAGAACATAACCACGCCACAAAGTAAATCATCATTACAGCACTTCCCACTAAAAAGGCAATACTTTCATGGTCGGTAATAAAGCATACTTGAAGCTTTTTTCAGTGCTTCATAAACACAATGAAAACACATTATGAATGCAATAGTTGGAGAGGAGGCTTCCAAACTCACAGTTCAGGGAAAATGGTCACTTAGGGAAGCAGGACTCCCATGAACACCCTAGAGTTCTGTTAGCAACTAGGAATAAGGATCCTCTAGTACTGGCATTGAATTATTTGGTAATTTCCCCCTTTGGGAAGAGGGGAATGTTAAATGTGCTGTCAGATTTAAATAAATTAACAAATTGAAGCCAAACTCCAGCTAATACTTTATAAGCAGTTACAGCAAACATTTTTTTTTTCTTTTTATGATAGATTTTACGTAAAAACTGATCTGAAAATGGTTTGTCTCATCCCTGTAACTAATCACATCTGCAGGGCAGCTTGTTCTTTTGAAAAACAGACATCTGGGCAGACCACCAGATAAAAATAGAAGAAGGCAAGCCTAAAATAGAAAAGGAATACATACCGTATAAACACTGGTAAACTGCAATACAATAAATGTTTGCTTTTGGGTTAAATGGCACTTGACGGCCAGCACTTAACAGAGATAATGTGTGTCATAAACTCCACTTGCCAAGAGGCAAAAAGAACCTTTAAAATATGAATGCAGCATCTACTATAAACATACAAAGTATGTGGCGTACAGTTCAAATTGGCCTCCAAACAAATATTGCAGGTTGCGGTCTGTCATTTGGTATGCTATTGATGTAATAACCGCAACACCATGGGAACATCGGGGTTGGCTACCTTTTCCAGATAAGAAGGGGTTCTCTCTTTAGGTGCTGACCTGCATTTTGCGATTGTTATTTTTTGACTACTTTGGACTGTGTGACACATACGTTGCCTATTTTACATCAGCTGCTGCATTCACATTTTAAGGTTCTTGTTGCCTTCTCCTTTGGCTTGTGGAGTTTGACATAAAATTATAAAATTATATCATCTCTGTTGAGTGCTTGACCTCAGTGTATAGATATTTCAACATAGTGGGGGATGCAATAGCTTTCTGACCTCCAGCAATATTTAGATAGTAAGGTCAGGCCACTTATATCATCACATTATTAAGACCTCTCCTCTTAATCAACAGATGTGAACGCTCTCTACTCTCTCCCGCTAGACATGTGATGGCCGTGGTTTCTAGCACCTCCGCATGTCCCTTAAGATTAATACTGTACATCTCATCCTCACACCTGAAGTAGCAAAACATGTTGGAGGGACAATCCCAGTGTGATATTTCTGTAGTGCACTTGTTGTTTACCAATGGCATTAGATTTTCAGTGTTGGTAATATTAAATAATTACATTGGGGGTGCATTATGCCTTTTGGATTAGTTCTAGACGATATTTCAACATGGTGCTGTATTTATTATTTGGCTTTTAACATTGTATATTTAAAAAAAAATGTACTATATACTGGCTTAGTAACTTAAAAAATTCTCTTGGCACTTTTTTTTTTTTTACAATTGGTATTTGACCAGAAATTAGCCTTAACCACTTAAGGACCGCCTACTGCACATTTACGTCGGCAGAATGGCACGGCTGGGCACATCAACGTATATATACGTTGGTTTTAGTACCCAGCCGTGGGTCGCGGGCGCGCGCCCGCGACCCGGTCCGAAGCTCCGGGACCGCGGGATTCGCGAACCCGATCGCCGCTGCAGTGCGGCGATCCGTCCCTGGAGCGGAAGAACGGGGAGAGCCGTGTGTACACACGGCTTCCCCGTGCTTCTCTGTGGCCGGAGCATCGATCGCGTCATCCCTGTAATAGGGGGACGCGATCGATGACGTCACACCTACAGCCACACCCCCCTACAGTTGTAAACACACACATTAGGGCACACATTCCCTACAGCGCCACCTGTGGTTAACTCCCAAACTGCAACTGTCATTTCCACAGTAAACAATGCAATTTAAATGCATTTTTTGCTGTGAAAATGACAATTGTCCCAAAAATGTGTCAAAATTGTCCGAAGTGTCCGCCATATTGTCGCAGTCACGAAAAAAATCGCTGATCGCCGCTATTAGTAGTAAAAAAAAAAATAATTAATAAAAATGCAATAAAACTATCCCTTATTTTGTAAACGCTATAAATTTTGCGAAAACCAATCGATAAACGCTTATTGCGATTTTTTTTACCAAAAATATGTAGAAGAATACGTATCGGCCTAAACTGATGAAAAAAAATGTTTTTTTATATATTTTTGGGGGATATTTATTATAGCAAAAAGTAAAAAATATTGCATTTTTTTTTAAATTGTCGCTCTATTTTTGTTTATAGCGCAAAAAATAAAAACCGCAGAGGTGATCAAATACCACCAAAAGAAAGCTCTATTTGTGGAAAAAAAAGGACGCAAATTTTGTTTGGGAGCCACGTCGCACGACCGCGCAATTGTCTGTTAAAGCGACGCAGTGCCGAATCGCAAAAACCCCTTGGGTCATTTGCCAGCGTATTGGTCCAGGTCTTAAGTGGTTAAATACCCTTTAAATGACAGGTTTTGGCCTTGTCTATCTTGTTCCAAAAACATCTAAATTAATGTACCCTTAATTGTTATAAAACCCTTAAACTAAATGCGTGTCAAAAGATTTTAAGGCGCATACCCTCAATGAGAACTTGTCATAAGTTTAAAAAACCTGCTTTTTTATTCAATGCAAAAATGTTTCTAAAATCAAAAGACAAAGTATCCATTAATTGTACAATGTACGCAACAAACAAGTGTGCTGTGCAATTCAGTGTTTTATATGTCTGCGCTTTATTTCAGTGTGGGTTTTCTAGTGACCCCTTACCAGATGGCTCTTCATGTAAAACATTAAATACTTAATTTATTGAGTAGTTAGAAAAAATTGATGCTTAAAAATGAACCACTGTTCCTCCAGATTCTACAGCTGCTGAGTTATTATGAAGTGTATGTCCCATAAATTATATGGTTTGTCGCAAATGTTCAAAATGCAGCAGCAAACTATTTAGACTATTGGCATGAAGCTGCAAGCTGCTCGATTTTAAGTAGCTGTAATTCCTAACATGTCCATCTTCCTTCTTTTAGACAAGTATTCATGTTCCAGTCTCTTCCTGTAGATATTGGATGGTTTAACTAGTTAAGTTTTTTTTTTTTACCCACATGGTAAAGGTGCATTTGCAAAGCGCTACAGGTGAGAAATGCACATCAGTTGCCAATTCTTAGTTCTGTTTTTGAAATTGCTAGTTGTCATGGCTATCTTGTTGTTTTTCTGCCTTTTAGTACTTTTGAGTTGCTGAAAAATATGCTGCTGAATTCTCCCTCCACAAAGTTTGGCTGCATCCATTTTAGCTGTGGGGAGCTGAAGCTGTTGCCCGCTTAATTCCTAGATTTACACAGCCCTGCAGCTTTGATTGGCCATCTTAGGACTCATCTCCCCTCTGTTCCTGGCAAACTCTCACAAGTGTGAGAGAGGAAACTGTGCATGATGTTATAAGCCTAGGCTTAGGAGAGGATCGTGCTCTACTTCAGTATGTCACAGTACATGTTGGCATTAATGGTTACCTCAATGAACTGTAGCTCCCCAGTGCCGACAGCACTCGTGCAGCCCCAGACCATGACACTCCCACCACCACGCTTGACTGTAGGCAAGACACACTTATCTCCTCACCTTGTTACCGCCACACACAATTGACACCATCTGAACCAAATAAGTTAATCTTGGTCAGACCACAGGACGTGGCTCCAGTAATCCATGTCCTTAGTCTGCTTGCCTTCAGCAAACTGTTTGCAGGTTTTCTTGTGCATCATCTTTGGAATAGACTTCCTTCTGGGAACAATGCAAGACCAATTTGATGCAGTGTGTGCTGTTTGAGTAAGGTGTGAGCACTGACAGGCTGACCTTCCACCCCTTTAACCTCTGAAGCAATGCTGGTAGCACTCATACGTCTATTTCCCGTCGGAACCCTTTGTGCTAAGACCACACTATATCACGATACCTCTCAACTCAACAACCTCTGGCTATGACGCTGAGCATGGTCAGCCCCAGAAGGATTTACTCCCTTCCTGACCAGAGCACTTTTTGCGATTCGGCACTGAGTCGCTTTAACTGACAATTGCGCGGTGGTGCAACGCTGTACCCAAACAAAATTGATGTAATTTTTTTCTCACATATGGAGCTTTTTTTTGGTGGTATTGGATTACCTCTGCGGTTTTTATTTTTAGCACTATAAACAAAGAGCGACAATTTTAAAAGAAAAGCAATATTTTTTACTTTTTGCTATAATAAATATGGAAAACAAGAAGTGCAGCGCTAGAAAAAACTGTAGAGGTGCTGTCATAAGCATATGGCATGCAAAAGTATAGTCCAGGAGGACAATGCAAACAATGTGAGGTGCTGTGAAGGAAAACAAATCATCACCTAGCAAACAGGTATTATAATAGAAAGTCCATTGGTATGATTCCAAACAGATGAGTGAAAGTACTAAACAGGTGCAGTGGACAATGTGAGTAGTTCATAAGTGTGGTGCCCATGAAAAAGATCAAAACACTTCACATAAGATGCCAATTCAGATGAAGGAAAGCAATAAGTGTAGCTTGTCTGTAGTAATCTTCAAAGTATCAAATATAGGAGATAGGTACTCTTACCAGCTGTGGTGGACTTACTTGTTAATACTAACAGCAAGTCAGACAAGGCGTGGTGGTCTCAGCGGACCCTGGGCTCTGTAGAGGTGGATCTGTGATGGTGGTCACTCCGGTTTAGGATGATGAAACCAGTCTGGTCAGATATATCCCCTCCGAAACAGGACCCCAAGTGGATAAGGCCAATGGTGAAAGGCGAGGCTCAAGAGTCAACTCAGCAGGTATGGATGTATGTAGAAAAAAAGGAAATGCTCCCCATGGTGCAGATCAAAAATAAACCCGTGAAGGCTTTATTTAAAATAAATACATAAAATCACGTGATAATTATGGTAAAAAGCAGTATGGGGTACTCTGCATGTAACCTGACGCGTTTCGGCTCAAAGCCATCAACAGGGGCATGTGTCTGTACCCCCACACTGCTAGACTTAAATACAAAGAACAACCAAAGCTCCTCCCCAGAAAGGGAGGAGACAGGAAATGAACAATGATGACAGGAAGTGATGAAACAAACACTTTGACATACACATTGTATATATATCATATCTCAATCTAACACATACAAACTGTCAGCACTAACCAAAAATATATATATGCACCATGTAAGGTAGAGAGAACATCTTATATATGATAATAATTTGTTTATGGGACATACACTATCTACATGACAGTATATGTATTGTGTGCCGGCTGCTACATTGTTATATTTTTTTTACATGTTTAGCTAGCGCAGTTGTTTCCCCCACATTTCCACACGCTATAATAAATATGCCCAATTTTTTTTACAATTTTTATTTTCCCTCAGTTTAGGCCGATATGTATTCTTTTACATATTTTTTGTAATAAAAAAAAAATGCAATAAGCGTATATTGATTGGTTTGCGCAAAAGTTATAGTGTCTACAAAATAGGGGGTAGTTTTATGGCATTTTTTTTTACTAGTAATGATGGCAATTTGTCTTGGGACTGTGACATTATGGGGGACGATCAGTGCTATAAAAATGCACTGATTACTGTAAAAATTTCACTGGCAGGGAAGGAGTTGACACTAGGGGCGATCAAGGGTTAACTGTGTTCCCTCCCTGTGTTACAACTGAAGGGGGGGTGGGACTTACCAGGGAAAATGACAGATCGCTGTTCATACTTTATATGAACACACGATCAGTCATTTCTCCCCTGAAAGAACCAAGATCTGTGTGTTTACACACACCGATCTGTTTTTTTTCTCTGTCACGCGCCGCAAGAGCCGAACCGAGTGCCTGGCAGGCCCGATGACCGCCGGGCACTCGGTTCGGCTCTTGCGGCGGGCGCCCCTAGTGGCCACAATGGAAAGCGGCGTAAGGTAACGTTGATTTTTGCCCAGCCGAGCCAACCTGCTGCAGTAAAACTGCGGTGGCTGGTTGACAAGTGGTTAAACCACTGTATGGCCTTGGCCACTGTGCTACAGCTTTGTTTCAGGGTCTTGGCAATCTTTTTATAGCCTAAGCCATCTTAATGTATAGCAACTTTTTTTTTTTTTCAGATCCTCAGAGTCCTTGCCATTACTGTACAAATTAAGGTCCGTTTGCATGGACCATAGGGTGAGTTCTCATGGATTGAAAACCGGCTACAGAAACAAGTTCAGAGGGTAGTTATAAATGGGGAGTACTTGGAATGGTCCGGGGTAGAAAGTGGGGTCCCTAAGGGTTCTGTCCTGAGACAAATCCTATTTTTTCATAAATGACCTGGAGAATGGGATGAACAGCCCAATCTCTGTATTTGTGGATGATGCCAAGCTAAGCAGGGCAATAACTTCTAAGCAGGATGTGGAAACCTTGCAAGAAGATGTGAACAAATTAATGGGGTATGCAACTACATTGCAAATGAAATTTAATGCAGAAAAATGTAAAATAATGCATTTGGGTGGCAAAAATTTGAATGCAATCTACTCACTAGGTCGAGAATCTCTGGGGGAATTTAGGATGGTAAAGGACCTTGGATTCTAGTAGGTGACAGGCTCAGCAATGCCAAGCTGCTGCAAGCAAAGCAGAGTATTGGCATGCATTAAAAAGGAAGTTAACTCCCGAGATAAAACAATAATTCTCTCACTCTACAAGACTCTGGAGTATGCTGCCCAGTTCTGGGCTCCAGTCCTGGGCTCCAGTCCTCTGGAAGGAAGTACTGGAACTGTAGAGAGCCCAGAGAAGGGCAACAAAAGTACTTCAGCGAATGCACAAAGCGAAGGAACACAAAAACCCTGGAAATTTGTCACACAGGTAACCTTGTTCACACTTTCTGCTCTTCCTCCCCCTTCTAAAATGCACTGTCTGCTACTCCTTCTGACAGCTGTGTCTTCAATCCTTAAACTGTCTTTCATTCATCCCTCTTCTCCACCCCACACCTTGTATATATCACCCTCACTTCTGTCCTCCCCTCATTACTGCGCTCACCAACTCTGGCTAACTCTAAATTTACACGCCCAATACTCCAAACCACTGGGGAATGTCCCTTCATATAAATCACATTACCTCCCTCACCCTTCTGCTTCTCTTATCCTCTGGTAATGTATCGCCAAACCCTGGGCCTCCTTCATCTAACTGTTCTCAACACACCCATTACCCTACACCCTCTGGCTGCAGCCGCAATGCACACAATCTAGTTCCCAGTACACTTCTTCCCAAGAACAGACTCCCGTTCTCTTGCGCCCATTGGAACGCTCGCTCTGTCTGTAACAAACTCACCTCCCTCCGCGATCTCTATCGCTAAATCATTTAATCTTCTCACCGTTACCAAAGCCTGGCTTCACGAATCCGACACTGTGTCTTTTGCTGCTCTATCCCATGGTGGTCTTCTTTGGACTCACTCACCCAGACCCAGTGGACGCAAAAGAGGGGGTGTTGGAATTCTTTTAGCCCCACATAGCACCTTTCAAGTACCCACCTCCCTCTCTGGCACTCTCCTCATTTGAGGCACACTGCATTCGTCTTCTCCCCAGTTTCTCTAAGGATAGCTGTGATCTACCGGCCCCCTGGTCCAGTATCATCCTTTCTTGATGACTTCTCTGCCTTGCTACCCTACTTTCTCTCTTCTGAAATACCCACAATCATTCTTGGGGACTTCAACATCCCTACTAATGCTAACACTCCTGCAACTTTCAAACTTCTCAGTCTAACCTCCTCCTTTGACCTGAAGCAATGGATACATGCTCCTACTCACTCCGAAGGCAATACCCTTGACCTTGTCTTTTACCACCTATGCACTCCATGCAACCTCTCCATCTATCCTTACCCTCTCTCTGATCACTACCTTATTAACTTCACTCTCTCCTTCTCCGCCTCCTCTCCACCCAAACGCCTAATGGTTACTCGTAAAAACCTTCGCCATATCAACCCTTCTCTTCTATACTCTGCGACTGATCACCTCTATGACAAAATCGCACCCCTGTCCTGCACCCACCTAGCCACTTCTGTCTACAACCCTTTACTTCTAGCATCACTGGACAGACTGCCCCCCCCCCTCACTACACGCAGAAAAAAGGCCCCGTCTCCTTCGACCCTAGCAAACAGATGATACTAGAAGTCTGAAAAAACACGGCCGTGCTTTTGAGCGCCTGTGGCATAAGACAAAGTCCCAGAAAGATTTCAACCAGTATAAATCTGCTCTCCAAAAATACAATTTCAGCCTCCTCACTGCCAAGCAGACCTATTTCATCACCCTCATTAAAAACGTATCATCCCGTTCCTGTCAACTCTTCTTTACCTTCAACTCTCTACTTCGTACCCCACTGCCTCCACCCACTAACTCACTCACTGCCCGGGAGATCGCCAATCACTTCAAACAGAAGATTGATACCATTCGTGAGGAGATCTCCACTGTTCAGATACCCTCCATGCTATACACCTCTGCCCACAGGTACAATCATTACTTCCCTCTTTCAACCCCACCACTATAGATGAGGTTACTAAATTACTTGCTAATGTTACCACATGCCCTCTGGATCCTGTTCCCTCACAAATGCTACGTTCACCCTCTGGCTCTATTCTACACTCTCTAACCCACATCTTCAATCTCTCCCTCTTTTCTGGCATCTTCCCTAACTCTTTGAAACATGCTTGTCAGCCCCATACTTAGAAAGCCCACACTGGACCCATCCAATCTTGACAACCTACTCCATATCTCCTTGCTCCTCTTTTTATCCAAACTCCTTCAACGTCTAGTCTACAACCGACTGAGCGTTCACCTTGCCGATAATAACCTTCTTGATCCCCTTCAGTCTGGATTTCATCCTTAACATTCCACAAACTGCTTTCCCAAAACGAACAAACGATATAGTAACGGCCGCATCTTTAGCATTACTTACAATTCTACTTCCTCCTCTCCTCTTCCTTTCTCTGTTGGGGTCCCCCAAGGTTCTGTTCTTGGACTCCCTCCTGTTTTCAATCTACACCTCCTCCCTGGGTCAGCTTATAGCCTCCAACGGCTTCCAATACCATCTCTACGCTGACGACACTCAAATCTATTTCTCTGCCCCTCAACTCGCCCCTTGATTCTCCTCACATATCACCAATTTACTATCGGATATATCAGTTTTGATGTCACACCACTTCCTCAAACTCAGTCTATCCAAACCCAAACCTATCATTTTTCCTCCCACACGTGCCTCTTCCCCTGATCCGTCAAAATTGATGGCACAACCATAAGCCCATCCCCACATGCCAAGGTCCTAAGAGTAGTCCTGGACTCTGAACTGTCCTTCAAGCCGCACGTCCAATCACTGTCCAAATCTTGCCGCCTCAACCTCCACAACATCTCCAAAATATGCCCCTTTCTAAACAATGACACGGCAAAGCTCTTAATTCACTCCCTGGTCAACTCTCGCCTTGATTACTGCAACTCCCTCCTCATTGGCTTACCTCTGCATACTCTATCCCTCCCTTCAGTCCATCATGAATGCTGCTGCCAGACTCATCCACCTTACCAACTGCTCTTTCTGCTGCTCCTCTCTGTCAATCCCTCCACTGGCTTCCGCTCGCCCAACTAATTAAATTAAAAATACTAACTACTACCTACAAAGCCATCCACAACTCTGCCCCCTGCTACATCACTGACCTAGTCTCTAAATACCAACCTAATCGTTCTCTTCGTTCTTCTCAAGACCTCCTGCTCTCTAGCTCTCTCATCACCTCCTCCCATGCTCGTCTCCAGGACTTTTCCAGAGCCTCTCCAAGCCTATGGAACTCCTTACCCCAATCTGTCCGTCTATCTCCTTCTCTATTAGCTTTTAGAGGATCCCTGAAAACCCTCCTCTTCAGAGAAGCCTACCCACACCTAACAACTGTATTTTAATTTTGTCCATCTAATCCCCCCCACATCTACTACCCTTTGTTCCACTTGACCCTTCCTTCTAGACTGTAAGCTCTAACAAGCAGGGCCCTCTGATCCTTCCTGTATTGAATTGTATTGTAACTGTACTGTCTTCCCTGATGTTGTAAAGCGCTGTGCAAATTGTTGGTGATATATAAATATTGTATAATAATAATAAAAGGACTGGAGGACCTTATTTGTGAGGATAGGTTATGAGCACTGAACTTGTTCTCGCTGGAGAAGACACGCTTGAAATGGGATATGATTTCAATGTACAAATACCATACTGGTGACCCCACAATAGGAATAAAACTTTTTTGTGTAAGGGAATTTAATAAGACACGTGGCCATTCACTAAAATAAGAAAAGTGTTTTAACCTTAAACTGCATAGAGGTTTTTTTTACAGTAAGAGCAATAAGGATGTTAAAAATTCCCTTCCACAGACAATGGTTTCAGCTGGGAGCATCAATCATTTAAAAAACTATTAGATAGGCACCTGAACGACCACAACCTTCAGGGATATATAATGTAATACTGACATAAAATCACACATATAGGTTGGACTTAATGGACTTGTGTCTTTTTTCAACCTCCCCTACTGTGTAACTGTGAGGTGGCATGTTGAACTTCCAGTGACCGGTATGAGTGAGTAAAAGCGATGACACCAAATTTAACACACCTGAGACCTTATAACAGTCACATAATATTGGGGAGGGAACATGGCTAATTGGGCCCGATTTGGATATTTTCACTTAGGGGTGTACTCACTTTTGTTACTAGCAGTTTAGACATTTAATGGCTGTCTGTTGTTATTTTGAGGGAACAGAAAATGTATACTGTTATACAAGCTGTACACTCACTACTTTACATTGTAGCAAAGTGTCATTTATTTAGCATTGTCACATTAAAATATATAATAAAAATATTTTCAAAAATGTGAGGGGTGTACTCAATTTTGTGAGATACTGCATATACAGGTTAGACGGGATAGGTAGGAGGAGTCGGGAGATAACATGTTAAGGAATGGTTGAAGGTAGGGTTCTCTCTTATGATTAATACCTAATTAAATTTATTTTTAAAATGCAAGCAGTGTAAGTACCCAAATTTATATCTGTTGTGCAGTCTCTACAGTAGCAATGGGAAAGGTCGAGGTAGAAGCAGCACAAGGAGTCATTTAGGTGTACGGCAGTGCAGAAAGCATCTTGCTGATTGGAGGAGAATGCCAAAAGATGGAAGAAAGAGCTCATCCGCAATCTGCTTCTTTCACTGTACAAAGTTTGGGAGTGGGGAGAAGATGACCTGTATGTTGGAATAAAGCTAAAGCAGAGAAAGGTTAGGTATTCACGTCTGGGCTATGCTGTTGGACAGGGAAAATCTCAGGACTGGGTGAATAAAAATTAAAATCCATTGGCAGGTAAACCTGCTGTCATATATGTATTTAGCTGGTTTTCTATTTTTTATTTTTTTTATCCCATTACTGTAGGCAGGAAGTTTGAAATATTAGCCAGTCACTGATTCATAGCCCATGATATATGTGAATTGTGAAAATATGTGAATTGTTTTGCATCTTGTCTTGATTTTGTGGTTTACTTGGCATTTACTGCACCATTTAAGCTGTGAGCTCCTTATTTGTTCCATCTGGACCCTTTTAGAAATGGTATGCCACAGCTATATGCGATGTGCCATTCAGAGCCAAATGTTCTCCACCAATAGCCAGCTTTTTTCTGCTCTGGATGAAACAATATTATTGGATGAAAC
This sequence comes from Rana kukunoris, assembly GCA_029574335.1. Taxonomy (NCBI): domain Eukaryota; kingdom Metazoa; phylum Chordata; class Amphibia; order Anura; family Ranidae; genus Rana; species Rana kukunoris. The sequence goes on along the minus strand of CM056054.1, from coordinate 162,664,293 downwards.
TATATTATTTTCCCTTATATTTCTTTGCAGTAAATTGTAGCATATGCTCTGCCAGCTTGTACTTTGAGCAGCCAACACGTCTGCCAGCACAGAAAGGAGGTAGAATTTAAGTTTATTAAGCCATGTCAAAATCAATTTGTGCACATATTAAAATTATGTATTTATATGTCTCCAGAACGCAGTGTCACACTGTAAATAGGTTAAAGTCTACAGTGAAGCACAGCTAAGCTCTTTAAATTGGCCATGATTATACCTTTTTGAAATTCGATTCACTTTGCTATCATTCCATAACTAACCCTTTGTTTTTCATAGACTGGGTGTTGGTATCGTGCCGTTCTTTCTTTTACAAAGAAACATTAAAGTATAATTTTGAGATATATCCAACTAATCTTAACCACTTGAAGACCAGGCTTGTAAGGTCACCTGAGGCCAGATGACAGATGCACACCGTTTGGGGTCAGGAGTCCCCAGCTAAGGTAGTGGACCCTACGGCTGACTACTGCGGATGGAACTCTAGGTGGTTAAGGAAGGCAGGTCCACTGGAGCACCAACATGGATCCCACAGGGAGCTAGAGCCTAAGATTCCCCAGGGTGCGGAGTCTTAGAGCCAGCAGGTGTTCACCAGAGCCTCTAGTGGTGAGGATGGACTATGCTGCAACTGGCTCCAGGTCGCGGCCCCTAAAGTCTCCCAGCTCACGCTCACAGTAGGCTACAGAAGGATAGAGAGGAAGCAGCAAAGTCCTTCTCTTAATTGCTCCCACAAGAGTAGAACGTTCAGATACCCTATAATGGTTTTCCCCCTGACAGAAATGCCCAAACCTGCGTCAGGTGAACACCTGCAATGCCGTGCCTAGGCCAAAGGGCAGAGAGACAGAATGAAAAAAAAATGTTCGATATGTTGGCTGCAAGTCTGCAGGACTAAATCAGAATGTGTCCAGCACGGTTCAGTACTTGGAACACTTGGGGTGGGTTTTCTTTTTTTTTTTTTTTTTAAAGTGTATTTTGTGCGTGAACTCGAGAGAGAGGAGCCGGACTGCAGGAGTTGGGAGTAGGCAGACCCTCCCCCCGGAGGCAATCGCCATCCTTCTCCATGCCCCCGGTGGCAATGGCGGGTGTGAGGGGGGGCCTCCCACTCACCCCGCCCTACCTGCTCCACTTGGGAGCCCAACTGGGGCCCAACAGGACCCCATCGGGGCAGAGGGACTCCCCCTATGAGGGAGTGAGGGGGCCCGACCCACCAGGCCAGCCCCGTAGGTCCTTCGCCTCTCTTTAGGAGACCGCATGGCCAAAGTGCGTGCGTATTAAACCAATTTTGTGTGCGTGCAAGTGTGGTGGTTTTTTTGTGGGGGGGGTGGGCGTACTAAGCACAGGCGTACCTTGCATAGCACACTCACCGGGAGCCAGGCTGAGACCACCAAACTCAATTCACATGTAGCCGAGACCGGGATCCGAACCCTTGGCTGCAGAGGTGAACGGCTTGTCAGCGCAGTGCCAATCACGTTGAGCCACCACAGCTCCCTTGGGGTGGGTTTTCAACCTAGGGAAGTCAGCTTTACGGCCAGTACAAAGGCTGGAGTACTTGGGTCTGATTATAGACACAATCCAAGAAAATATATTTTTGCCTCAGACAAAGATCAGTGCCATAAAGGATCTTGTTCGGGTGGTCAAGGAAATAAAAGGGTCTTTCGATTCACCCAGGTATGAGATTGCTAGCCTCAATAGAAGCAGTTCCCTACTCCATTTCACTCAAGGCCTTTGCAGAACATAAGTCTGTCCACTTGAAACAAGAAGATTCAAGCTTTAGATTTTCAGATTTACCTGTCCCCAAGAGTGCAGCAGTCTCAATTGGTGGTTGATAGCCGCAAATTTGCAGAGGGGCAAACCTTTCCCACCAGCAGCTTGGAAGTTGATAACAGATGCCAGCCTCCTGGGCTGGGGGCAGTTCTAGAGGAATCCACTGTCCAGGAGAAGTGGTCAGAAATCCAGAAGACCCTACTTATCAATATCTTAGAGATTTGGGCAGCTCGGCTGGCTTTTGTATCATGGACTGTCGGATTACAGGATTGTCTCCTCAGGATCCAGTCCGACAATGCCACAGCTGTGGCTTACATTAATCACCAAGGGGGCACCAGGAGTCAGACGGCCCAGAAGAAAACGGACCATATCCTGACATGAGCAGAGAAACATGTACTGTTTTCTATCTGCAGTTTTCGTTCCAGGTGTAGAGAATTGGCAGGCGGACTACTTAAGCCACCAGCAGTTGTCCTCGGGGTAGTGGTCTCTGCATCTCAGTTTTATCAACCATTTGCCAGAGATTGGGTACCTCAGACATAGATCTATTGGCATCCAGGATCAACAAGAAGTTGGACAGGTTTGTGTCGAGCACCAGGGATCCGCGTGCATTCAGGACAAATGCATTAGTGATTCCTTGGGACCGGTTTTCAGATCTATGCCTTCCTTCCAAAACGGCTTCTCCCACAGCTATTGCCCACATCAGGGAGGAAGGGAAGACCGTAATTTTAGTAGCCCCAGAAGGTCCTGGTATGCAGAGATTGTAAGATTGGCAGTGGGGGGTCCGTGGTCCCTTCCACTTTGGCCAGACCTGCTCTTGCAAGGACCGGTATTCCCTCCTGCCTTACACTTGCTAAATTTAACGGTTTGGCTATGGAGGCCAAGATTTTGAAGGATCGAGGGCTTTCCGGCTCAGTGGTGACCACCCTGATAAATGCAAGGAAATTAGCTTTTAGGGCTATTTATTATAGAATTTGGGAGTCCTATATTTCTTGGTGGTGAGGACCGATTGTGTCACATTCTTTAGTCTGGGCCTTTATACAAGAGGTAGTTTGTGTAAATCTGCCTGTTAGGCCTCTCTTATGTTCTTGGGATTTTAATCTAGTCTTTGCAAAGACAGCCTTTTGAGCCTATTTGGCATATTCCTTAAATCCTTTTGACTAGGAAATTAGTTTTTTTTTTGGTCGCAGTGACTTCGGAAAAGAGAGTATCAGAGTTGGCAGATTTTTCCTGTAAAGAGCCTTATTTAATTATTCATCAAGACAGGGTGGTGATACTGCCTCATCTGGCTTTTCTGCCTAAGGTGGTGTCCAGTGTTCACCTGAATCAAGATGTCACTTTGCCTCCTTTTTTCCCAGAACCTCGTTCTGTGGAAGAAAGTTTGTTGCATTCTCTCAATGTGGTCAGAGCCTTCAAGGTGTATCTAAAGATGATAGCTCAGGTGCGGAAGACTGACTCTTTATGCTGCCAGAAGGGCCCAGGAAGGGGCAAGCAGCATCCAAAATCAACTATTTTGCAATGGATTCGCCACGTTATAATTCAGGCTTATGGTTTAAGAAAGAAGGTTCCACCTTTTCGGGTGAGAGTGAACTCTACCAGAGGTGTAAGTGCTTCAATGGCAGTGCATCATTAAGCCTCTATGGCTCAGATTTGCAAGGCTGCTATTTGGTCTTCACTGCATACATTTACAAAAAAAATTCAGATAGATGTAAGGCGGCAGAAGGATGCTGCATTTGTGCAATATAGGTCCTCTTACCTGTTGGCGGTCTGCTTTTTATGTGTTGTCTTCCCCTTGGGCATTGCTTTGGGATGTCCCAGATAGTAATTACTATAGCTGCTCTGTGTCCCGTGATGTACGAAAAAAAAAAATAGTATTTTTCCTACAGCTTACCTGTAAAATCCTTTTCTTGGAGTACATCACGGCATTTCCTCTTTACTGTGATATTCATTGCTTTGCTACAAACCGGTACTTCACGTATGGGAGGGGTTATATAGAGGGGGACTTCTTGTCTTTTGGTGTGCCAGTGTCCATTCACCTATAGGTGGCGTATAACCCAGATAGTAATTACTATAGCTGCTCTATGTCCCGTGATGTACTCCAAGGAAATGATTTTACAGGTAAGCTGTAGGAAAAATCCTATTATTATTCCCAATTAAAAGAAAAAAACAAATGTTGAAAAAAAAAAATGTCTTAGTTTTTATCAGTAAATTCTGATGAGGCGGCACTGTTGGGCAAAATAGGCTGCACTGATGAGGAGGCACTAATATTCAGCACTTATGGGCACTGATAAAAACTGATAGGTGGCATTGATGGCACTGGCGGGCCCCGATAGCCGGAACTGGTGGGCACTGGGCATTAATAGGTGGCATTGGAAGCCAGCACTGACTGGCATCACTAATGGGCACGATTTCTGGCTGTGGTGGGCACTGGTGGGCATTGCATCGATTGCTGGCACTGGTGATCATCAGTGCCCTGATTACATCTCTCATCTACGTCAGTGGCTCTTTACAGAGACCAGGGTCGCACCGTGTGCTAGCAACATGGCGTGACCAAGATCGTCGCACTGTGTGCCCCCTGCAGGCGCGCATGAGTGCCCGTTCAGGTGCACCATCATGACGTCCACCCAGAACGAGAGCCACTGTGTCCGCCGTCATTTGATGGTGGGCAGACGGAAAGTGGTTAAGGTTTTCTTTGCTTTATTCTATTATACCATAGGCATTTCGGTATACATACAGTGAGAGAAAAAAAAGATTTGATTGCCTGCTGATTTTGTATATATGCCCACTGACAAAGAAATTAGTAGTCTATAAATTTAACCACTTCTGACCAGCCCCACGTCCAAAGACGTCATTTTCTTTATCGTACATCACGGGACACAGAGCGGCAATCCATTACTATGTGGGTTATAGAGTCTACCTTCAGGTGTGGACACTGGTGTAATTAACTACACAGGAAGTTCCCTCCCTATATAACCCCTCCCATACTGGGAGCTCCTCAGTTTTTTCATCAGTGTCTAAGGTGTTGGTCACGAGTGAACATGTGCTCTTAGGAGCTCCACTGCAGGGATCCATGCTGGATGTAAAAAACCTCCATAAATCCAGATCCGTCCAAGGTGCTTCATAGCCAAAGTGGACGGTACCCGGGCTTCGGTACGAAGAACGAGGTTTAGCCTATAATGCCTCTCTGCGGAGGGCTGGATCCTGGGTTCCAGAACTTTGTGCCTTCTAAGGACCAAATGTTTTTTCTGCTGCCAGGATGCTATATAGGTCCAGGGGAGTTGGTGTTCCTGCCATGGACCCCGGTCCCTGAAGGTCTAGGACAATAGATTGGGCCTCTTGCTTGGCAATACCCTGCAGCGTGGAGAAGGTAAGAGGAGGGCCTACGGGACTTGGTTCGACAGTAGGTCCTCCGTGGGGGACTTGGGTCTCGCCTATATTATGCTTCTATGCATGGGCAATGTAAACCACTATGTCTTCTGAGACAGGATGGCTTAGGGCACCCATATACCTCCCCATAGCCGGCATGCAGCCTGGCCCACCATGTCTGTTAGACAGGATGGCTGCAGTACCTATATATCTCCCCTTGAAGGGGCCGGTACATAAAAAAAAAAAAAAATATGCCCTTAATCCTATACAAAGGATTGTCTTCCGTGAGTAGTTGCAAGTCTTATCTGTGTTTCCACTACTATGGGCAGTAGAAGACATGCCTGATGTTTTTGCTTACCATGCTTTCCAGAAAACGGAAGCTTAAGTGTTAGCTGATCTATTGTGTCCCACTTCCTCCGCTTCAGGCTCTACCATGTTGCACGTGCTCACCGGCTCAGTGCAGTCGCAGAGAAGGCTCTTCAAAGGGCCTGGACGTCAGAGCTCTGTAAAGCTAGGGGGACACAAACGTAAGCACCTTGTGTGAGTTGGATACAGATTCATCTAAGACGCCTACTCGCATCTAGCTGTGCAGATTAGCAGGCATTGTGTCAGACTAAATTCAGCTATTTGATGCACCTGGGTTAAGTGCCTCTGCTTTAGCTTAGGACTTGGTCTCCCCATTGAATAAGGTCAGGGGTAGGAATATAAAGAAGGATCGCCACCTGAACCTGGTGGACCCTTATTCTCCTCTGAAGAGACTTAAACAGCTCATAGATTGAGCCATCAGACCTGTCAGGCAATGCAGCCTTCCCCCAACATTGCAATCACTCTGCATGTGTTTTGTGTTTTGCAAGAAAAAAAAAGGGGTGTCCCCTTTTTCCTGCTTTAATCCTGAAACAAAGGGATTAGAAACCTTGGGGATAAACGTTTCACTGTCAGAGGACAGGAGACAGGAGCTGCAGCCTAACAAGGAGAAGCTATCAAAAGCCCTACAGGTTCTGATTACACCTCTATCTTCTCCTTAGAGTGTAAAGAGAGGTTTTCCTATAGGTGGCTAGTAAGACCTCCATATAATCCTCAGCCTGGTGTCGGCTTCAGGCTAACCAAATGCATCGGAGGGATGCACAGTTGCGGGCACACATTGCTAATGTCTCTTAATTGAGGAAACACACATCTGCAGAGGATAATTTCCTCTTTACCAGTCCGCATGTTGCATAACATACATGAGTTTGGAATACATGTGGGATAAAAACAAGTAACAGAGCAGATTCTATTGTGGATCGCATAAACATACATGTTTCTGTCTATATGGTGCTGCATGTTTCCACAAAAGAGGTCGCATAAAAGATGCTTGTAATGCTGAATCGCATAAAGACGTTTGTAGGCATAAAAATGCTGAATCACACATGATTACCTGATCACCCAAGTCCTTGTTTCCCCCAAGGATGTTTGGTTACACAGAAGAGGTTTGTTTCCACAGAAAGGCCTAAAATCGCATAAAGTTGCTTGGATGCAAAAAAGATGCTGGATCACACATGGTTAACTGATCATCAGCGTCCTGGATTACCCAAGGATGTTTGGTCACACAAATAGGCTTGTTTCCACAAAGGTACCTAAAGTCGCATAAAGATGCTTGTATGCATAAAAATGCTGAATCACACATGATTACCTGATCACCCAAGTCCTTGTTTCCCCCAAGGATGTTTGGTTACACAGAAGAGGTTTGTTTCCACAGAAAGGCCTAAAATCGCATAAAGTTGCTTGGATGCAAAAAAGATGCTGGATCACACATGGTTACCTGATCATCAGCGTCCTGGATTACCCAAGGATGTTTGGTCACACAAATAGGCTTGTTTCCACAAAAGTACCTAAAGTCGCATAAAAATGCTGAATCGCATAAAGGATGCTTGTATGCATAAAAAGGTTGAATCACACAGGATTACATGATCACCCAAGTCCTTGATTCCCCAAGGATATTTGGTCACGCAAAGAGGCTTGTTCCCACAGAAATGCCTAGAATCGCATAGAGAGGCCTGAAGGTATAAACATGCTGAATCACACAGGATTACATGATCACCCAAGTCCTTGATTCCCCAAGGATATTTGGTCACGCAAAGAGGCTTGTTCCCACAGAAATGCCTAGAATCGCATAAAGAGGCCTGAAGGCATAAAAATGCTGAATCGCACAGGATTACCCGATCACCCAAGTCCTGGATTACTCAAGGCCTAAAGGGATCGCTTAAAGATGCTTGAATGCAAAAAGAAGCTGGATCACACATGGTTGTTGGATCAACAGAGTCCTGGATTACCCAGGGATACTTGATCACATAGAGAGGCTTGTTTCACAGAAATGCCTAAAGTCGCATTAAGATGCTTGGGTGCATAAGGATGTTGGAACGCACAGGGGTGCTTGGTCACACAAGGGTTCTTGTCCGCACAGTAGTGCTTAAAATGCATAAGATGTTGATCGCATGGAAGATGCTGAATCGCATGCATGGTTACTTTAAAGTTGCACATGGTGGCTTAATTAAGCAATACAGGATGCCTTGTGTTTGCGTAGAGATACGTGTCTGCATGGGTTCATGTTGCACATTGTTGCATAACACATTTATAGCACATGCTTGCTTGCTTGCAAGGATGCTCGTTCCAGAGCACACATGCTATATGCATGTTTGGCGTGAGACATATTTATATGATTTCATGCTTCCATGAACACACACTGCCATGTACACACGCCTCCATTGAGGCATATGGCTTTAACACTTGCCACATACACATATGGGGAGCCAGTTGCATATGTGTTTATTTACTTGGGACTGCAGAGGTTGTCTGCGTTGTGCAGGGGAACAGCACTATCTCCAGTTGGTGGTCTTGCCCTTTTGGGTTAGCCTCCGTGTCTGGGTTGTCAGGGTGCTAGGGCCCGCCTCTAGTAGGTCTGTAGGCCCAGGGTATAGCAGTAATGGCATACGGAAGCAGACTCCTGCTGATGGATCAGTCAGCAGCATGGCTGGACCTAAGGGTGTCCAGCATGGTCAGGTATCTGGATCTCCTGGGTTAGGATTCCAGTCTAAAGATACCCAGCTTCTTGTCAATGAAGAATGTATGTTTTGCACCAGGAGAGTACTTTTGGCCTAAGACAAGACCATCGCTATAAGAAAGCTGGTCTAGGTGGTTACGGCAAGGAACAGTTCCTTACTTTTGGCCTTCTGCTTAAGGCACTAGAGAATATGCTGCTTCATTCAAGACGGTTCCCTATACTTTTATTCAGGACTGTTATAAACAGTATTGTGTTGGCCTAGAAGGAGTGGATCTTGACCTAGCATTATCCAAAGAACCGGTCCCAGAGATAGGCTGGAATTCCTCTTGGTGGTTCTTAACTAAAGGGTTTGCCAGGTCAGGAAGAGACCTTGGCCCAGGGAAAGTAGTCGAGCTCCAATGGAGCCTTATCTGTCAGCTAGAGCTACCGATGGAGCATCTGGCTTAGGGGCCTGAACGTTCAGGGGATGGTTGGTTCGGTCAGAGTTCAATCAGACTATACCATATTAAGTGATTTACTTAATTTACCAAGGAGGAGCTTGTGCCTTGCCTATTGACATTCGTCATTTCATGAAATGCAGAATTGGCAGGCGATTCGCTGTAGCCGTCAACAAGTGTCTCCAGGAGAAGGACCTCTACACCCCGACTGTTTTCCTGACCAAGGGCCACAGAAATAGTACCCTGTACATAAGATGTATTGGCGTCCAGGCTCAACAAGAAATTGAACAGCTTGAGGTCAAGGACAAGGGATCCACCCGCATGCGGGGCAGATGTGTTAGTAGTCTGGTGGGACCAGTGGTCACTGGTTATGTCTCTCCCCCCAGTGCCGCGGCGTTTGTGGCTTCCATGCAACATTAGAGGATGGCGGAAGCTGGCCTGATTACTCCGGCATAGCCCTGACGACCTTTCTGTGCAGGGACAGTAGGGGTGGTAGTAGAGGACCCACGGTCCCTTACATCGTGTCCAGGCCTACTTCGAAGGGGGTATTACATCCTGTCGTGCAACAGGTGAATTAATGGTCTGGCTATTTTAGCCCACATTCTTCAGGATCAGGGTTTTTAGAATCAATGGCACTTCCTTGATTCATACAGGAAGGCTGGCCTCCAGGACCAGATATCCCAGGATTGGGAGAGCCCATGTTCCTGGTATGAAACAGATGGTGGCATCCTTGGAAGTTTGTCAAAGATAAAATTCCTGCCTTCCTGCATTTGGAAAGGAGACGGAGCCAGCCTTAAGTTACATCAAGGATCCAATCTCGGCCTTGCCTCCAAAGGTCGCTTGCTTCACACTCTTTGTTCCGAGCCATTATACAAGGGGTGACGCGCATAAGTCCACCAGTTAAGTCGCCCTTGTGCTTGGAGGATTGGCTCTAGTTTTGTCGGCTTACAGCAGGGTCAGCTCTGTGGGCCGATGCACCATATTTCCCTTCAGCCTTTAACAAGGGAATTGGTGTTCTTGGTTGTGGTAGCCTCCAAGAGAGTTTCAGTATTGGCAACCTCTTGGTATAAAACCATACTTATTCTTACTAGTAGGGTGATGTTAATCCTCACCCAGCCTTATTTACTAGAAGGATCTAGTGTTCATTTGAATCTAGATATTCTTACCTCCCCCTTTTTCAAAACCTTGTTTTCGGAAGAAAAGGTTATTGCTTTCTCTCAGTAGAGATGAGAGCAGTTAAATATCTATCTGAAGGTTCAGATATAGAAATCTGAAGTTTTTATTGTGCTGCCAGAAGACCCTAGATGTGGGCAGGCAGTGTTCAGTTCAGCTATTAAAATGGTTACACTCTCTCCTTTTGGAGTAGAAGGGTCAAGGCCTATCTGAAGCGGCTGCTCGGATACGGAAAGCTGATGTTATTGCGCTACCAGGAGGCCCCAGGAAGGGGCAGGCAGCGTCTAAAATCAACTGTTTTCAAGATTGATTCATCAGGGTATTATTCAGGCTTGTGGTTCGGAGAGTGGGACTCCCCCTGTTTCTTGGGGGGGGGGGGGGGGTGCTCTGTACCAGGATAGTAAGCGCTTTATGCGCGATGCTTTACCGAGCCTTTATGACGCAGATTTTCAGGGCCGCAACTTGGCGTCTGTGCTTAGATTCACTGATTCTTGTCAGATGTACATAGGAGGGCAAAAGGATGCAGCTTTTTGGCGCAGTATGCATCTGGTAGCATTATAGATCCTCACATCTGATGGCGGCCTGCGTTGTTTGTGTCTCCCTCCCCTCAGTAAGCATTGCTTTCGGACATCCCACATAGTAATGGTTTGCCGCTCTGTGTCCCGTGATGTACGATAAAGAAAATAGGATTTTTTATGACAGCTTACCTGTAAAATCCTTTTCTTGGAGTACATCACGGGACACAGAGCTCCTGCCCCTCTTGTTTGGGGATATTGGGACACTTATTGCTTTGCTACAAAAACTGAGGAGCTCCCAGTATGGGAGGGGTTATATAGGGAGGGAACTTCCTGTGTAGTTAATTACACCAGTGTCCACACCTGAAGGTAGACTCTATAACCCACATAGTAATGGATTGCCGCTCTGTGTCCCGTGATGTACTCCAAGAAAAGGATTTTACAGGTAAGCTGTCATAAAAAATCCTATTTTTTTGAAGATGGATATCTCGGTAACGGCAGCAGCTGCTGCCACAACCGAGATATCCATCTCTTCATGGGGCGGTCCTGTTAACGATAACGGCGGTCATCGCGGCGGAATCGCCGCGAGATCGCCGTTACCGGCGGCGGGAGAGGGTTCCCCCCCTCCGCCGCTTACCGTAGCCGTCGGTAGCGGCGGAGGCGATCGGGTCCTCTTGCTGGCTGTCCGGGGACGCGACTGAGGGAAAAAATGTCCCTCCGCCGTCCCCATACCTCTGCTGGGCGGAGGTGACGTCAAAACGTCATTTCCGCCCAGCGTCTTAGAGACATTTAATTTGTTTACATTTTGACTTTTTTTTTTTTTTTGCATTTAAGCCTGAATATGAGATCTGAGGTCTTTTTGACCCCAGATCTCATATATAAGAGGACCTGTCATGCTTTTTTCTATTACAAGGGATGTTTACATTCCTTGTAATAGGAATAAAAGTGATATTTTTTATTTTTTTAAATAAAATAAATAAAAACGAAAACCAAAACATTTTTTTTAAAGTGCCCCGTCCCGACGAGCTCGCGCGCAGAAGCAAACGCATACGCGAGTAGCGCCCGCATATGAAAACGGTGTTCAAACCACACAAGTGAGGTATCGCCGCGATCGTTAGAGCGAGAGCAATAATTCTAGCCCTAGACCTCCTCTGCATCTCAAAAAATGCAACCTGTAGAATTTTTTAAACGTCGCCTATAGGGTAAAAGTTTGACGCCATGCCACGAGCGGGCGCAATTTTTAAGCGTGACATGTTGGGTATCATTTTACTCGGCGTAACATCATCTTTCACAATATATAAAAAAATTGGGCCAAATTTATTGTTGTCTTATTTTTTAATTCAAGAAAGTGAATTTTTTCCAAAAAAAGTGCGCTTGTAAGACCGCTGCGCAAATACGGTGTGAGAAAAAGTATTGCAATGACCGCCATTTTATTCTCTAGGGTGTTAGAAAAAAATATATATTATGTTTGGGGGTTTTAAATAATTTTCTAGCAAAAAAAACTGTTTTAGTCTCGTAAGCACCGAATCTGAAAAACAGGCTCGGGGCTGAAGTGGTTAATGGTAGGTTTATCTTAATAGTGAGAGAATAACAACAAAAATGTAAATACATTTAAAAATGTCAAATAAGTTATACATTGATTTGCATTTTAATGAGTGGAATAAGTATTTGATCCCCCATCAATCAGCAAGATTTCTGGCTCCCAAGAGTCTTCTATACAGATTCCAATCTCTCCACCATGGCCAAGACCAAAAAGCTGTCTAAGCATGTCAGGGACAAGATTTTATACCTACACAAGGCTGGAATAGGCTACAAGACCATCGCCAAGCAGCTTGGTGAGAGGGTGACAAAAGTTGGTGCGATTATTCGAAAATGGAAGAAACGCAAAATAACGGTCAATCTTCCTCGGTCTGGGGCTCAATGCAAGATCTCACCTCATGGCGTTTCAATGATCAGGAGTACAGTGAGGAATTCACCCAGAACTACATGGGAGAAACTTGTCAATGATTTTAAGGCCGCTGGGACCATAGTCACCAAGAAAACAATTGGTAACACACTGTGAAGGACTGAAATCGTTCATCGCCTGCAAAGTCCCCCTGCTCAAGAAAGTACATGTACAGCCCGTCTGAAGTTTGTTAATGAACATCTGAATGATTAAGAGGAGAACTGGGTGAAAGTGTTGTGATCAGATGAGAGCAAAATCAAGCTCTGTGGCCTCAACTCGCTGTCTTTGAAGGAGGAGGAATGCTGCATATGACCCCAAGAACACCATCCCCACTGTCAAACATGGAGGTGGAAACATTATGCTTTGGGGGGGGGGGGGTTCTGCTATGGGGACAGGACAATTTCACTGCATCAAAGGAAAGATTGACGGGGCCAAGTACCGTCAAATCTTGGGTGAGAACCTTCTTCCCTCAGCCAGGGCATTGAAAATGGCCCAACTTTGAATAGTGACATTTTGGTATCAATTTACTTGGCGTAACATCCTCCACAATATAAAAATAAATGGGCTAACTTTACTGTTGTCTTATTTTTTAATTTTCCAAAAAAAGTGCGCTTGTAAGACCACTGCACAAATACGGCTTGCAACGACCGACATTTTATTCTCTAATGTGTTATAAAAAATATATAATGTTTGGAGGTTCTAAGTAATTTTCTTGCAAAAGAAAATGTTTTTAAATTGTAAACACCAAATTTCAGAGGCTCGGTCCTTAAGTGGTTAAAGGGGAACTTGTGCTTTAACTACTTCAGACCCACGCTATCGTCGAATGACGGCAACAGCGCGGGTCTGAATATCCAACATGCCATCTTTTGACGGCCGCCCCTTTGGAGCGTTCCCAGCACGTGCTGCGGGGAAGCCCTGTGTTGTCCGTGTCCCTTGGACACGGCCAATCGCAGATCGCGGCGAACGGACAGTCAGAGTGGCCGTTCGCGATGCGATCTGTCCGGCGAATGAGAGATGATCTCATAGATCATCTCTCATTGCCGTTTTTACACAGAGACAGCGTCCTGTCTCTGGAGAGGAGGAGACCGATGTGTCTCTTGTACATAGGGACACAGATCAGTCACCCCCCCTCCCCCCACAGTTAGAACACACTTAGGATACACATTTAACCCCTTCCTCACCCCCTAGTGTTAACCCCTTCAATGCCAGTCACATTTATACAGTAATTAGTGCATATTTATAGCACTGATCGCAGTATAAATGTGAATGGCGCCAAAAATGTGTCAAAAGTGTCCACCATAACATCGCAGTACCAATAAAAATCGCAGATCGCCGCCATTTCTAGTAAAAAAAATAATAATTCTCTCCCCTATTTTGTAAGTGCTATAACTTTTGCGCAAACCAGTCGCTTATTGCGATTTTTTTTTACCAAAAATATGTAGAAGAATACGTATCGCCCTAAACTGAGAAAAAAAAAATAGTTTTTTTTTTTTTTTATTGGGATATTTATTATAGCAACAAGTAAAAAATATTGTATTTTTCTTCAAAATTGTCGCTCTTTTTTGTTTATAGCGCAAAAAATAAAAACCGCACAGGCGATCAAATACCACCAAAAGAAAGCTCTACTTGTGGGGAAAAAAGGACGTCACTGCCACTGATCCCAACTCCCCGCCAGCACTGCCACTGATCCCAACTCCCCGCCAGCACTGCCACTGATCCCAACTCCCCGCCAGCACTGCCACGGATCCCAACTCCCCGCCAGCACTGCCACGGATCCCAACTCCCCGCCAGCACTGCCACGGATCCCAACTCCCCGCCAGCACTGCCACGGATCCCAACTCCCCGCCAGCACTGCCACGGATCCCAACTCCCCGCCAGCACTGCCACGGATCCCAACTCCCCGCCAGCACTGCCACGGATCCCAACTCCCCGCCAGCTCCCCCCAACTCCCCGCCAGCACTGCCACGGATCCCAACTCCCCGCCAGCACTGCCACGGATCCCAACTCCCCGCCAGCACTGCCGCGGATCCCAACTCCCCGCCAGCACTGCCGCGGATCCCAACTCCCCGCCAGCACTGCCGCGGATCCCAACTCCCCGCCAGCACTGCCGCGGATCCCAACTCCCCGCCAGCACTGCCGCGGATCCCAACTCCCCGCCAGCACTGCCGCGGATCCCAACTCCCCGCCAGCACTGCCGCGGATCCCAACTCCCCGCCAGCACTGCCGCGGATCCCAACTCCCCGCCAGCACTGCCGCGGATCCCAACTCCCCGCCAGCACTGCCGCGGATCCCAACTCCCCGCCAGCACTGCCGCGGATCCCAACTCCCCGCCAGCACTGCCGCGGATCCCAACTCCCCGCCAGCACTGCCGCGGATCCCAACTCCCCGCCAGCACTGCCGCGGATCCCAACTCCCCGCCAGCACTGCCGCGGATCCCAACTCCCCGCCAGCACTGCCGCGGATCCCAACTCCCCGCCAGCACTGCCGCGGATCCCAACTCCCCGCCAGCACTGCCGCGGATCCCAACTCCCCGCCAGCACTGCCGCGGATCCCAACTCCCCGCCAGCACTGCCGCGGATCCCAACTCCCCGCCAGCACTGCCGCGGATCCCAACTCCCCGCCAGCACTGCCGCGGATCCCAACTCCCCGCCAGCACTGCCGCGGATCCCAACTCCCCGCCAGCACTGCCGCGGATCCCAACTCCCCGCCAGCACTGCCGCGGATCCCAACTCCCCGCCAGCACTGCCGCGGATCCCAACTCCCCGCCAGCACTGCCGCGGATCCCAACTCCCCGCCAGCACTGCCGCGGATCCCAACTCCCCGCCAGCACTGCCGCGGATCCCAACTCCCCGCCAGCACTGCCGCGGATCCCAACTCCCCGCCAGCACTGCCGCGGATCCCAACTCCCCGCCAGCACTGCCGCGGATCCCAACTCCCCGCCAGCACTGCCGCGGATCCCAACTCCCCGCCAGCACTGCCGCGGAGCCCAACTCCCCGCCAGCACTGCCGCGGAGCCCAACTCCCCGCCAGCACTGCCGCGGAGCCCAACTCCCCGCCAGCACTGCCGCGGAGCCCAACTCCCCGCCAGCACTGCCGCGGAGCCCAACTCCCCGCCAGCACTGGCACGGAGCCCAACTCCCCGCCAGCACTGGCACGGAGCCCAACTCCCCGCCAGCACTGGCACGGAGCCCAACTCACCGCCAGCACTGCCGCTTATCTCATTCCCTTCACCAAGGAGTAAGAGAAGGAATACAAATAGAGAATATAGGGGGAGGAACAAAGAAAAAAGGGAGAGAAAGAATAATGGAAAGAAAAAAAAGCTAGAGAGTGGGATGGGGAGAAAAAAACAAGAAATTAGAATATAGAGAAGTAAAAGGGAAAGAAAGGAGAACAAAGAGAGAGTGGTGCAGCCAAAAATGTACCATAAGGGTTTTAATACTGTATGAGTGGAAGGGACCCAGGGAGTGCTAAATGTCCGTGGGTTAGGTGCACAAATTACTTTGCCTGCCTTGGGTGCTGGCAACCCGACGCTACAAATTTTTTTTTGCTGTTAGGGGTCCCCACAACTTTGGAAAAAATATCACGGCACTAGCATGGTTGAGAACCACTGCTTTAAATAGATTAGCAGAGTGCTGAACGATTCAACAAACTGAACTGAAAGTCTTTACCTATGAGGAAGGGGGGTGTGCGCCTTTCCTCCAATCTGCTGTCTTGGTTGTTTTCCCAGGCTTCACTGTAGTGCTTACCAGGAAGAGAAAATATCCTAGCACAATCTGCACTTTCTAAAGAATATATAATGCTAAAGACAGCAGATGTACATTTAACTTATATAGGGAGATTTGTTTCATCTGAGGCTGTTAACTTCACTGGGTATATGCAGGGCCAGTGCAAGGATTTTTGTGTGCATAGGCAAAGGTGCATTTTGGTGCCCCCCCCCCCCCAAATGCTTCCACCAAGGCGGAAGAGGAAGGATCCTATACTTCTCCAGAAGTCTTCTACAATGGGGCAATTCCAAAAGCAATGGATAAAATCAGACACCTGCCCGCAGCCGCGGAAACAATCCGCCGAGGTCAGTATGCCCATTCTGTGCATCCTGGCCGGGGTCAAGTGTGATTGGTGGAAAATCTTTAGTTGAATCACCCTGTCTCTGGAGGCTATAACAGAGGACTTAAAAGTGTCACAGAACTCAGTCCAGTCATCTTCCGTCATAGTAATGTCTAAGGATTCCCATTTGCTCTGCGCTGCCTTAAATCGAGGTTTAGAGTTCACCGTTAAGGCCAAATAATAGTTGGAGATGAGTTTCGTTCTGTCCGGGGAACGCAAAAGCTTTTCTAGGTCAGGAATCGCAAGTGGACTATCCAAGGATCCAAACTGGGCTCGCGCGGCATGTCTTAGCTGGTAATAAAAGAATAAATAGTTGGGGGGAAGATTAAAGTCATCTTTCAACTGGGAAAAGGATTTAAGGCTTTCTGCGGTATATAGGTGGCATAGGTATTTAATCCCCTTGGATATCCATCTCTGAGGGTCAGGTAAAGGATTAAATTCTGGAAGTGACGTGTTGAACCATAGCGGATTATTTGGAGAAGTCACCCAGGAACCCGGGGCATGTTTGAGAGTCACTGTTTTAAACAGGGATAGTGACGTCTGCAGTACAGTCAGTCCCGGTCCTGGGGGGGTGCGCCCACGGTATATAATGTTGTGTAGTGTCTCAAACGAAGTGACCATAGCCCCTTCAGTGGTGGTGCACGCATTATTGGGGTCAGGGTGTATCCAGTCATGAATATTCACCAGTTGGGAAGCTTGGTAATAAAGGTAGACGTCAGGGAAAGCCAGTCCTGCCAAATGAGAGGGTAGTTTAAGTGTTTCCAGAGCTATTCTAGGGGCCTTACCATTCCACAGAAATGTTATACAGATCGAGTCAATGCTCCTAAACAATGCTTTTGGGATTTTGCATGGGGCATTAGCTAGGACATACAGTAACTTAGGTAGGTATATCATCTTTAAAACATTGGCTCTTCCCATCAGATCCAGAGGTAAGTCTTTCCACTGCTTAGTCTGAGACTGCAGCTGTAGCAGCACAGGGCTCAGATTGTTGGTAATGTACAGGGACAGTGGCATCTGAACCACTACTCCCAAATATCTAAACGAGGTGGCCACTAACAATTTAGAGTCTGAATGGATTTGAGGGGTGGGTGATTGATCTATGGGGTAGATAATAGATTTCTCCCAATTCACTCTGAATCCCGAGAAGTCCCCAAAGTCAGACACCATTTTTAACACATTAGCTAGTGAGTCCTGGGCATCTGCCAAATACACCAGTTGTATCGTCGGCATACAGCGAGATTCGCTCCTCCATACCATTGATGGGCAACCCCTTAAGTAGCGGGGAGATGCGTATCCTGATAGCGAGAGGTTCCATGGCCAGGGCGAAAAGCAGGGGTGACAACGGACACCCCTGTCTGGTTCCCCTAGTAATTCGGAAGGTCTCTGTAATTTGTGAGTTGATACGAATACGAGCAAGCGGCATGATATAGAGGAGTCTAATCCAGGCAACCATACGAGGGCCAAAACCATACATTTGCAAGACCCGGAACAGGTATGGCCATTCCACACTGTCAAAGGCCTTACAAGTGTCCAATGACACCACGACCCGTGTCGGGAGGCAGTCATGTACATAGGACAAGTTATGAAACAGTCTACGTATATTCATTCTAGTTGACCTGCCCGGGATGAAGCCACCCTGATCACACCCCACTAAGCGAGCAACCACTTTGTTCAGGCGATTCGCCAGGGCCTTAGCCAGAATCTTTGCATCCACGTTTATGAGGGATATAGGGCGGTAGGAGTCACATTTCAAGGGGTCTTTTCTGGGCTTAAGGAGCAGAACAATCAATGCTTCCCTCATCGAGGGGGGTAGCACCCCCTCCTTCAAAGCTGCATTATAAGTTTTAAGTAATAGAGGGGCAAGTAGATTTTGGAAATGCCTATACCATTCCATTGGAAACCCGTCTAATCCTGGTGATTTATGAGCCGGCATCTGTGAGATTGCGAGTAACAGTTCCTCCACAGACAGCGGCTCATCCAGTTCCTCCCGCACCCTGTCCGTCAGTGTTGGAAGAGGTACCTGGGTCAAGTAGTCATCAAGCTGCACGTCTCAGTAGTCAGCCCTGGAGGTGTAAAGGCCACGGTAAAAGGAAAGAAAGGCCTCTGTTATTTCCTGAGGGACATCACTAATATGGTTTGCTACAGTCAATATCCTAGGAATAGAGATAGGGGTACTCTCCGCTCTTGTAATATACGCGAGCAGGCGACCCGCCTTGTTACCATGTTCAAATGTCTTTTGTGTAACATAGAGCATGCGTTTTTTAGTCAGGTCTAACAGCCTAAGTTCGTACTTCCTACGATTATTGAGCCATGAGGCCAGTGTATCCGCATTGGGACATTTAGAGTATTCAGCCTCAGACAACACCATACCCTGTTCAAGTTCATCAGTGTGTATTTGATTGTTCTTACGCAATATACCCGTAATTGACATAGTGCTAAATGTTTTCTGCTGCACCATTGGCATGGATATATCTTCTTAGTCCCCTCTATGAAATTATCAGAAATTTGTGCTTAATGTAGAACTATAGGTAACACTTTTTTTTTTTTCATTTTGAATATACTAAGGGAGGGTTATAGCCCCTGTCAGTTTATTTTTTTTACCATCCCTGTCAAATTGCAGAGATCTTCCTTTACTTTCTGCCCATAGCCAAACAGGAAGTGAGAGGAAATTATGCAAATTAAGGGAATCCAATGTCCCCCCCCCCCCCCCCCCCCAGGCTCTAAGAACTAGTGTCCCTACTCGAAAATTTCAGAGCGGGTCTTAAACAGAAAGGGGTGTAGCCTTGACAGGAAGGGGTGGGTCATATTTAAATTAAGGGGAATGCGATTTTTTTTTAGTCAGGCCTAGGGCAGCACGAAACCTAAATACACTACTGGGCAGCAGCTCTGGCGTTCAAACTGCCCGGGGCTGTGCTGCCTGTCACCATACGCTGCTACGCTGAGCGAGGGAAACGTGGGAGCAGCGGGTGTTGCCAGCATAAGCTTTCCTTTTTAGAGAAGCCTTGGCTTTAGCCCCCCCTCCTGACACCCTTAGGCGGCTGCCTTATGCTGGTGCTGTCCTTGGGTATATGCAAGGGTTTACATCCACTTTAACACCAGAAAAGTCCTGTGGTTATTAGTGCATCAGCTAGCAAGTTACCTTTGATGTTTCTCTTTTCTTTTTTTTATTTAATATTAATCAAGGAGCTTCAAACGGTATCCAGCTCAGCCCTGTGGCTCTGTTTGTTTTGCTTTAATTGAATGAGCGTAGGAGATATTCAGTTAGCAGCTCCTCACTGATCATGGCAATTATGCCCTCCATCCCTGCCTGACTTCTTTGAGGGTTTCTCACCTCTGCTATTAATTAGCTGCTCTAAACCATTAATCCAATTGAAAATGTACAGTGAATATAAAGAGACAACCCATGGCTAACAGAATTAGTTTTCTTTTAGGCTGTGTGTACACAGGCTCCATATCTGTTCAATAATGGAATGCAAAACTAAAATGATCAATTATTTAGATATTTATGCCTCTGTCTTTAAATTATCCTTTTTTCCATTATTGTTTTTCATTCCATAATGCTTTAGCATCAGCATATTCTTAGGAATATACTTCTTTAGTGGTGTGAAATGTAACCAGTGTTTTGCCAAAGAAAATGCAAATTGATGGAAAAGGTAGGCATAGATCTTGGATCATTTTAGTGGTGAGAGAAAGTCAATCGTCCAGAGCGGATTCACCCGGCCAACCACTGCTGTGTTGTCAAAATAAATCTGGGAGTAGGAATATCTGTTCAGTGGATAAAAAAAACACTAACTGCTACTATATTTAGCTGTATTTTTAACCAATTTAAGAAGTTTTTTTTTAAAATGGATCTTGAATGCCCAAGTGTTTTCCTAAGCCAATGTAGCCTTTATACAGTGCCTTGCAAAAATATTCACCCCCTTGGCTTTTTACCTATTTTGTTGCATTACAGCCTTTAGTTCAATGTTTTATTTTTTATGTGAACTATGTGATGGATCAGAACACAATAGTCCAAGTTGGTGAAGTAAAATTAGAAAAATATATACATAAAACTTTCAGAAAAAAAAAAAAAAAACTGAATAGCATGTGCGTATGTATTCACCCTCTTTGTTATGAAGCCCATAAAAAGCTCTGGTGCAACCAATTTTCTTTCTGAAGTCAGATAATTAGTGACATTTTATCCACCTGTGTGCAATCTAAGTGTCACATGATCTGTCCTTACATATACACGCCTTTTTGAAAGGCCCCATAGGCTGCAACACCTGCAAGAGGCACCACTTACCAAACACTGCCATGAAGACCAAGGAACTCTCCAAACAAGTAAGGGTTAGGTTATAAAAAATATCCAAATCTTTAATGATCCCTAGGAGCACCATCAAATCTATCATAACCGAATGGAAAGGCCGCACACCAAAACTCACGGACTGGGCAAGAAGGGCATTAATCGGAGAGGCAGCACAGAGACCTAATGTAACCCTGGAGGAGCTGCAGAGTTCCACAGCAGAGACTGGAGTATCTGCACATAGGACGACAATAAGCCGTACACTCCATAGAGTTGGGCTTTATGGCAGAGTGGCCAGATAAAATCATTTCTTTCAGCAAAAAGCAAAATGGCATGTTTTGAGTTTGCGAAAAGGCATGTGGGAGACGCTCAAAATTTATGGAGGAAGGTGCTCTGGTCTGATGAGACTAAAATTTAACTTTTTGGCCATCAAATAAAACGATGTCTGGCGCAAACCCAACACATCAAATCACCCAAAGAACACCATCTCTACAGTGAAACATGGTGGTGGCAGCATCATGTTGTGGGGATGTTTTTCAGCAGTCGGGACTTGGGAAACTGGTCAGAGTTGAGGGAAAGATGGATGTTGCTAAATACAGGGATATTCTTGAGCAAAACCTGTACCACTCGGTGTGTGTCTGAACTTCCAGCAGGACAATGACCCCAAACACACTGCTAAAGCAACGCTTGAGTGGTTTAGGGGGAAACATGTAAATGTGGTGGATTAGACAAGTCTTCATTCGAATAAAAAAATAATGCGTGTAGAATTAAACAAATGGAAGTAAAGTTGTGAGTGTAGAAAAAGGTGCTAAAGTGCTGGCGAATCTCAGAAGTGGAATATCACATATAACATAGAATATAAACCTAGATATATGAATGCAGCGAGAATACGTTATAAAAAATTATATAAATATATAAAGTGCTGCTGTGCTGCAAACAAGTGACTATAGGTGCAATGATATAAATTACAATGATAATAAATATTCAAAAATTGATAATAGAATAAAAAAAAAAACATTGAGTGTAGAATTAGAAACAAATGGAAATAAAGTCCATTGTGAGTGTAGCAAAAGGTGCTTAAGTGCAGGGGAATCTCAGAAGGGGAAAATCAATTCCTGTGGATCAGGGGTGCAGAGTGTAGTGTTGCTGGTGCTCTGTAACAGTAACAGGTGGCACTGTGACTTCTGTGAGAGGTGGCTCTTTGGTGTAAGTAAGACCCGTGGGTGTACTACCTTCTTACCTTAAAGCGGGATGGTTCAGCAAAAAAAAATATTAAAAGCCAGCAGCAACAAATACTGCAGCTGCTGACTTTTAATATTAGGACACTTACCTGTCCTGGAGTCCAGCGGCGTCCGCAGCAGAGGACGAGCGATCGCTCGTCACCCTGCTGCTCCCCCCTCCATCCACGGTGAGGGAACCAGGAAGTGAAGCGCTGCGGCTTCACTGCCCGGTTCCCTACGGCGCATGCGCGAGTCGCGCTGCACCCGCCGAATGGCTCCCGCTGTGTGCTGGGAGCCGAGAGTTCCCAGCACACAACAGGGGGGCGACGGGATGTCGCCAAAAAACCCGACTTTTGCCCGAGACTGCGGGCCGGAAGTGGTTGCAGATACCTGTCTTTAGACAGGTATCTGCACCCCCCTGAAAGGTGTCAATTGTGACACCGGAGGGGGGAGGGTTCCGATCAGCGGATTTTCACTTTAGGGTGGAGATCCGCTTTAAGGTAATGATCATTCTTATGGTGCACAGAATCGCCGGCTGAAGAGATGAATATCTGAATGATGCCTGTAGCTGCAGGCATCTTTCAGATATCCCCACTGAAAGTCCAGGACGTCTTGGGCGGGAAGTAGTTAAGCACTCTAAAAGGACACGTTTTGACTTTGTCCATTATTCTTCTAAAGTCTCTGGGCTCCCTATCCCTTGTCAAAGTTTTTATTCAAGCTGGATCTGGATCAGACCTCCTCTACGGCAACCTTTTGCTTTCTTGGGACCTCAGTCTCTCTGCTTTGTAGAAACCACCCTTTGAACCCATCAGGGAAATCCCCTTGGATGATCTTTCCTGCAAAGTGGCCTTCTTTAGTTTACGTCGCATCTGTCAGACTTTTCTGTGTTAACAGCTTTCTCTTCTAAGGAGCCATTGCTCATTCTTCATAAAGATAAGAGTCTTTTGGCCAAATCCATATTTTCTTACTAAAGTGGTATCAATCTTCCATTGCAATGAAGACATAACCTTGCCTTTAAGCACCTTTTTAAGTAGTTGGAATGTATGAGCTGTTTTTGAAGTATAAGGTATTGTTTAGTGTCCCTTAAAGTTACTGACACGGAATAAACTTTCAGCAATAGAAGGTAGAGCACAGTCAAAACTTCAGGTTGCTATACTTTCCAACAATTACTTTTTTTTTTTCAAGTAAGTTGTGTAAATAGTATCCAGGCTGACTAGCTTTTATACAAGGAGAGGTCAGAAATGGC
This sequence comes from Rana kukunoris, assembly GCA_029574335.1. NCBI lineage: Eukaryota > Metazoa > Chordata > Amphibia > Anura > Ranidae > Rana > Rana kukunoris. The sequence continues at coordinate 162,641,177 of CM056054.1, read as the reverse complement.
AACATACAGGTTTTCCCAAGTACAAGTTCTTTTTAAAGGTGATACCCTAAACCGATTTTCTCCCCAGAATTCCTCTTTAACCACCTATGAGATTCTGTTCAATAACTTTGCTTGAAATATTAAAATGTTTTTTAGTAACTTCTTAACTAATATTAACTACATGTTCATGTCTTTTAGGATCGGAATATATAAAGATAATTAATATATACTGTATTTCTTGAAGTTCATGAAAAGTCCTAGGGACTAAAGCTTAACCACTTCCCCACCGCGCCATAAGCATTTTACTGCTACGGCGCGGTGGAGTTACTTTGACACGACGTCCCTGGGACGTCGTCGTGCACTTCCGCGATTGCGCGTCCCCTGGGACGCGCTCGCGAAAGTGTCCGTGCTCGCCGGGTCTAGAAGACCCGGTGCATCACGGTAAATTGCCGCTGATAGCGGCCGTTTACCACGTGATTGCGCCGTCGAATGACGGCGCGATCACTTGTAAACAAACCGGCGTCATTTGATGACGCCGGTTCCTCCCTCTCCTCCCTCTCCTCTCTGTACCGTTCGGTACAGTGTGCGAGGAGAGGGGGGGGGAGCGGGGTGTTAGCAGCTGAGCTGTGGCTGGATCTGTGACAAATGCAGTCACAGATCCAGCCATCCCTCAATCCATCCTAGCTCTGCAATCCCCAGTACCCTGCAATCCCCAGTACCCTGCAATCCCCCAGTACCCAGCAATCCCCCAGTACCCAGCAATCCCCCAGTACCCAGCAATCCCCCAGTACCCAACAATACCCCAGTACCCAACAATACCCCACAATACCCCAGTACCCAACAATACCCCAGTACCCAACAATACCCAACAATACCCCAGTACCCAACAATACCCAACAATACCCCAGTACCCAACAATACCCAACAATACCCCAGTACCCAACAATACCCCACAATACCCCAGTACCCAACAATACCCCACAATACCCCAGTACCCAACAATACCCCAGTACCCAACAATACCCCAATACTCGGCAATACCCCAGTACTCGGCAATACCCCAGTACCCAACAATACCCCAGTACCCAACAATACCCCAGTACCCAACAAATACCCCACAATACCCCAGTACCCAACAATACCCCAGTACCCAACAAATACCCCACAATACCCCAGTACCCAACAAATACCCCACAATACCCCAGTACCCAACAATACCCCAGTACCCAACAATACCCCAGTACCCAACAATACCCCAGTACCCAACAATACCCCACAATACCCGGCAATACCCCAATACCCGGCAATACCCCAATACCCGGCAATACCCCAATACTCGGCAATACCCCAATACTCGGCAATACCCCAGTACTCGGCAATACCCCAGTACTCGGCAATACCCCAGTACCCAACAATACCCCAGTACCCAACAATACCCCAATACTCGGCAATACCCCAATACTCGGCAATACCCCAATACTCGGCAATACCCTGCATGATACTTTGCAATACCCCAATACTCTGCAATACCGCCTATGGGGATTTTTAAATAGCGAAGTTTGGCGCCATTCCACGATTGTGCGCAATTTTGAAGTGTGACATGTTGGGTATCTATTTACTCGGCGTAACTTCATCTTTCACATTTTGAAAAAAAATTGGGCTAACTTTTTGTTTTGTTTTAAGCACAAAACATTTTTTTTTAAAAAACACGCGTTCAATAAATTTCTGCGAAAATACCGTGCGAGATAAAAAGTTGTAACGGCCGCCATTGTATTCTCTAGGGTCTTTGCTAAAAAAGCATATATAATGTTTTGGGGTTCTATGTAATTTTCTAGCAAATAAATGATGATTTTTCCATGTAGGAGAGAAATGTCAGAATTGGTGTGGGTGTTCCAGAACGCCTGATGACGTTCCCTGCATGTTGGGCCTCTGTATGTGGCCACGCTGTGTAAAAGTCCCACACATGGGGTATCGCCATACTCGGGAGGAATAGCAGAACGTGTTTTGGGGTGTAATTTGTGGTATGCATATGCTGTGTGTGAGAAATAACCCACTAATATGACAGAAACAAGTTTTTTTTTTTGTTTTTTTTTACAGAATTTTCAGTCGTTTTTCTTTTATAGCGCAAAAAATAAAAAACCCAGAAGTGATCAAATACCACCAAAAGAAAGCTCTATTTGTGTGAAAAAAAGGACAAACATTTCAAATGGGTACAATGTTGTATGACTGAGTAATTGTCATTCAAATTGTGAGAGCACCCAAAGCTGAAAATTGGTCTGGTTAGGAAGGGGGTTTAAGTGCCCAGTGGTCAAGTGGTTAAGCTATATTAGCTGGACACATTGGTTTGTTGCTTCATGGGTGTTTCAACAGTTCTAATTAGATCTTTACTATTTTTTTTTTTTATTCCTTGATGATGCTGCAGAAAATTATGATGTGCTTTTTTGACCATTCTCTAAAAGCTATTGTTACAACCACAGTTGAGTTTCTTTCTGCTGTAATTTGACATTCAGTTCTGGCCTCCTCGAGCTTTATAAAAGCAGCTAAAGCTATTCCCTTGTTACCTCTAAAGATAAGTCTGGTGGCTGCTGGTTCAGGAAATAAATGAGCCGTCCGTTTTCCTTTGTTGTTCTGTGAAATGCACAACTAAGGTCTTTTTAATTTCCTACTGCTGTACAGTTCACAGATGCTGTCACTGCATTTCCTGCCTTACTATGAAGGATACGGGCATCTCATTTAAGCTGCAAGATGAGAGCGCCCAATGGCATGCATTAATAACTTGACCTTTAAGCTTCATTAAGCCTTCATTATAGGATGGGCAGGAGCTTATTTGGTGGTGTATTCCAGGCTGTCACTGTGTGAAGGGCTTTTTAATACGTTGGTTTCTACCTACCATATTATTGTAAATAGATGTTGAATTCTTATCACACTCAGAACATTTTAGTACTTTTTATATTTGTAAAGGAAATAATTTCTTCCTCCTGCTTTCATTTTCTAACCTGAATTATAATGACATATTGTAGCTCCGTGTTTTAACATCATTATGATTTTAAGGCTACATTCACACCTGAGTGTAGCGTCTTTGAGCGTTTTTCTGTATTATTTATTTGCACAATTTAAGCATGTTTTTGACACATTTTTATGCAGCGTTTTTGAGCTTTGATTTTTTTTTATTGGCCAATCTGTTGCATCATTTGTTTATAGGTTTTTTTAGCTTTTCCATCGTCTTTTTATTTAATTTTTTTTGTTGGGGTAAGGGGTTGGAGTTAAGATTAGGTTAGAAAAAAAATATTACTGTGCAGGGGATGGCCTAAGTGAAAAAAAAGCTGCTTGCAATATCACAACAGGAACCAGTTGTGCAAAAACTTACATAATAAAAATTGCAGCGCTAAAAAAAAAAGAAGCTCACAGTAAATCCTAAAAAAATAGTACATATAGTGCTTGAGACCTAAAGTGCATACAAGAAAGTCCATTGAAGTTATATCCAACGAAATTTGATTGTTTAGCCACTTAAGGACCGCCTACTGCACATATACGTCGGCAGAATGGCACGGCTCGGCACATCAACGTATATATACGTTGATTTTAGTACCCAGCCGCGGGACTCACATACCCGATCGCCGCTGCAGTGCGGCGATCCGTCACTGGAGCTGAAGAACGGGGAGAGCCGTGTGTAAACACGGCTTCCCCATGCTTCTCTGTGGCCGCAGCATCGATCGCGTCATCCCTGTTATAGGGGGACGCGATCGATGACGTCACACCTACAGCCACACCCCCCTACAATTGTAAACACACACACAGGGAACACTCAAAGTCACAGCGCCCCCTGTGGTTTACTCCCAAACTGCAACTGTCATTTCCACAGTAAACAATGCAATTTAAATGCATTTTTTGCTGTGAAAATGACGATTGTCCCAAAAATGTGTCAAAATTGTCCGAAGTGTCCGCCATAATGTTTCAGTCATGAAAAAAATCGCTGATCGCCGCTATTAGTAGTAAAAAAAATAATTAATAAAAATGCAATAAAACTATCCCTTATTTTGTAAACGCTATAAATTTTGCGAAAACCAACCGATAAACGCTTATTGCGATTTTTTTACCAAAAATATGTAGAATACGTATCGGCCTAAACTGAGGGAAAAAAAATGTTTTTTTATATATTTTTGGGGGATATTTATTATAGCAAAAAGTTAAAAAAATTGCATTTTTTTAAAAATTGTCGCTCTATTTTTGTTTATAGCGCAAAAAATAAAAACCGCAGAGGTGATCAAATACCACCAAAAGAAGGCTCTATTTGTGGGGAAAAAAGGACGCCAATTTTGTTTGGGAGCCACGTCGCACGACCGCGCAATTGTCAGTTAAAACGACGCAGTGCCGAATCGCAAAAAGGGGCAAGGTCCTTTTACCTGCATTTTGGTCCGGGTCTTAAGTGGTTAGATGAATATCCACCTGGTGCACCTCCACCATGATAATTAACAAGATGGGAGCTTTAGATCTTTAGACTCCATGCTATAGGAGTCTAGACAAGCATTTAAATAATCCAGCACTCAAGGCGAATCCCTCGGTGGTTGGACTGGAAAGGAAGGCAACATGGCTGGCCAAACAAACCACTGGTGTTCCTCAGACATGACCAATAAGGAAGAAAAAGGGGGTCCACATAGTGTAAAACTATAAAAAAAAATATTTGAGAAAAGGTTACTAAACACTTCCAGTGAATAGTCAGCAGTTAAAATGGTAGTTCCCCGGATAAAAATGATTTGTATATAAGCTCAATTGGCATGGTTAGTTCAGACAGTCTACATTCTACATGGTTTGTCATATGTGACATCATCAGGGACATGGAGTCTGTCCACTTTCACACCATTATAATAGTGTCCAAGTCAGTGAGAGTGCAGCTGTTTCCGTTAGACAAATTCCATGTGTTATTATGGCTGCCGTTCTGCCAAGCCTTGTTCTGTGGATGGGAGAACCCTTGTATAGTCTAGCCTTTTTGTTGAAAAAATGCGACCTCAGGGAATGAACCAAGCCTCGTTTTGAAATCAAAGTGGCCACTACAAGATCTGTATAAATGGCCAAACCTCGTTTTGAAAACAAGATGGCCGTGTCAAAATTCGGGTAAACCAAGCCTTGGTTTGCTGACTCGTGGATGGCCAAGCCTCGTTTTGAAAACAAGAGGGCCACATCAAAAATCCAAGTAAGAAACCAAGCATCGGTTTTGCAACCAGTAGATGACCAAACCTCAATCTCAAGACTACAAGTGGTGGCTTTATAACTGGGTCCTTCATAGAAAAGCTGTCAGGAATGGTCCCCCCTGTTGGTACATCTGCTTGTTAGTCTGGCTGCAGTACCGGCCTCCACCAGCGGGGGGTTCCTGGCCTTCTGGAGTTCACAGCCTTTCATACGTTCAGGTGTGACTTGAACATAATTAAGACACTCCCTATTTATACCCGGCGAGCTCAAGCAGAGCTCGCCCTGGTATCTTCATATCTGCTGGACCTAAGCCTGTACCCTGACCTGTATTCTGACCCTGATTCGGTACCTTGATCCTGTTCTGATCCTGATCCCTGATCCCTGATCCCTGATCCCGCCTGGACTTGTCTGCCCTGCATCCTGATCCCGCCTGGACCTGTCTGCCCTGCTTCCTGTTCCCTGTCTCCCCTTAACCTGAATCCTGCAGCTAGTCCATCCATCCGACCCCTGCTCCGTCCTGTCCCATCTGCTGGTATCCCTTGTGTATGACCTCGGCCTGGCTTGACCTATCTGTACGGTATTCCCTTCCAGTCCGCTGCCCGGCTTGATGACTTCCAGTCCGCTGCCCGGCTTGATGACTTCCAGTCCGCTGCCCGGCTTGATGACTTCCAGTCCGCTGCCCGGCTTGATGACTTCCAGTCCGCTGCCCGGCTTGATGACTTCCAGTCCGCTGCCCGGCTTGATGACTTCCAGTCCGCTGCCCGGCTTGATGACTTCCAGTCCGCTGCCCGGCTTGATGACTTCCAGTCCGCTGCCCGGCTTGATGACTTCCAGTCCGCTGCCCGGCTTGATGACTTCCAGTCCGCTGCCCGGCTTGATGACTTCCAGTCCGCTGCCCGGCTTGATGACTTCCAGTCCGCTGCCCGGCTTGATGACTTCCAGTCTGCTGCCCGGCTTGATGACTTCCAGTCTGCTGCCCGGCTTGATGACTTCCAGTCCGCTGCCCGGCCTGCTGCTCCTGTGCCAGTCCGCCAGCCTGCTGTTCCTGTGCCTGCTGCCCAGCTCGATGACCCGGAGCCTGCTGCCCAGCTTGATGACCCAGAGCCTTCGTCTGCTGCCCAGCTCGATGACCCGGAGCCTGCTGCCCAGCTCGATGACCCGGAGCCTGCTGCCCAGCTCGATGACCCGGAGCCTGCTGCCCAGCTCGATGACCCGGAGCCTGCTGCCCAGCTCGATGACCCGGAGCCTGCTGCCCAGCTCGATGACCCGGAGCCTGCTGCCCAGCTCGATGACCCGGAGCCTGCTGCCCAGCTCGATGACCCGGAGCCTTTGTCTGTTGCCCAGCTCGATGACCCGGAGCCTTTGTCTGTTGCCCAGCTCGATGACCCGGAGCCTTTGTCTGTTGCCCAGCTCGATGACCCGGAGCCTTTGTCTGTTGCCCAGCTCGATGACCCGGAGCCTTTGTCTGTTGCCCAGCTCGATGACCCGGAGCCTTTGTCTGTTGCCCAGCTCGATGACCCGGAGCCTTTGTCTTCTGCCCAGCTCGATGACCCGGAGCCTTTGTCTTCTGCCCAGCTCGATGACACGGAGCCTTTGTCTTCTGCCCAGCTCGATGACCCGGAGCCTTTGTCTTCTGCCCAGCTCGATGACACGGAGCCTTTGTCTTCTGCCCAGCTCGATGACCCGGAGCCTTTATCCACTGCCTGGCTTGACACCATGAGCCTTCCCCAGCAACAACTGGTTGGAGTGTCCGGAGGCCGCTCCTTTGAGGGGGGGTACTGTCAGGAATGGTCCCCCCTGTTGGTACATCTGCTTGTTAGTCTGGCTGCAGTACCGGCCTCCACCAGCGGGGGGTTCCTGGCCTTCTGGAGTTCACAGCCTTTCATACGTTCAGGTGTGACTTGAACATAATTAAGACACTCCCTATTTATACCCGGCGAGCTCAAGCAGAGCTCGCCCTGGTATCTTCATATCTGCTGGACCTAAGCCTGTACCCTGACCTGTATTCTGACCCTGATTCGGTACCTTGATCCTGTTCTGATCCGGATCCCTGATCCCGCCTGGACTTGTCTGCCCTGCATCCTGATCCCGCCTGGACCTGTCTGCCCTGCTTCCTGTTCCCTGTCTCCCCTTAACCTGAATCCTGCAGCTAGTCCATCCATCCGACCCCTGCTCCGTCCTGTCCCATCTGCTGGTATCCCTTGTGTATGACCTCGGCCTGGCTTGACCTATCTGTACGGTATTCCCTTCTTGATTATATATATATATATATTGTTTGCTATCTTTACTGGTTGTCCTTATTTACTTTATTAAACACCTTTTACTTCACTGATCATATTGTCTGGTCTCTCTGTGCAGTCACACGGGTCTGATCTCTCATCCCTCCTGACAAAAGCGGTCTTTGCATAAAATAAAATGGCAAAAAAAGGGTACTTTTTTTTTTTATGTATATATAAAAGGCAAACGTGCCAAGTATTGTATAATAAACAATCTCTATATATTATAATTATGAAAAAAATGTGGCTGCCCTCTTCTGGCCGTAGATGGAATTATAATACATAGGCAATACGGTAATCGTGCAGTGAAACTAAGGGTAAACAATGAACAGTAACCACCTTCTTAAATTAAACAAACAAATGTGAAAATGAAAACATCAAATGATTAGCAACTCTAAACTGATTACGAATTATTGATAAAACAATTGTGTCCCAATCTACATTCATACCATGAGGGACAAATTACTTTAATTCATTGATCCATTTGACATCTAATTGGGACATATCCCTTCTGCTGGATCCTCCCCTCCAAGGTGTTAAGTATTTATTGCCACAAAAGAGGTTACCCGAGGGTCCCTATTATGGCAACGAGTGTTGCCATAAAGTGTTTTGGCACTGTATGTTCTTTCTTATCCTTTCTAAAAAAAAAATGTTATTGATAGGCTCATTTGTTTGTATTGAGGACGTTCTTGTCCTACCCACATACTGCTTCCCACATGGACAAGTGATGAGATAAACCACATACTTTGTGGCACATGTGACAAAGTGTTTCTTATCCGATAAGTCCTACCAGTTACAGTGGAAGAGGGTGCAACTCTTTTGTTTGCTATCTTTAATAATCTTAGACTGCACACCTTTTACAAAGGTAATAAGTGACAAATAGTGATTTTAAAATATATATACCAAAAAGTCCATATGCACAATATATGAAGATATGAAACTCTTGAATGCTGAAAAGGCATGCATAGAATCAATTTGTGCTCTGTGACAGTCTCTACACATATGTGCGGACAGATGGTCACCACCACCTCAGTGTGAAATGCCTGCTCACCTCAAATAAAGACCCCCTTGGGTGTATTGGCACTTTCAATAATAATCCACACAAATACCTGCTCGATACAAGAGTTTCAGCTAATGGCTCCAGAGTTAAACAGGACCTCTCCATAGACAATTAGACTACTCCAGGATCAATTTCTCAAAGCAAATATGACAACATCATCGCGCAAGATTGCTTAAAAATCCTTAGCTTTTGATTAAATATCAAAATATGCAATCACATTTGCACAGTAATTAAAAAAAAAAGTATTAAACGATCAGTTTAGCATTGGACAGCTCTCCTCCTCACTACACATCCAGGAAAACGAAACACCGGAAGTGTTTTCACCAGCTCCTACCGATGCGTTGCATTACAGGTCACGTGACTTTTTCAAGGGAATTTTTTATATGTGGTGTCAGAACACATTCTAAATAGCTGCAGCTGTTTTTCATTTATATAATTGGCTATTTGTATGTATTAGTTTAGTCATATCAGCGCTTTAGTAACTTTATTTGAATAACCCACCAGCTTGTGAAAAAAAGATATTCATTGGGGTGGATCCAATATATTAGGGGCAAAACTATTCTTTAAGGTAGGTAACCCCCTGAAAACAACACCTGTTTTTTCAGGGAGTATAGGGCCCAATACTCTGTTGTTCTTCAAAACAGACCAGTGTTTCTTAAAGATATTTTTTAGTTGATAATGATGCCCAGAAAAAGACCATTTGAAATCTTGATTTGCAATGGACTTGGTCTTATTTAATAACACAGAATCTCTATCGAGTCTACAAACCCGATCCATTTCATTATTCTAAGTAGCTGCATTGTAGCCTTTTTCTATAAATCTGTCCCTTAGGGTGCCTGTATATCCTAGTCGCTAACTGTTGTACAGTTACGCCTAAGTCTGACAAATTGACTCTGAGGCACTGATTCGAGCCAGGACCCATGATGACAGCTATCCATGGGTAAGTATGAATTCCGATCAATTGTTTTGAAAATTTGTGCTCTTTAATATGCCTATTGTTCTCTATCCTGATTTCAAAATCCAGAAAATTAATATTTTCTTGATCTGCCTCATAGGAGAGAACAATACCAGATCATTGGATTTCCAGAACCTCATGTATTGATCAAGGGAATCGCGACTTTTCTCTCCCCCCAAACAAGGGGGGATGTCTATATATCTCACCAATAGGGCCATCTCGGGGGTGTGCCTGCATAGACGACATCCTCCCATTTGGCCATGGAAAGATTGGCCAAACTGGGGGCAAATTTAGGCCACACCCTTCTGTTGAATATAATAAAAGTTGATTGAACCAAAAATTATATTGGGTAGTTACAAAAGTGAGCAGCTCCTTGATAATTATTTTTTTTTGAATAGGAGGTATGTCAGATTCCTTAGATAAAGTGGTTCACTGCTTCAAAACCCAGATCATGTGCTGTGCACATATACAGTGATGCAACATCTGCTGTTGCTAAAAGACCTTCACCATCCCATTCAATATTACTTAGTTGTATAGTGTCTTTCATTGCTTTAACATACAGGGGAATCTTTTTAATCACTGGTTGCAGGTAAAAAAAAATCTATATGTTTACCGATCCATTCTTTAACAAACTAAATTTCGCTAATTATTGGATGCCCTGACAGATGATTACTATCTTTGGGTATCATGGGTAAGTAGTACATCTTTGGAATGCGGGGGGGGGGGAGGGGGCATTAACAACTGCCTTTACAGCAAAGCATATTCACATTTACATCTTGATCCTTTTTACTTGAATGTGTGTGATGGGAATACATTTTTAGATCCCTTTCACACCCCTTTCACACTGAGGCGCCTTGCAGGCACTATAACGCTAAAAATAGCACCTGTAAAGCGCCCTGAAAGAGCAGGGCAATTCACTCCAGTGTGAAAGCCGAGGGCAGGACGTTAAAACATTTCCTGCACGCAGCATCTTTCGAGCGGTGAAGGAGCGGTGTGTACATCACTCTTGCCCATTGAAACAAATGGGCAGTAGTGCAGCCGTACCTACGGCAAAGCGCAGCGGGCGTTAAAAGCACCTCGCTAGAGGCCGAATACCTCTGCAAAAATTACGGTAAAGCGCCGCTAAAAATAGCAGCGATTTGACGCCGACACTGCCCGTGCCCCAGTGTGAAAGCAGCCTTACAGTGGCCATCGGGCATACTTTAGCAGCCACTGCATGTGTATAGCTCCGAGTGACTGCATGTCTTTGTTAAGGTGGAGAGTCAGAAGTCTATAATGCCTGCATTTACTTCCCCTTGGCCTTATGTATGAACAAGTCCTTGGGACTATATGCTGTATAATGTCTGCCTCTTAAATGAATAGATAAGAAAATCTTCAACCATGATGTCACTTAGGACACAGTTGCTTGAGATAGTAGCGGTATATATGTATCTTTATTTAGTACCTTGTACATAGATTTGCTAGAAAATATATTAGAAATTCTTTGTAAAATGCAGCTGCTTTGTTTCCTGGCTTTAAATGTAGAATGCCTGTGTTCCACACAGAGTCGTGTTCTGCTTAATCTCGTATTCTGTTTTGACCCTTTTCCCTAGCAAATGTAATTCCATCAAATTTAGCCAAACACTTTTAATTAATTTAATAACATTCTTTGAAACAGGATTCAACCTTTTGCTGTCATTCGAAGGGTGCTGGGGTGAGCTGCTGTGAGACAGCTGGAAGGCTGCTGTTCATCATTCAGTAATTACCGATGCTGTTCTCTTCATGTCCACTGATTTTCTTTGGTGGCAGCAATTGTTTTCTGAACATCAGAGGTGGATTCAAATAAATCACCGTAGAATCTCACTGTACTTAAAGCGACACTAAAGTTAGGAATTTTTTTTTTTTAAAACAACAAACATGTTATACTTACCTCCACTGTGCAGTTCGTTTTGCACAGAGTGGCCCGGAAAGCTGTCTTCTGGGGTCCCTCGGCGGCTGTCTAGGCTCCTCCTCGCAAAAGCTTTCCATCTTCATGCGAGGGAGCTCGCACGATGGAAAGCTTTTGCGAGCGCGCTCCCGTGATACAGCGGCGGCCATAGCCGCCGACTGTATCACTCGGCTCCGCCCCCGGCGCGCCGCATCATCCGCTGTGATTGACAGCAGCGCCAGCCAATGGCTGCGCTGCTATCAATCCGCCCAGCCTAGCTAATCAACGGCCAGGCTGGGAACCGAAGAGGATGACGTGGACGCGCCCGGGAGTTTTGAACAGTCAGGTAAGTAAAACGGGGACTCGGGGGCGGGGGGGGCGGTGCTGTGAGATGTTTATTTACCTTAATGCATAGGATGCATTAAGGTAAAAAAACGTTTACCTTTACAACCCCTTTAAGCTCAATTGCATTTACTTTCTAAAGTCATTCAGGTCTTACCATCTGCACCATCAAAAAAGTTACCCTGGCTGTTATACCAGTTCAGTTTCTTTAGTATTATGTCTCACTGACTTGGAACAAGTATAGGTCAGGTATCATGAAAACTCCACTTTACTGGCTGCATAATTGTTCCAAGTTTGGATCTCATTGTTTTGAAGCCTAGCAACTAGAACTTTTAGGAGGGAGGTAAGGAATAGAAGCATATGTGTTTCTTCAAGTGAAGGTTTTTTTCTGGAATTACTTTTTGGTTTTGGGAAAGCCAAATAATGTCTAATTTCTCTTTGGACACACAGATTTGCATTCCCATGTTTGAGTGTGTTTGACTATTGTTTTATGAACACACATATGGAGAAATTTAAGCCCTGTTTAAAGGGTTTGTAAAGGATTTTTCTTTCTCGTACATCACGGGACACAGAGCGGCATATTCATTACTATATGGGTTATATGGAGTACCTTCAGGTGTGGACACTGGCAATCTCAAACAGGAAGTCCCCTCCCTATATAACCCCCTCCCCTAGAGGGAGTCCCTCAGTTTTTTCGCCAGTGTCTTAGGTGTTGGTCACGGAATAGCTTTGCTCCACATCCTTGGGATTAAGGGCGGGCTAACCGGATCTGTCCAAGGAGCCTCAGTGCCAAAGTGGACAGTACCCGGGCCCCAAACCGTGGGGTTTTGCCTATAATGCTCCTCTTTGGAGGGCTGGACCCTGGGCCCAGGACTTGGAGTTTGTAAAAACCATAAGTTCCTGTTTGCCAGGGTGCTATATAGGTCCAGGACAGTGGGTACCTTCATAGGACCCCAGGGCCTGAAGGTCTACTACGCTACCCACGGAGATGGGAGAAGATTGGATCAGTTTGCTGGACAAACATCCTGCAGCATGGAGCAGGTAAGGGGGAGCCTGCGGGACTTGGTTCGACAGCAGGCTCTCCGGGGTAACCTAAAAGGGGGGATAGCCTAAGTATGCTCTGCATGGGCAACCTTGCTCACTATGTCTGAGAGAGACAGGATGACACCTTTTTTCCCCCATCACTAGGTTCCCCTGTCTAAGAATGTGTTGCTAGCTAACCTGCTGCTTTCTTCCTAGGACTAGTAAGGATCCCTAGGGGCCTTTTGGAGAGTCCTACCTGGCCGGGGGTTTGAATCTGCCGCCTGTTTCTGCAGTCCTGGGTCTCCAGCAGCGCGGCTCCTCCATGTTCCTCCTGTTCCGGCATACGCGAGCGCGCGCACGTCTTATAGACGTTTTTCGCGCCGTTCAGACAGGAGGGCGGGGGGGGGCGTGCCTGCGGCGTCATACAGGGGCGCGCCTTGTGCTGGTATAGATCAGCAGGCATTGTCAGTGCTCAGTCTGAGGCTGATTTCAGAAGGAGAGGACGCAGAGCGGCAGAACAGTGACTCCCGGTGGCGGAAGAGGGGTAGTACATGCTGGACTTTGTTCCAATGCCTTTTTTGTTAAGCCAAGAAATTCCCCTTTTTGCAGCAGGTTGGAGGCTGGCAAACTAAGTTTGGGGTCACTGTATGTTTTAAAAAAGAAAATATATATAATATATATTTAAAAAAAAAAAGGAGAAAAACATACGGGATCCCATCAGTTTTTGGGCATTAGTGATCTATTGTCCCCTAAGCTCTGGTTTTGTACTCCTGGCCACTACAGTCTGTTGTGTGGGCGGAGTCCCTCGATTTTGTATTATGGCTTCCAAAGGTTCGGGGTCAAAGGGTACAAAAAAGACCAAAAAACAAAGGGGTTCCCCTTCTGATTCTGATGATATGCCGATACTTTCCCCGCAACTTATTAACATAAAGGGCGCCTTGGATGAGCCATTAGGGGGATCTGGTGCGGAGGCTGGCCCAGATCAGCCCAGCCCTGTGTTTATCACAGAGGAGATGCTAGCCGTATCCCTAGGGGGGCTAGAAGAGAGAATAGCAGCATTAATCGCTAGAGCTATTCCTGGTAAGAAACGGGTTAGATCCCCATCACCAAGAGGTGTATCCTCAGATGCTGAGATTCTCTCTCCGGAGGAATTGGAATCACAGGAGGATCAACTAGACCTGAACCAAGAGGGTTCAGGGATTGAGGGATCTGCCTCTGAGGAACCATTTTCAGACTCCCAGACAGAAAGACTGTGGGTACAGTCTTTGACGGACATGGTCCGCTCGGCATTTAGTTTACCATTGCCAGAGCCTCAGGTTCCTCCGGTATCCTCTCTGGGCTCTTTGAAAGCTCCGTTAAGCAACGCAGTGTTTCCGGTCCATCCTCTCTTGGAGGAATTGATCTTTCGGGATTGGGTACGGCCGGACAGGATTTTTCTGCCACCGAAAAGATTTGCGGTCATTTACCCCATGGAGGAAAGATTCTCCAAGAGGTGGAGGCTCCCAGTAGTGGATGCAGCCATCTCATGTGTGAATAAATCACTAACTTGCCCGGTGGAAAACATACATATGTTTAAAGATCCGGTTGATAAAAGGTTAGAGACACTTTTAAAAGCATCCTTTGCTACGGCAGGAGCAGTGGTACAGCCAGCTGTGGCTGCAATTGGAGTTTGTCAGGCGTTAAAAGACCAGACAAAAGAAATGTTAAAGGACATGCCTACCCAACAAGCAGAAGAGTTTTCTGACATTCCCAGAGCTCTGTGTTTTGCTGTAGATGCTATAAAAGATTCCATCCAGCAGGCCTCTCGTTTATCACTATTTTTGGTGCACATGAGAAGGCTCTTATGGTTGAAGAACTGGGCGGCGGAGCCCCCATGCAAAAAGCTTCTGGCAGGGTTTCCCTTCCATGGAGGACGACTCTTCGGAGAGGATCTGGATAAATATATTCAGACTATTTCAAATGGCAAGAGTACCCTTTTACCGGTCAAAAAGACATTCCGGGGTCCTACATTTAAAAGGCAGCTCTTTCCTGTCTCGGGGCCCTCAAATTCCAGGCAGTATCGACGGCCGCCTGCACGATCCAACGTTAACAGTAGATCGCAGGGACAGGCCCCTGGGGGTAAGAGGCCATGGTATCGCAAGCCGACAAAGACAGCCCCTAAGTCTGCCTTATGAAGGGGCGCCCCCACTCTCGCGGGTGGGGGGAAGGCTTCGTTTCTTCTCAGAAGTTTGGGAAGCCAAGATCCCCGACAAATGGGTCCGGGCTTCTCTAACCACAGGCTACAGACTGGAGTTTCTAAGGTATCCTCCGCCTCATTTTCAAGAATCAAGGCTACCAAGGGATCCAGCAAGGAAGGCCTCATTGCTGGCAGCTTTGGATCACCTGCTCTGCCAGGACGTAATAATAGAGGTGCCAGCCCAAGAGCAAGGGCTAGGTTTCTATTCCAATCTCTTTTTCATACCAAAGCCCAACGGCGATGTCAGGCCAATCTTGGACCTAAAGAGGTTAAACGGTTACCTAAGGGTTCGTTCCTTCCGGATGGAATCCATCCGGTCAGCAGCCGCCGCGCTTCAGAGGGACGATTTTCTGGCCTCCATAGACATAAAGGATGCTTACCTTCATGTACCAATCTTTCAGTCGCATCAAAGATTTTTACGCTTCGCGGTGGGGCAGCGACACTTCCAATTCAGGGCGCTCCCCTTCGGGCTGGCCACGGCCCCCCGGGTATTCACGAAGATCCTAGCCCCAGTTCTGGCCAATTTAAGGATCCAAGGGGTCACAGTCCTAGCATACTTGGACGACCTTTTAATCATAGATCACTCACGGCCGGGTCTGCAAAAGGCAGTAAACCTCACGGTTCGGTACCTCGAAGAATTCGGCTGGGTCCTAAACCGGGGAAAGTCCGCGTTCCAGCCTACAAAGCAGTTGGAATACCTCGGCATGAGGTTAGACACAGAACAGCAAAGGGTGTTCCTGCCCCTGGTAAAGATCGAGGCTATCAAGGGGTTGGTTCAGTTGGTTCTAAACAAGAAAAAACCAACTATTCGCCTGTGTATGCGAGTACTAGGCAAGCTAGTGGCCTCGTTCGAGGCAGTACCATACGCTCAGATCCACACTCGCGTCCTACAGGCAGCCATTCTAGCAGCCTGGGGCAAGAGGGCACATGCCTTAGAGTCCCCTTTGACGCTATCATCAAGGGTCCGACAAAGCCTGGCCTGGTGGTTGAACCCCCAGAATCTTCTAAAGGGAAAATCCTTCAGCCCTGTTGTCTGGAAGGTAGTTACCACAGACGCCAGCCTGGCAGGCTGGGGGGCGGTCTTCGAGGGGTTCTCTCGCCAGGGAACTTGGGTGAAAGCAGAGAGGCAGCTCCCTATCAATATCTTGGAGATCAGAGCTGCTCGCCTAGCCCTTCTGGCATGGACCTCCAGATTAAAGGGGTTCCCGGTGAGAATCCAGTCAGACAATGCCACGGCGGTGGCATACATAAACCACCAAGGGGGAACCAGGAGTCGGGCCGCTCAGAGGGAGGTGAGCTTGATTTTTCAGTGGGCAGAGGTTCATGTACCCTGCATTTCGGCGATATTCATTCCCGGAGTGGACAACCTGCAGGCAGACTTCTTAAGTCGCCAGAGTCTGTTGCCAGGGGAGTGGTCTCTGCATCCCCAGGTCTTTCAGACAATCTGCCAGAGGTGGGGAATGCCAGACGTAGATATAATGGCATCCAGGTTCAACAAGAAACTAGACAGGTTCGTGTCTCGAGCGAGGGATCCTATGGCCTGCGGAACCGATGCGTTGGTTTGCCCTTGGCATCAATTCAAACTTCTATATGCATTCCCTCCGCTACAGTTACTCCCTCGCCTGTTGCGCAGGATCAGAGTGGAGCACAAGCCAGTCATTCTAGTAGCTCCGGCTTGGCCCCGGAGGACTTGGTACTCACTAGTCCTGAAGATGGCAGTGGGAGACCCTTGGACTCTTCCTCTACAACCAGACCTACTCTCACAAGGCCCGATCCTCCACCCTACATTACAGCGTCTAAATTTGACGGCCTGGAGGCTGAATCCCTGATTCTCAGGGGTAGAGGTCTGTCTAGGCAGGTAATTCCTACCCTGATTAGGGCTAGAAAGCCGGTCTCCAGGGTGATTTATTACAGGGTGTGGAGGAACTACGTAGGCTGGTGTGAATCCAAAAGATGGAATTCCCGCAAATATACTATTGATAGGGTGTTAAGTTTTCTCCAGCTAGGAGTGGATAAAGGCCTGGCACTAAGCACAATCAAGGGACAGATCTCAGCTCTGTCAGTGTGGTTTCAGAGGCCGCTGGCCACCCACTCGCTGGTAAAGACCTTCTTACAGGGGGTCTTGCGTATTAATCCTCCTGTCAAGTCACCAATTTGTCCATGGGACTTAAATCTTGTCCTGTCCACTCTACAGAAACAACCCTTTGAGCCGTTGGCTGAGATTCCTTTAGTCTTACTGACAAGAAAGTTGGTTTTCTTGGTCGCCATAGTTTCGGCCAGGAGAGTGTCAGAATTAGCAGCCTTATCGTGTAAGGAACCATATCTCGTTCTGCATAAGGACAGGGCAGTTCTCCGGCCCCATCCTTCCTTTCTACCAAAGGTTATATCCAAATTTCACTTGAACCAGGATTTGGTACTTCCATCCTTCTTTCCAAAACCCACATCTAGAAAGGAGGGGTTGCTGCATACCTTGGATATTGTCCAGGCCATGAAGGCCTATCTTAAAGCTACAGAAAAGATCCGGAAGACAGATGTGTTATTCGTTCTACCAGATGGCCCCAAGAAGGGGCAGGCAGCTGCAAAATCCACCATCTCGAGATGGATTAGACAATTAATCATTCAAGCCTACGGTTTGAAGAGGTTGCCTCCTCCTTTGTCGGTAAAGGCCCATTCTACCAGGGCCATGGGCGCCTCCTGGGCAGCACACCATCAGATCTCTATGGCTCAGATATGCAAGGCAGCGACGTGGTCATCAGTCCACACGTTTGCAAAGTTTTATCAACTAGACGTGAGAAGGAATGCAGATTCTGCCTTTGGACAGGCAGTACTACAGGCTGCAGTTTGAGATCCTCGGGATCAGAAGCACCCTTGGTTGTAAAAAGAAAAAAAAAAAAAAAGGAAAAGTTTTTTCTTGACTAAGTTGGAATTATTATTATTATTTGAGTATACCTATAAATTGAATCCTTCTTTGGAAGATGTCTCCCTCCCCTCATTAAAGCATTGCTTTCGGACATCCCATATAGTAATGAATATGCCGCTCTGTGTCCCGTGATGTACGAGAAAGAAAAAGGGATTTTTAAATACAGCTTACCTGTAAAATCCTTTTCTTGGAGTACATCACGGGACACAGAGCTCCCACCCCTCTTTTGGGTGACCATTTTGGGAGGCATACTGCTTGCTACAAAACTGAGGGACTCCCTCTAGGGGAGGGGGTTATATAGGGAGGGGACTTCCTGTTTGAGATTGCCAGTGTCCACACCTGAAGGTACTCCATATAACCCATATAGTAATGAATATGCCGCTCTGTGTCCCGTGATGTACTCCAAGAAAAGGATTTTACAGGTAAGCTGTATTTAAAAATCCCTTTTTTTTTATCTTAATAGCTTCTTTACCTTAATGCAGTGCTGTTTTCATGTCCTCATTGTTCGTTTTTGCTCTCAAGTTGCTGTAATTCTTCTTTGATCTCCTCACTTCCTGGTTGTCTGTTTCCTGATTACCACAGGAGCTTTCTCTCTGTGGTCACTAATCAAGGAGGTGTGATTACTGTGTGTCTAAAACCCCACAGCACCAATCAGTTTCGTTTTCCAAACCATCAATGCCCTATATTGGCTCTGTAAGGCAGAGAGGCAGGAAACATGCAAAAACGAAACTAGAGGTACATTATATGATTGATTTTTATCTCATTTTAATCGTTTTTAAAGGAATCCATTGATAACTATTATGTCTCTATACCCTGTAAACAGTCATTTCAGCAAAAAATGTATTTTTATTTACAACTCCTTTAACCACTTGCGGACCGCCGCATGTACATTTACGTTGGCAGAATGGCACGTACAGGCACATTGGCATACCTGTACGTCCCTGCCTAGACGTGGGTCGGGGGTCCGATCGGGTACATGCGGCGGTTCCCATGGCTTCAGGAGCGATCCGGGACGAGGGGGCGGCTGTTCGTTTTTGTCGTTACATCGCACAGTAAGTCTGCACAACACTACACTGACACACACTACACATAGGCACATTAACCCCCCCGATCACCCCCCCCCCCACCCCTGTCGCAGTGTCACTGAATGCAGTGATCATATATGTACTGATCACTGCATTTAGTGTCAGTGTGACAGGCAGTTAGTGTTAGGTCCAGGGTAGCCCCCGTACCCCCCCTTAATAAAGTTTTAACCCCTTGATCACCGCCCTAGTTAACTCTTTCACTCCCTATTGCCAGTGTCACTAAGCAATCATTTTTCTGATCGCTGTATTAGTGTCGCTGTTCCCGCTAGGTAGCTATTTTTTTTTATTGTGATTTGTTTTTTTTACTAAAGACATGTGGCTGAATACATTTTGGCCTAAATGTTTGACTATAACTTGGTTTATTTGATTTTTCTTACAACAAAAAGTAAAAAAATATTGTTTTTTTTTTTCAAAAATGTCGCTCTATTTTTGTATATAGCGCAAAAAAATAAAAATCGCGGAGGCGATTAAATACCACCAAAAGAAAGCTCTATTTGTGGAAAGAAAAGGATGCAAATTTTGTTTGGGAGCCATGACCGCGCAATTGTCAAAGCGACGCAGTGCCAAATTGTAAAAACCCCTTGGGTCATTTAGCAGCATATTGGTCCGTTCCTTAAGTAGTTAAAGATTATGACTTCTTCTGGAATACTTTTATAAGCGGATGACTGCAGCAGTTTGAGGACACAGAGCTTGCAGTGATCTGGCTAAGAGCAAATTGTTGTCAATAATACAGTCTCTTCAATTATCCTGCCAGCCAGGGTGCTGTTAGCCAGCAGCTCAATGTAAAACTAATACTATCATCTATTGCCTGCAGTGACCTCCATACTCATCCCTACTAAAGTCGTTAGTTATTTTTAAGGAAAAAAAAGTTCAAATTACCTGCTCTGTGCAAAACAAACCCTCTTTAGTTCACCTGGACCCTTCCTCCTGTTGTGGAGGGAGAGTCCCGGACAGCCAAGTCTTGTGCAACATTGCTGGATTGAGATGGGGCTCAGGTAAGTATTTGGGGGGCTGCTGCACACAAAAGTCTTCTGCTATTAATTTTCACATACTTACTAATGTAGTGTAAGTCAGAGAACGACTAGATACAGTAAGTAGCCCTGACCTATGAAGATTTTTGAGCGCCCATGTTTATGCAACTGTCAGAATGTTTATATTGAAATAATAAAACGGTATTGTATTTATGAAATTATGCAAATCTTAGTTTTGGTAAATTTACCTCGTTCCATAAGTATAAATAAGAAATTCAAGTTTGTTTATCCGTGCTATTTTGAAGATAAGTGACACAAATGATATCCTTAAAAATATATGTTAACTAAAAATCAAGAAAAGTGCAAAAATCAGGTATATTTTTTTAAAACACAAATAAATGGATATACTTCTAAATATCAAAAATAAATGATGATACAGATAATATTCATATTTTCTACACAAGCTCTTATTTTAAAATATCACATTTATCACAATATCACATTTTAATACTTAAATGATACTTGTTAAATTTAGACTTCATAACTTACTGAATAGCGCTCCATGACTTAACGGAGTTGTATAAACAATTGTGTTTACCTTAATCACGTTTCCTTCTCAAAACAAACAGATCTTCTGATGTAAACTTTAAACATGCACAAACAAAATGTCATATTGTGCACAGCTTAATAGTTCAATCAAGACGTATGTTACATTTAGGATGAATCAATTTCTAAACATATATCATAATAAAACTTTCGCTTTAGCTTTTTAAAGACAGACATAACTGTGTCTCTTAATATCTGGAATATAATTATTTCATACTGCAGTTAAAAATAATACAACTCAAATTTGCTTTGCCATATATATTTAAATCGTTTTAGTAATGTATATGCAAAAACAATTCAATTGCCAAAAGGGTACACATGAAAACATTAATCCTTTACCAGGACTTTAATAATTCTGTCATTTTGAGAAGCAAAGTCCCAAAGGGACTTCTTTCAACCTCCTACATCTCTGCGTTTCAAGATCTCCCAGTCTCCGTCCAAATTCCTTCAGAGATCTTCTTTTAGCCTCTAGAGAGAGCGACATAGCGAGCCCCAGCGACCCCCCTTCTCTCTGATCTGTAGCTACTTTTATCCCACACCAAAAGTGTGTTTATGTCTTTGTAATTAATGATGTAATGTGACGATGTGCTTTATATATTACTATGACAACCAAGTATGCGGCCATCTTGAATAATTACCATTTTCATCTCTAGGGACAGTGTTGTATAAGAAATGAATTCTAATGTTATTCTCATGACCTTCTGCCCTCGGCTTAGTAAAACACCATGAATTGTGTGATGATTGACAATCGTGTGTCAGTTTCCTCCAGACATTCTGGCATTAACTTATAATATATGGGTTGGGAAAGTTTACCCCACATATAGTTGGGATTGTAAATTATTTGAAACTGAAGTCATGACTCTGAGATACCAACAGTTATTCCTGGACTGTTTTAATAATATAATGCCATGTTTGCAACTTTTATCATAATAATATATATGCATTGATGTGTTTTATAATAACTAATACATTGCTAAGATAATATGAAAGAAACATTATTTAAAATATATAATACAATAGGAATAAGCCCTCTGGTTTTGTTCATGCAAAGAAAACTTCTTTGAGCACATTTGAAACAAGAGCTTCTTACCATTTTCTTATCTTGTTTATTTTACTAACTGTTCAATCCTTTGAATTTATAACCTAGGAGATGATACAGCCCAGATTTACACAGTCTCCTTGTAAGACCGAAAAACCTCTTCTTTAAAAACAGTGAACTTACCCTCTAAGGCATGGGGGGTGGCCAGGAAATGGTTCCTCCTACCGCACCAATACTCTCCCTTCTGTCCATTGTGGGGGAACCCTGCACTATCACACTTTAGGTTGCTGCCAGACCTGCACCTTTGTGCCCCGCTTGGGATAAAGATACTTAAAGAGGGGGTTCACCCTAAAAAAATAAAAAATCTTTGTCTCCACTGACATTCAGCATACTAGCGTGAGCTACAGTATGCCTTTATTTTTTTTTCTGTGCTGTACTTACAGTTTAATCTGTTTTTTTCGTTTCAGACTCCGGGCAGGAAATAGGCGTTCCTATCAAGAGGGGAACATGATTGACGGCCGGCTATGGCGCGTCACGCGTTCCGAAAATAGCCGGAGTAGGGCGCCTGCGCACAGACTAGGAGCTGACTGCGCAGGCGCCGTGAAGAGCCGAGTCCTACACGGGCACCTGCGCAGTCAGCTCCTAGTCTGTGCGCAGGCGCCGTGAAGAGCCGAGTCTACTCCGGCTATTTTCGGAATGCGTGACGCGCCATAGCCGGCCGTCAATCATGTTCCCCTCTTGATAGGAACGCCTATTACCCCGCGGTAGCCTGAAACAAACGAATAGATTAATCTGTAAGTACAGCGCAAAAAAATAAAATATAGGCATACTGTAGCTGACGCTAATATGCAGGATGGCATGGTACATAGTTGTTTTTTAGGGTGAACCTCCGCTTTAAGGATGTTATGCCCCGGAGAACGTTGCTATTGTTTCGGGACCTGTCAGATGATAAGTTCGGACTTCCGGATGCTATTTAGGTACTACCAGTTGAGGCATGTGGCGAGAGCCCAATTTCCTTCCCCTATAAGATTGGAAGCGGATGCTATAGAAGCTCTCTTGGCACTGGAGTCTCTTAAGAAAACTCTGTCCGCTCTGTACTTTGCTGTTCTGGGGGTAGACTCACCTAAGATAGAGGCCCTGTGGGAGAAGTGGCAGGCTGACATCCCTAGCCTGGACAGAGGCCTAGGAGGAATGTTTTGAAGGTGGTTCTAGGCTGATGATCTCGTCCAGAGACAAGCTATTGCTCACTAAATTCATGCACAGCGTCTACTACATGCCGCAGAGGCTCCACAAGATCTACCCGCAGAGGTCGCGGGAGTGTCCCAGATGTCAGTCTCCCGATAGCACCTTCATGCACATGTTCTGGGCCTGCCCCTCTTTGGCGAGATATTGGGCTGCGGTGTTTGAATGCATTAATATACGACTGCAGTTATCACTTCCAATTTCCCTGTTGGCTCTGCTGGGCATCCAAGAGGATGGCCAGAGACCCAGATATACTAAGTTGCTTATTTCCCTAGTCCTTTTTTGCTTAAATGGACATCCTCTTCTCCCCCTACGGTGGAGTCTTGGGACTCTTTCATAAATGCTGTATTACCCCTGTATAAGCTGACATACACCAACAGAGGTTGTCCCCAGAAGTTCGACCGTGTGTGGTTGCCCTGGACTCGGCAGCTGTAATTTCCTGTGGGGGAGGTTCTGGGGTTTTGTCCTGTGGGATCCTTTGTGGAGCAGTGACTGCCCCCCCTCTCCTTGCCTGTCCCCCATGTTTTCTCATAACCCCGTGTGTTGCACTAGCTATTTGCACGTCTTCTGGACTTCCATTTGTACATAGTTTACTATGTGTGAATTTCTCTGTACCCATTTGCTTAATTTTTTTTTTCCGGATTGTATTTTAATGTCTGCCTTGTGTGAAGACATGCTTTCTCAATAAAAACCAACCTTGTTAAAAAAAAAAAAAAAAAGACCGTGAACTTGGTTTAAATTTTTGAGGGAAAATAGCTCCCCTCATGTTCATATAAAAAATATACAATATACCGCTTTACATACACATATATACACACAGCCCTCGTCTGCTCGCATTTAGTGAGTGAATTTCTGAGCAGTGCGAGTATGGACAGGGCTGTGCTATGTATCTAGTTCCCCTCCCGCTGTGCACACACTCGCAGTGCGGCAAGTTCAATATGTATTCTACAGCAAGTCCTGCACAGGCTCGAGCTTTGCAGTGCGCGCTTTACAAAGTTTTGTACCAGCCAGCGCCGCCCCACTCCACCTCCTACACATTGCCGCTTTGGAACGCCCCTCTCCAACTCCCACACATCCCTGCTGCACAGGCTAGCAGCAAAGCAGAGCTTTGGAAGGAAGTGTTCCAGCCAGCGCCAACCCTCTCCACCTTCCACACATCTCTGTGCACAGGCTAGCAGCAGAATTGTGAAAAGCAATGTACCAGTCAGTGCTGCTTTGGACCGCCCTCTCCACCTCCGCTTGGGACCGCCCCTCTACACCTCCCATAGGCTAGCAGCTTTGCACAGTGTACCAGCTGGCTGGGACGGCCCCTCTCCACCTTCCACTTATCCAAGTAGTACACCGATGCCTGACCCCAGTGGCTGCAAGACAATGATATGTGAGAATGTGACAGTCTGTTCTGATGTTCTGGAGGCATTTTGGGACTGAACAAAAAGTTCGCTGGGAGTAAGGGGGGATTGAGAGAACATATGTGTTGGATTGGGGGCAGGTTAATTGGAGGCATAGGTCTGAATCATCCCGCCCCCAATCCATTATACCTATGCCCTCAATTCTGCCCCCCCATCTATCAGACCTATGACAATTCTGCCCCCTCCCCCCATTCTATCATACCTATGCCTCCAATACCACCCCCCAAATTCTATCCTACATATGCCTCCAATACCGCCCCCCATTCTATCATACCTATGCCTCCAATTCTGCCGCCCATCTATCATACCATAATATAGATTTGGGGGAGAGGGGAGTGGCATTGGAGGCATAGGTATGATAGGTTGGGGGAGGAGGGGTGGAATTGGAGGCATAGGTATGATAGAATGGGGGGGAGGGGGTTGATTTGGAGGCATAGGTATGATAGAATGGAGGGAGGGGGATGGAATTGGAGGCATAGGTATGATAGAATGGGGGAGGGGGGCCGAATTGGAGGCATAGGCTTGATAGAATGGGGGAGGGGCGGAATTGGAGGCATAGGTATGATAGAATGGGGGATGGGGGCGGAATAGGAGGCATAGGTACGCTGGTGAAGGGAGGTTGGAAGATGAGGTGTGCTGGGGGGGTCGTTAAAAGTACAAAGCATAGGTTTTCTGGGGTGGCATTGGAGGCTGAGACCTACTGGGAAGAGAAATTATAGGTATAGAGGTGTGCTAGGGGGAGAAGGGATTGGAGACATAGGTGTGATGGAGAGGGGAGGTATTGGAGAAGGCGTTGGAGGTAGAGGAGTACTGGGGTAGGTGTTGGAGGTAGAGGCCTACTGTGGGAGGCGTTGGAGGTAGAGGTGTACTGGGGGAGGCATTGGAGGTAGAGGTGTACTGGGGGAGGCGTTGGGGGTAGAGGCGTACTGGGGGAGGCGTTGGAGGTAGAGGTGTACTGGGGGAGGCGTTGGAGGTAGAGTCATATTGGTTGTAGTTGTTGTTTATTTTTTAAACTCAATTCTGAATAAAACATACTGGGAAGAGGGATTATAGATATAGATGTGTGCTAGGGGAGAAGGGATTGCAGACATATGTGTGATGAAGAGGGGAGGCATTGGAGGATGCGTCAGAGGTAAAGGCGTACTGGGGGAGGTGTTGTAGGTAGAGGCGTACTGGGGGAGGTGTTGGAGGTAGAGGCGTACTGGGGGAGGCGTTGGAGGTAGAGGTGTACTGGGGGAGGCGTTGGAGGTAGAGGTGTACTGGGGGAGGCGTTGGAGGTAGAGTCATATTGGTTGTAGTTGTTGTTTATTTTTTAAACTCAATTCTGAATAAAACAGTTAACAGTGTTATTTCATGAGATCATTTACAAGGGCATGTTTAGGGGCAGGGCAAGGTAGAGTTTAGGTGGAGCAACAGGTGTCAAGTAACTCTTAGACCCCTTTCACACTGAGGAGTTTTTTAGGCGGTACAGCCAAAAAATAACGCCCAAATGCCGCCTGAAAAACTCCTGCCCAGCCTTCCCCGGTAGCTTGCGCTCAGAAGCGAACACGCATGTAAGTCCCGCCCACATATGTAAACGCCGTTCAAACCCCACATGTGCGGTATCGTCGCGTGCATTAGAGCGTGTGCAACAATTCTAGCACTAGACCTCCTCTGTAACTCGAAAATAGTAACCTGTAAAAAAAATTAAAGCGTCGCCTATGGAGATTAAGTACCGAAGTTTGGCGCCATTCCACGAGTGTGCACAATTTTAAAGCATGACATGTTTGGTATCTATTTACTCGGCATTACATGATCTTTCACATTATACAAAAAAATTGGGCTAACTTTACTGTTTTGTTGTTTTTTAATTCCTGAAACCTTTTTTCCCCAAAAAAAAGGCGTTTGAAAAATTATTGCGCAAACAAGGAGAAAAGTTGCAATGACCGCTATTTTATTCCCTAGGGTCTCTGCTAAAAAAAAAAAAAGATATCATGTTTGGTGGGTTCTGATTAATTTTCAACTAATTTCAAACTAATTTGACAGACAAATTTACCCTCTTACCTATCAATTAAGGCCTGATTGGGCAGAAACTATCCTCTACTGTATTGCATCCCAACAATCGCCCAAATGTAGGAGGTGCAAGATGGAGCCCATAAGCAAACCAAACTAGAGCCTTTTGCCTGCACTGCCCCCAAGTGGCAGAAATGCATATTTCTCTTGTTTGAGAACTGCATTTAGAAGTACAGCATTACTTGAGTTGTATTCCAGGATTTGCTTGTCTTTAGCTGAAAGAGCTTGCAATAAACTTGACAGAGGTGCTAACCTTCCAAATATTTTACTAAAATGGAGATTCTCTATGCATTTTTATTTAGAAGACGTTTAGCTTGTTTTAAATTTTCTTTTATAAGCAGTTCAGCTAGATGAGTGCTCAAAAAGGTTTTATACTATCTTACAGTAAAAAAAACTTTTCTGTATACGTATAGGTCTTCTGTGACATGGTCACATGACAGTTACATCTGTTTATTTCAGAACTTTTATAAAAATAAATCTTGGGTAAAATCACAAAGGGGCTGTTAAAGCTTTATTGGCAGTAAATCAGAATTTTAACACACCACTTCTCACCTGTGACTATGTAATTTCCCTGTACTTGCCAGAAATTCTCCATTGCAGATTGCTTACCAAAAGCTGTCAGGATCTATCCTATGAAATACATCCAAAATAATATTTTCTGGTACATGTAAAATGTCATCCAAGTGAATTATTGTAGCTGTCACTGCATACAGATAACCTTCTGGTGTGTGTTAAGATGATTTTCTCCCTTCATTCATCCCATTCTGACATTAATTTATTTGTGATTTGTGTGCAGCCTCCAAAAGTGAAATGTTTAACGAGGATCTGGCATCCGAACATCACAGAGACAGGCGAGATCTGTTTAAGGTGAGATGTTGTATTTTATGTTTCAATATATTTTTTTGTTGTTGCAAATTCTGTCCTTGTGTCTCTGAAGTGTTTGTGCTTTTCAGGTTTTTTGCTGACTCAGAAAACATCCAACTGAGCAAGAAAAGGTTGTAGCCTATTGATTGTTCAAAACGCCCTTTTCTTGTCAGCCTGTAGCAATTATAAAAGTTAATCTGTAAAATCTATACAAATCAAATTTGCTTTTTTGGACATAGTGCTATAACTGATGTACTTGTTTTTTCCCAGTTTACAATTACTTTAGTTAATGGGTAATAGCAAGCAATTTTATACAGGTCTGGATATATCCAAATGATAGGTTTTCTTGTTTGTATGTTAGAGATGTGGAGGTGTTCTGTAGTCACAGCGCACTTCCTCTCCTAGGCTGACAACATTACATCTCCATAAATACAGTACAATAAATGAGTGTCACCAATTGTAAATAAAGAAAAATATGCTGGGGCAAATGCAGCTATCGCATCGAAGGACTGATAAAGCTAGTAGGGCTGCAAATAACGTTATTTTCATGAACAATTAGTTGGCCGATTAGTGTTTTGATTTGATAAAATACTAAGTATGCCATATTTTCTTTTTATTCATAGTCGTGCATGGTTTTACAAATTTTGCAAGCGACCACCAACTTTGCAGCATTTAACGTAAAATGCTTCCGTGCCTTAGAAGATTTTAGACGCACACTTTTTTCTGCAGTCTTTTACCCCGTAAGTTATATTTGAGATTTAATATCTCTCAGATATGATTTGGGTTAATGAGTTCTTTGATCATGAGTAAAAGCTTTAACACAGTAGCAAAAATGTATTGGTAAATGGTAAGGAAGTCTAAACTAATACACATCAATCGATCACCTATACAAAGGAAGACAATCTTAGGTTAAAATAACAGAATACAGAGTATAATATTAAGTGAGTGAGTGAGAAAGAACTTATATAGCGCAGCACATGTGAACTAAATCGCCTCTGGGCGCTCGTTCCTGTCTCCCTTGACAGCAATGCAATTAGGTATTGGGATGAAACCCTTGGACCCATTGTCGGACCCTACGCAGGTGCAGTGGGTCCTGGGTTCCTCCTGGTGCACGACAATGCCCGGCCTCATGTAGCGAGAGCATGCAGCCAGTTCCTGGAGGATGAAGAAATTGATACCATTAAATGGCCCCCACGCTTACCTGACCTAAATCCAAAAGAACACCTCTGGGACGTTATGTTTTTGTCCGTCCGGTGTCGCCAGGTTGCACCTCAGTCTGTTCAGGAGCTCAGTGATGCCTTTGGCCAATCATGGCTCAAGGGGCTGAGTCCACACCCTACACTATGTAAGGCTGCTTACATAATTTTATGAATAAGAGCAGCAAAATGACTTTTGTAAAGGAAAAATGGCATTTAAAACTGCTCGCGGATCCTGGCAATATACATTAACCACTCCAGAGAATTTTGTTTCTCATGGTCTGAGGGTCCTTCAGGTGCCATTTTGGCAAACTCCAGATGCCAGATTGGGCTGTCATGTGCTTTTTACTGAGGAGTGGCTTCTGTCTGGCCACTCTACCATACAGGCCTGATTGGTGGTGTGCCTTGACGAAGGCTTTTCTCCCCCGATCCCTCAGTTTAGCCGGGTGGCCCGCTCTAGGTAGAATCCTGGTGGTTCCAAACATCTTTCATTTCGGATGATGGAGGCCACTGTGCTCATTGGGACCTTCAATTTTGCAGAAGTTTTTCTGTACCCTTCCCCAGATCTGTGCCTCAACACAATCTTGTCTCGGAGGTCTACAACGAATTCCTTGGACTTCATTGCTTGGTTTGTGCTCTGACGTACACTGTTAAATGTGGGACCTTATATAGACAGATGTGTGCCTTGTCCAATCCACTGAATTTACCACTGGTGGACGCCAATCAAGTTGTCGAAACATCTCGAGCATAATTAGTGGAAACAAAATAAACCTGAGCTTCATTTTGAATGTCATGGCAACTTATGTATTTATGTACATGTGATTTTTTTATTTATTTTTTATCTTTAATAAATATTCAAAGATTTCAAACAAACTTCTTTTAACCAGTTAAAGACCGGCTCCTGCATATATACATCAGCAGAATGGCACGGCTGGGAAGAGTAACATATGTTTATGTTACTTTAAACTTCCCACCGCGCGGGACTCGATGACTCTGTTCGCCGGTGTCCCGCAATCAGGTCACAGAGCTGCAGAACGGGAAGAGGCAAGTGTAAACAAGCATCTCCCCGTTCTCCCTAGTGACACTGTCACTGATCGTCTGCTCCCTCTTATCGGAACAGCGATCAGTGACATGTCACTCGTAGCCACGCCCACTAACAGTTAGAATCACTCCCTAGGACACACTTAACCCCTTCAGCGCCACCTATTGGTTAACCCCTTCACTGCCAGTGTAATTTTCACAGTAATGAGTGCATTTTTATAGCACTGATTGCTGTAAAAATGACAATGGACCGATGTGTCTTCCATAAAGTTGCAGTCGCGATAAAAATCGCCACCATTACCAGTAAAAAAAATATATATACCATATTTATCGGTATATACCGCGCACTTTTTTCCCCTTAAAATAAGGGGGAAATCGTGGGTGCGCGATATACGCCGATACCGCTTTCCGTGCTCAGTTTGAAGCCTCCGCCGACATATACCGAGCGCAGTACATTCGGCCAGGCTCGGCTTCGCTCGTAGTCCCGCTCTGTGACGTTTATGCGTGAGAAGCCGAGTGTACTGCGCTCCTTATATGTTGGCGGAGGCTTCAAACTGAGCGTGGGGATTCGATTTGGAGACAGCGCGGGAGAAGCTGGGAGGACACCACCGAGGCCGCAGACTGACGCCGGACCAGACAAGGCCGCCAATGGACGCCGGGCAAGACACCAAACTGTAAGTAATGAAATGGTTTTTTTTTACAGGAATTTTGGGTCTACTTTAGGGGTGTGCGCTATACACCGGAGCGCGCAATACCCCGGTAATAAAAATGCCATAAACTACTTTTATTTTACTACTTATATCTTGTAGATGCTATAACTTTTGCGCAAACAAATCAATATATGCTTATTTTTTTATTTTTTTTTACCAACAATATGTAGAGGAATATGTATCGGCCTTAACTGTGGAAAATGTTTGTTTTTATATAGATTTTTTTGGAGACCTAAATGCCTGAGACTCAGGGGTTTTCGGGGACCCGTTCGGGGCTTCAGCCTCCCGACATCCCTGACTGTAGAGGTGATCAAATACCACCAAAATAAAGCTCTGTTTTTGGGAAAATATTGTCATTATTGCGTATTGTTTGTAGAATTCTGAGAAAAATTATGAATTTAATCCATTTTAGAATAAGGCTGTAATATAACAAATTGTGGAAAAAGTGAAGGGCTATGAATACTTTCCGATTGTACTGTATATTAAACCAGTAAGGGCACACAAGTTTCAATCTGGAAAGCCATTATGTAGGGGGAGTGTAATGTGAATGCTAAGCCATTCTTAGAAAGCGATGTACTCTAGCAATGACTACAAAGCTTCCTCTGAGTCGGGGAGGTGGGCTGATGTTACAACCTCTGACCCAGCCAATCAGGGGAAGCTTTGTTTTCATTGCTAGAATATATCACTTTCTATGAATGACTGCCGCCCAGATATCCCTCTTCAAACAGCCGTGCGGTGGTCCGAAAGTGGTTAAAAGCATTTTAAAGTTTTTACAGGTTACCACTTTAGATTTACACTACTGCTAAAATTACTGCACTTGATCTGACATTTGCGGTGATGCCTCACATGCATGGTGCAATTGCTGTTTACACAAGACAAACGCTTGTGTTCGCCTTTGCACGTGAGCATGGGGGAGAGGGGTGTTTTTTTTTATTTATTTATTTTTCTTTTTTCTTTTTAAACTGTTCTTTTATTTATTTTTTTATTTTTGTATTATTCTCTAAGGGAATGTAAATATCCCCTATGATATGTTCTATAGTCAGCTGGCAGAACCACCGGATTCATTCTTGGGTTCTCTGGTGGGACAGGAGTTCCCTCCTACTGCTTGTAAAAGCAGTCTAGAGGCTTGGCTGAAAAGAATGATACCAAGATGATACCTAAACCTGAAGGCATCATTCTGGTATAACCCCTTAAAGTCCAGCAACATATCAGTACATTGCTTGTCCTTGGGCATTAATTAAAATGTTTTTTTTTTTCATGCAGCCTGTGGGCTAAATGGAAAAGAGAGATTGATCAGTGGGTATGCCCACCATTAGAATACCGCCCTTCATCGCCCCACTTCTAATGATGGGCATACATGCACCATTTTTTTTTTCTAACTGTGGTAGTGAAATCACCTCCTACAGCACTGAAGTAGTTGATTTACGTATCGTGAGAGCAAACGCTGTTGCTGTCAGAATAAACAAATCTGTACTGCAGCTGAATGGCATACCTGCTAAGTAAATAATGGTTAACAATAAAACAAAGTAACATTACAGTATAACAATAAGACGTATCATACCTGCAAAGCAAATACAATAAAGCACAGTAAAAATAAGACATTACAGTTCTAAAATACAGTAACAATAGGGAGAGAACAATAGATGTAGAACAATAGAGAATGAACATAAGAGAGAGACCTATAGGGAGAGAAGAAAAATAACTCCTTTTAGTTTTTTCACTTTTATGTAAACTGTAAAAGTTCCAGGTTTAGGGTCTCTCAAAATATGATGACCATCTCATCTTTCAAAACCCTGTGTAATTGTGCCCTAGGTCTGTGTAGTGCTGTACCCTACACTAATACAGTGGAACCTCAGATTACGAGCATAATCCCTTCCAGGAGAATGCTCGTAATCCAAAGTACTCGCATATGAAAAAAAGTTTTCCCATTGAAGTCAATGGAAACAAAAATAATTTGTTCTGCATTGACTTCAATGGCATACAATACCGCATGTGGTCAGAGATGGGGGAGCGCAGGAAATGGCCGGAAAGACCCGAGCACACCTCGGCTGACCTCGGAAAGATTCTGTTCCCGAGCTGTCCTCTGGCCTTTCTATGCATTTCCGAATGGCGCCGATCGGCTGCGATCGCCATCATTCGGCTCTGACGCCCCCCCACCTCAGGCCACACGCGGTACTGCACACCGCTTTGGCCTGAATCCTGCTTGTTTTGCGGGACAGCACTCGCAGACCGAGTTAGTTTTTTTTTTTAAATACAGTGCTTGCATGCAAAACGCTTGTTAACCGCGTTGCTCGCAATCCCGAGGTTCCACTGTACTCCACTAGTGTGTAGTAACGTTTGAAACAGTCATTAATGCAGAAGCCAGGTTGGTCAGGACAGGAGAGACAATAATAGCGGCTGCCACGCCTAAATCCGTGTTTTCTGTAGACACGATATCTTCTTTGGGGTGTTCTTTGGGCAGGGGTACCAGGAAGAACATACGGAAAATGTTTCTCATGAAGCCACCTCACTGCATTTGGATTGGGAAGTTGGGCCACAGCACTTTCTGGAAACAGAAGGGCTGTGATGATCTCTTCCTGGAATTATAGGACGGATCCAGTTCTTCCTGAAGCTTTGTATAGTACATAAGCATTCAGCATAGCCAATTGGAATAAATATACAGACACTTTTTTTGTACCAGCGTCTGGCCTTGCAGGCAGTTGGGTACAGCGTCAACAACTGGTCGTTAAGATCCACCCCTGCCATGTTAAGGTTGTATTTGTGGACACAGAGAGGCTTCTCCACAACACCAGTCGCCGTTGGAATTTGGACTGTCGAATCTGCGTGAAGGGAGGACAGAAGAAAAACATTCCGATTTATCCCTCCATTTCACTGTGGGCAAATTATTTAATCTCAAGTGGCCAGAAAATGAAATTGGAGACTCATCAATGCAGACAACTTGATCGGGAGTAACCAAGGCTGCAAACTGTTGGTTGAAGTGGTTTACAAGGGACCGAATTTTGTCCGAGGACATTGTCATTAAAATGCATGAACCGCAAGATCTGCTTGTATCGTGTCCTGGTCATGCAAGCAAAGAACACGGCCATATGGTGAATTGGGTCAGTGGACCAATATGACCGCAACTCACTTTTTTATGCCCATGAGCAGGGATAGGCCCAGGAAGGTCTTAAATTCAGAAAGTGTAATGGGTTACCAATCTCTGGCAAGGGTCAACTGGGGGATTAGCGGCGATGAATTGACCAGCATACAAATGGCTTTGGCCCACAATAGATCTATAGAGATCTTCCATGAAAAACTGTAAATAAAAATCAAGTGACGTAAAATCACCTGTTTCAACCTAAATTCCAGGTTGGCCAGTGAATGGGGGCGTACAGGTGCTACAGAAGTGGTGGGTTCCCAATTCGGATTGGCAGATGCAGCAGTAACTATGGGCACGAGGGGCCTTTCTTTGTCTTTTTGGTGGCAGCGGGACACTACTTGTGCTAGCCACCGCACCAGCTTGAACTGCACTTATGGGACTCGCCACGTCATCAAGTGTTACTGCAGTGCTGGATGTACAACCAGGATTTTCTAGGCCGTTGGTGCTTGCCAGTTCACCAGAAGTATGAGCGGCACTAGTACTGGCTCTGTGCTCCATACAGGAGCCCTGTGGTTTGTTCTTGCATCTCAACAACAGCAGAAAAATGGGGTCGGGTACGACTGACCTTGGCAGGGACCACTACTCCATCGTCGAAGCTATCTGTCAGGGTGTCGTTGCTGTCTACCGGATCGTATTCTGAGCCTGATTCTGACAGATGGGTGACTTTCTCTTTACTCTCATCTGTCATGCTCAGAAACGTGCAGGCCTTTTCACTAGTGTACCTTCGATTGGATATTGTGGCCTCTAAATTTACTGGTACAACTAGTGAAACTTGCAGGAAAAAAGAGCACCTGATTGTCAGCGACGGCTTCAAACGCTACCAAAAAACTGGGATTAGGCCTGACTACTAACCCTGCAGTTATGTGTTTTGTAAGTGTCAGTGATCAATTTGATACTGCACATGGGTGGGCTGGGCGGGAGGGGCTTAACGCAGGTGCTAGCAGGTATCTGGGCTGATCCCTGAACTACTGGAGATGCTAGTATAGTTCTGATCAGAATTAAATGTATTGATCCAGACACTATACTACTAAGGGAGGTGTACGGTGCATGCCTGGGTGTTGGTGCTACTGATGTCACCTGCCAGGCGATTAGGGGGTTAAACCTTTATTCAGCAATATATGGCGCGTACCCTGACGCTATAAAAACCTGACAGTAACTAGCTAATTGGCTAACCGTCGCCCGTGACACTAAATACAGCGAACAGAAATTGGATATGTACACTATATTGGTGACACTGGTGACAGGAAATAAAAGGGTGATCAAGGGGTTAAACCTTTATTGGGGGGGGGTTAGGGGGTCTCTAGACCTATCGGATGCGTATTCGACTTACAGCTACAATGCCTCGCCCAGGGGAGCCATCCTGCTGCAGTGCAACTGCTGCGGCTGGTCCGGAATTGGTTAAATTGTGCTATGCAGATTGATGCGTGGGTTTCCTAAGTTTCCTGCTTGATGTGGTCAGTTTTTAATAGGAAAGCAGAGAGACTGGCAGGAACACCATGGATTTTCACACAAATAAAGCAATACAAAGAGAACAGAATACTATTTGATGATACTGTTTCATGCACGTACAGGTGTTCTAATTCCTCTTCCCTCTGTCCAACACTAAACAAAATTACTTCTGTTACGTGTTCATAGGGGTACATTAATTTGGGATATTGCAATCCTAATTTGCTCTATTATGTATCAGAGTAAACTTTTTCATTATAAAATATACATGTTCTGTGAATTCCTTGATTAGCTCACTTGTAACAGTTAACACCACCACTTGTCATGAGTCTTGAATTTTATCCACTCTTCAGAAGAAAGCATGTGTACATCTGTAATAAAATATACAAATCCTTAAATAGTTGTCTTTTGGGAAAGAAGCCAAAACCGGAGTGAAAACCCCATTAGATATAAAGTACTTACAGCAGGGGTCTTAAACTCAAATTACCTGAGGGCCGCAAGACAAGTTTTCATATCCCATGGGGGGCCACATGCAAACTTTTCAAATTCCAAATTGGGAGGCGGCGTGCTGACGTCACCGCGCAAACTAATCTCTACCCGGAAGACACGGGCGGAATGTGCTACCTTTTATTTACCATATTAACCACTTAAGGATCGCCTACTGCACATATACGTCGGCAGAATGGCACGGCTGGGCACATCAACGTATATTTACGTTGATTTTAGTACCCAGCCGAGTGTCACGGGCGTGCGCCTGCGGCACGCTCCCGTGACCCGGTCCGAAACTCCGGGACCGCGGGATTCGCGGACCCGATCGCCGCTGCAGTGCGGCGATCCGTCCCTGGAGCTGAAGAATGGGGAGAGCCGTGTGTAAACACGGCTTCCCCGTGCTTCTCTGTGGCCGCAGCATCGATCGCGTCATCCCTGTAATAGGGGGACGCGATCGATGACGTCACACCTACAGCCACACCCCCCTACAGTTGTAAACACACACACAGGGAACATTAAAAGTCAGTCCCACCTGTGGTTAACTCCCAAACTGCAACTGTCATTTCCACAGTAAACAATGCAATTTAAATGCATTTTTTGCTGTGAAAATGACAATTGTCCCAAAAATGTGTCAAAATTGTCCGAAGTGTCCTCCATAATGTCGCAGTTCACGAAACAAATCGCTGATCGCCGCTATTAGTAGTAAAAAAAAAAAAAAATTATAAAAATGCAATAAAACTATCCCTTACTTTCCTTACTTTGTAAACGCTATAAATTTTGCGAAAACCAACCGATAAAGGCTTATTGCGATTTTTTTTTACCAAAAATATGTAGAAGAACACGTATCGGCCTAAACTGAGGAAAAAAAATGTTTTTTTATATATTTTTGGGGGATATTTATTATAGCAAAAAGTAAAAAATATTGCATTTTTTTTTTAAATTGTCGCTGTATTTTTGTTTATAGCGCAAAAAATAAAAACCGCAGAGGTGATCAAATACCACCAAAAGAAAGCTCTATTTGTGGGGGAAAAAGGACGCCAATTTTGTTTGGAAGCCATGTCGCACGACCGCGCAATTGTCAGTTAAAACAACGCAGTGCCGAATCGCAAAAAGGGGCAAGGTCCTTTACCTGCATTTTGGTCCGGGTCTTAAGTGGTTAAACTTAAGATTTTATACTATGCAAGCCTTTTTGTCCCTCTTACATACATCCTGACGCACACCGATGGTATCGAGGGTTGTCCCCGTATAGGAGGTTAAGACGTTGGAGCTGTCTATGAGCATTTTCGGTTTATATTATAAGGCTTTTTCTATTGTACATCTGGTAAGAGGCCATTCTTATTCATGGTGGAGGTGCCTATTCTCAACACTTTTCCAGAGTTTGTCATCAGTGTTTGCACCCGGGAGATCTACAGTAAGAACTTTATCATGCAATTTGAACTCTGAATGTATATATGGTCCTGTGTGTTCACTCATATTCATATATGGACTTTATTTTTAGTGTTTATTTGCTTGAGATCACACTGCTCAGTTCCATTTGCAGTTATTTAGCGCGATTTTATTTTTATATACTTTGCCTTGGGGTTGTATAACCTCTTTATTATCGCAGCTTCAATTTACTATCTATTCACAACAAGCGCTATATATTTTTTTAAACTTTTCAAACAGTACTGGTGTCAGCGAACGTATTAACCCCCAGCACTGGTGTCAGCGGACGCATTATTAACCCTGACCACTACACTGCCGACAGACCACTACACTGCCGACAGACCACTACACTGCCGACAGACCACTCACCATCAGGGCACAGCACATTAAGGCTCAGGGCACAGCACATTAAGGCTCAGGGCACAGCACATTAAGGCACATGGGGCACATCGGGGTACATGGGGCACAATCGGAGCACATGAGAGCACATGTCAGCTTTTACTTGTTGTTTTCTTCAGATGCAGAGCAGTGCAGGAAGCGTCTGTCAGAGGTTCACTTCTCATGTCACGCTGCTACTCCCCGGCTGCCCCTCCTCTCTTCTCGTCCATCCCAGATGATGTCACAAGCAAATGGGGATGGACGAGAAGGGAGGAGGGGCCGCCGGGGAGTAGCAGTGTGACATGAGAGAGAAGTGAACCTCTGACAGACGCTTCCTGCCCTACTCTTCATGCACCTTGATCTACACTTCCACGGCACCCGCCTATTTATTACCGGTCTGCGGGCTGTAAATGGCCTGCGGGCCGGTACTTTGAGACCCCTGACTTACAGAATCACTGTGTATAGGGAGCGAAAAACAAATGGCTGGACACCCCCTGTAAAAGGGGCATCTTTTCGGGTGCTCTGGTTGCGAGATCCGTATGCAGGACTTGTGCAAGGTGACATCTAAGGAAGCAGGACTTCCCAGATGCACAGTTTCCAGGATGTGACCGTGAATGTGTCCTATGGTTGTCTTGAGAGACTGGCAAATAATAAATATGTGTAAGATCACATGAGGAGGTTGAAAAATATGGCTAGAATGAACATATTTTTAACAGTGTATGTAGTTTTTGTTCAGTAAAGTCCATTTGTTCCAAGATCAAATGTTAAAAGCAAATTAAATCTTTCATAAAAAGGAATGTTCTGATAGTTTTCTTACAAATTTTCCTAAGACATTTGCTAAGAATTTGTTTGAAATTCTATCCATCTATGGACAGCTTTATGGCCTGTACACACGATCTGAATATCGTGCGACTTTTTTCGCAAGTAGAAATTTAATAGGTTACTAAAGTCATGAAAAATCTAGCACGACAGGAAAAAAAAAATCAGAAGTGATGTCATTTGGTATGTATTTGTATTGTATTTTCGTACGACAACTATACTGACTAAACAAAAATTGTATGATCTGGTATCGTACAAGGAACATTTTCTTGCTTGTCCGATTGCATTGGATGAACTGTCGTGATCGGCTCTCGAAAGTAGTGTACACACGACCTGAAAATCATACGATTCTTCCTCGGATGACAGTTTTTGTCCGATATTCGGATCTTGTGTACGGGCCATAAGTGTGTGACAGGGTCCCAATAAGGGAACACAGCTGTGTTGTTGCCATATAACAGCACCTGAACAAGAATGTTCATTGCTGGATCACCAGGTATTTTTAGATGAAATACAAGAGGGTTGGAATCACGCTAATCGTAAGCCTATGACCAATAAAGGGCACAGTATGTGCTATGATTATTATAAACAAAATAAATTGTAAATCATGTAAACCCACAAGAAATATAATAATATCACACAAGTGTGAATTTGTGTATAAAATCCACCAAATGATCACAAAAAGGACTTGCTAGTATTGAGCAGCTGTGTTCAAGTGAAAAAGCAAACCTAAGTGAAGTTCAGTGAAAAAATATTAGACTAATGAAGCCACACAAAATATTAAAAATAAATCGGAAGAAAAACTAAATCCAGATATAAACTCCACCTAATAGACACAGAGAAGCCAATTCATAGTCTATGATGTATTGATAAATCACCGTCTCCCCCTTTATGACGTATATGTAAACGAAAAAAAAGTCTCAAGCTGGTACAGATGCATCAATCTCCTGAATGTCGATCACATATGGGCTTTCACAGATTTAAAACTGTAGTCTCAGGCCCAAAAAACAAAACAGAAACAGAGAGACTTGCATAGTGTGAAACCTTATGGACAACTGATATAACTTCACCCGTGTGGGGCAGTCTTGCGACCGG
Source organism: Rana kukunoris (assembly GCA_029574335.1). Classification (NCBI taxonomy): domain Eukaryota; kingdom Metazoa; phylum Chordata; class Amphibia; order Anura; family Ranidae; genus Rana; species Rana kukunoris. The sequence goes on along the minus strand of CM056054.1, from coordinate 162,602,290 downwards.
GGGAGGGAATAGTGCAAACCCACCACCACTATACACACTGACCCTTACCAAATCTGGACCCCGCAGGGTAGATGCAAGCACTTAGAGGAAGGGATCGTGGTTCAGCAGCCGTAGGGACATCAACAGATGACAGTATTATGATGATACCATGTAACGACATAGAACCTCACATAGTGTAAAATCCAATGGTATTTATTAAAAGAAAAAGAAAAAGTTGCACTTGCAACAGATGAAAATCAATGGAGCATTTAAAAACAAGGTGCCGGCCGGCTAGATGGTACGCGTGCGTCCTTCCGTATGGATGCGGTGACGTGGGAACGTCTCCTCCCAACGTTTCGTCTTCAAAGACCCTCCTAAAAACATTAATAAATTTAAAACCTATATGGACATACACAAATTTGTCCGAAAGCTGAACATTCAAAGATATTTATCTTCGAACCCCTTTGGCCCCCCCAATGTCTTAGCCGCTGACTATGTTCACTCTAGTCTAGCGAATGCCTCCACTTATAATCCGCCAGGTCATCTGCCGGCATCATTGAAGGTGTTTAGGGACCTCACTCTTAAAGACCTGGACGACTTACGGGTCAAAAGAGTCCGCTGTAAACAGGACATTGAAATAGGTATAAAATCCTTATGTGACAATAAGAACCTTGTAATCCGCCCCGCTGATAAGGGGGGTGGTATTGTTGTCCTGAATAAGTCAGATTATCTTGATGAGATGGCCAACACCTTAAGCGATAGGGACACTTATACCCCTCTTCCCCTTAACCCAGGAGAGAAGTACAAAAAAGCCCTCATAGAGATCATAAATAAGGGGTCACGTTTGAACATCCTTAATACGAAGGAGAAGTCCTTTTTGATCCCTAAGGTTTCCCGTGTGCCCATTATATACTACCTTCCCAAGGTACATAAAAATCCTGTTTGCCCCCCGGGACGTCCCATAGTCAGTGGGATAGATTCTATTACGTCCCGGGTGGGCAAATATATCGATTTTTTTTCTACAGCCCCTCGTTAGAAACATGCCCTCGTATGTTCGAGACACCAAGCATGTTATCAATCTGTTGGCAGGACTGACACTGCCCCCCAATGTTTGGTTAGTCACTGCTGATGTAGCCTCACTGTACACCATAATTCCCCACAAGTTGGGTTTAGAAGCAGTTTCACACTTTCTAAAGAGGGATTCCAACCTTGTAGATGCACAGATTGGGTATATTATGGAGCTACTGGAATATGCGGCCTCCCATAATTTTTTCTGGCATAATGGACACTTCTACAGGCAGGATAGAGGAGTCGCAATGGGGGCTAAATATGCCCCCAGCTTGGCCAATTTATTTATGGCCAAGTGGGAGGAGGATGTCGTCGACGTCCCCTCTAGGCCCCAACTTTTGTTGTGGGCCAGGTATATCGACGACATCCTCCTCCTATGGGATGGCAGAGAAGACGATCTTATCCAGTTCATGGAGTATATAAGCGGCAGGAGGTTTAAACACTTTTCCCTCACCATATCCCTTTTCCAAAATGGCGATGATGGGGCCGCTCTCTCGACTGACTCCGCCCACTGTGGGTACTATTGTGGTGACGTGGGGCGTCGTCCTTATCCCGTGATCAAGTCTTTGAAGACGAAACGTTGGGAGAAGACGTTCCCACGTCACCGCATCCATACGGAAGGACGCACGCGTACCATCTAGCCGGCCGGCACCTTGTTTTTAAATGCTCCATTGATTTTCATCTGTTGTAAGTGCAACTTTTTCTTTTTCTTTTAATAAATACCATTGGATTTTACACTATGTGAGGTTCTATGCCGTTGCATGGTATCATCATAATACTGTCATCTGCTGATGTCCCTACGGCTGCTGAACCACGATCCCTTCCTCTAAGTGCTTGCATCTACCCTGCGGGGTCCAGATTTGGTAAGGGTCAGTGTGTATAGTGGTGGTGGGTTTTCATCTGAAGACTTTACTGCATAGATCCTTTTATCAATACATCATAGACTATGAATTGGCTTCTCTGTGTCTATTAGGTGGAGTTTATATCTGGATTTAGTTTTTCTTCCGATTTATTTTTAATATTTTGTGTGGCTTCATTAGTCTAATATTTTTTCACTGAACTTCACTTAGGTTTGCTTTTTAACTTGAACACAGCTGCTCAATACTAGCAAGTCCTTTTTGTGATCATTTGGTGGATTTTATACACAAATTCACACTTGTGTGATATTATTATATTTCTTGTGAGTTTACATGATTTACAATTTATTTTGTTTATAATAATCATAGCACGTACTGTGCCCTTTATTGGTCATAGGCTTACGATTAGCGCGATTCCAACCCTCTTGTATATTATTGTCTATGTTGTATAACATTTTTGAATCGCAGCTTTTCACTTATTAGTTATTCACTGGGTAAGCGCAATTTTTTTTCCTCTGTTATTTTTAGATGAAAGCATCATATTTAAAATCTTAAAAAAAAAAAAAAAAAATTATCTTCATTAACATGTTAAAGCTTATTATTAAAGGTGAAGTCCAGCCAAAGCTTGTTTGGCTGAGCTTCTCCTATGGATCACAGGAGTGCAATTCGCTTTGCGTGGAGGGAGATGAGAAAAGAGCTCACGAGCTGTGAAAACCTGAGCGATCGGTGATGTTTGATCGCTCGGTTTTCAGTGCAGAAGTCCCGGGGGAACAGATGCTGCATCCACCTAGGTAAGTTTGAAACTGCAAAAAAAGAGAAACCCATGCTTCTCTTATAATTATGTTTACACCACCTGAGATTTTATAGGTCTCATCCACAGTTTGTTAAATACACTAAGAACTAAATGTAACCAATAATAAAGTGGTATTAAACCCAAAATGAAATATCTTGCAGCTTATCCATCATTCGATATGGAGTCTGCACTAGTTTTCTTTTCTTTTTTTTTTTTTTTTCTTTTTTTTTTTTTTACCTTTTCCCCTCTCCTTTCACATGATGATCTGGCCAGTAACACACCTTCAGTATTAGAGTGCCTCCACTCTGCATGAAGAAGCACAGCAGGCAGCAGCATTTTCAGTCTGGGAGGAGGGACGTGTTGGATGTACTAGCAGGTTTATATAAACTAACAAATTAAGGCCAAACTCCAGCTCACACTGCAGATACAGTACCGTTTGTTTTTTCTCATTTGTGATAAAGGTTTTATAGAATAAATGAAAGCTCACTATTCTAAGCACCCCTGTCAGTAGTAAATGGTTTGTCTCAACACTCCTAACTGATACATTTATTGGCGAGCTTGTTCTGTTAGAAAACTACTGGCCAGATCACCAGGTGAAAATAAGAGAGCCTAAAAGAGAAAACAAATGCAGTCATCACTTCTAAGAATTGGTAATCGGCAATATAATAAATGCCACTTTAAGACTAAGGAACTTGGTACTAAAATACAAAAATCTTGTTTTATTTTGAATACAGTCTGTTGAGAGAGCACTCCATAGATGGAACGGGCTGGGCCCCAACTAGAACGTTAAAGGTAGGCAAAATGTTTTTGATTTATCTATAGTCATATGTATACGTGCATAAAAATAATATATATACTATAACCGTGATTCTCCATCTTTGTTTAGCAAAACCCATAACCATTTGGTAACGATGAATGATCTTTAATAAATTAACATAAATTACACATTAATAACTTTGCTACCAAAATTGTGTACTGCAAATTGCCTTCAGCGTTGTTCCTGTTTTCTTCTTACTGGAGGCTGCCATTTTGTTGAATACCAAAGCCATGACTTCCTTATTGGAAACTCTCCCCCTCTCTCCTTGGTCTCAAAATACAATGTCATTTTCTTTAATTAAAATATGTACTTTTCTGGCCTTGATTGGCATGTCTTGGCTCAACTAGAGGAGGAAACCTAACAGAAGCTTTAGGCCTCATGCACACTGGATATTTTTACAGCAGCTGTTTTTGGGCTGTAGATGTTTTTTTCTATAGTCATCTCCATCATGTTATCCTATGTGTCCATGCACACATGGGCTGTTATCAGCAGTTTTGGGCAGTGGTGTTTTTGAGCAGTAAAAACAAAACTAGTGGATTCTGAGAGACGTTTTTCAACTGTAAAAACGCTGATAAACGCTCAAAAACGTCATCCACCAGTGTTTTTTAATGTTTTTGATCCATTGAAAAAAAAATCTTAAAAAAGCTATTGCAAAAAAGCTACTGCCGTTTTTATAACTGTATTTTAAAGTCCAGTGTGCATGAGGCCTTACAGTGCTAAAATTCACAGGCTGCTAATGAGGGAGAAATAAGAGAATACCAGAGTAAGTTTAAGTCTCCATGGACGCAGAGTTTGTCCTGTTACCCATTCTGCTTTTCTTTTCTCTCTCCCTAATCTTTGCTCCCTCAGCACAGTCTGTATCATTCCTATCTTTTAAGCAATAGTCAATGGCGACTCTAGGGGGGGGGGCAGAGGGGGCCCTGACCCCCCCAACATTATGCTGTGACCCCCCCCCCCCCCCCCCAAAAAAATGAATTTTTGCATTATTTTTTTTTTGTATTTTGTTCGGGCCGCCGCTGGAGTAAAAGTGACTGCTCGCTGACATTACAGAACGCGAGCGCTCACACAACCACAGCAGCCCGATCTGCTCCTTCCCCTGCATCCTCATTGGCATGGAGAAGAGCGAGTTGCAGAAAGGACTCCATGTCCTGTGGGGGGGGGGGGTGGGCCAGCTTTTATCTCAGTTACTGAAAAAACAGACTGATTTCTCCCGTCCTTAGGACAGGAGAACCAGCCAGTATATTCCGAGAGTGGTGACAGCAAGCTGAGCTGACTGTCAGTCTATGACCCTCTTTTACAGCCCAGCGAGTCCAGCCACCTCATGGCCTGGACCGTGGGTAAGTGTGTGCACTGCAGACTGTAGTACACTGTAATTACTGAACTGCATTATCTCCATCACTTCTCTCCCCATCTGTCTCCCTCCCCCTTTCCTGTTCTTTCAAGACATTCACAATTTACTTTACTTTCAGTTAGGCAGGTAATATAGGGTGCAAATTACTTTCCTGCATCCACAGATTGCAGGAAAGAAACTTGCATGATTCCCCCCATCAACACAGAAAGTGCTGACAGGGGAATATCCCTCCTGCCCAGCAATTGTATTCTCCTGAGATTTAAACTGTCAATAGCTGGCCTTAGCTCTTAGGCAGGCTGCAGGCCTAAGGCAGCCCATACATTGATTACTTTTTTCATTCAACTATAAGGCTAAATGAAAAAAAAAAAAGAAATGATCCAATTTCCCCATCTACACATTATAGGTGGATAGGGGAATCCTCCCAGTATGGACCAGTGCTGGAATAACCAGAGTTGCTGTCCTGTCCCGGCTATGCACAGCGCTGGTCTCTGTCTCCTTGGCAGCGGCGGCAGCACATTGAAACCCAGTGCTGGTTACTCTATGGGGTTGATGTACAGGAGGGCCAGCACAATTTGTTGTTAGAGATGGGCTGGGCATGTTCAAAATTCCACATGCCAGAGTCTGCCAGGAAGCCCACACTACACAGCGCTAATCACAGGCAGTGAGACATTTCCCGAAGCTGCACAGATCAGGACTCTATATATAAAATTATGAAAGCTGGAGACGCCACTGGCAATAGTACATCTTAAAGCCATCAGCTGATTGGCCTCTAGTGGCTTTTTTTTTTTTACATTTTTTGTGTTAATATGAGATCTGAGGTATCTTTGACCCCAGATCTCACATTTAGGAGGTCCTGTCATGCTTTTTTCTATTACAAGGGATGTTTACATTAGGAATAAAAGTGATCTAGTTTTTTTTTTAAAAAGGACAGTGTAAAAAGTTAAATAAAGAATGGTAAAACAAAACTTAAGGCACCCCGTCTTGCCGAGCTCGCATGCAGAAGCGAACGCATACACACGTTGTGCCCGCATATGAAAATGGTGTTCAAACCACACATGTGAGGTATAGCCGCGATTGTTAAAGCAAGAGCAATAATTATAGCACTAGACCACCTCCTCCACTAAACGTGTAACCTGAAGAAAATTTGGAGATTTTTAAGGGTAAAAGTTTGCCGCCATTCCACAAGCGGGCGCAATTTTGAAGCATGACATGTTTGATATCAATTTACTCTGCATAACATTATCTTTCACAATATAAGAATTGGGCTAACTTAACTGTTTTATTTTTTAATTTAAGTGTTTTTTCCCCCTCAAAAAATTGCGCTTGTAAGACCGCTGCTCAAATACAGTGTGGCATAAGGTATTTTATTCTCTAGGATGTCTGAAAAATATATATACAATGTTTGGGGGTTCTAAATAATTTTCTAGCAAATATAAGATTTTTTAACTTGTAAACACCAAGTCTGATAGGCCTGGTCCTTAAAGTGGTTGTAAACCCATACAGACCACTTTAGCATGCGCGGGAGTAAAGTCGTCGTGGCTCCGGCCAATCACGGCGCCGGAGCCACAATAACCGTCAGTATCAATGGCGGAGGTGAGGAACGATGGTTGCTTTGGGGGCTTCGATCTGAGTTAGGTAATTCATAATGAGCTAGTATGCTTTGCATACTAGCTCATTATGCCTTTCTCTTGCAGGGTTTTGTTTTTTTTATGTTTTTTTAAATAAATACTTTAGAGGGTTTACTTCCTCTTTAAGTGGTTAAAGGAGAAGTACAGCCAAAGATCGCTTTAACTGACAATTGCGCGGTCGTGCAACGTGGCTCCCAAACAAAATTGGCGTCCTTTTTTTCCCACAAATTGAGCTTTCTTTTGGTATTTGATCACCCCTGCAGTTTTTATTTTTTGCGCTATAAACAAAAATAGAGCGACAATTTAAAAAAAAAAATAATATTTTTTGCTGTAATAAATATCCCCCAAAAACATTTTTTTTCCTTAGTTTAGGACGATACATATTCTTCTACATATTTTTTGTAAAAAAAATCGTAATAAGCGTTTGGTTTGCGCAAAAGTCATAGTCTACAAAATAGGGGATAGTTTTTTATGGCATTTTTATTAATATTTTTTTTTTACTAGTAATGGCGGCGATCAGCGATTTCTTTTTTTTTTTTTTTAATCAGTACTGCGACCTTATGGCGGACACTTTTGACACATTTTTGGGACCATTGGCATTTTTATAGCGATCAGTGCTATAAAAATGCATTGATTACTGTAAAAATGCCACAGGCAGGGAAGGGGTTAACGCTAGGGGGCGAGGAATGGGTTAATTATGTCCCCTAGGTGTGTTCTAAATGAAGGGGGGTGGGACTGACTAGGGGAAATGACAGATCGCTGTTCATACATTGTATGAACAGACGATCAGTCATTTCTCCCCCTGACAGGATTGCTCGTTACAGAGTGAGAACCGGGAGCTGTGGGTCTCACTCTGTAACGAGCGATCACGGGTGCCCGGCGGTGATGGCGCCCACTAGGCACGCGCGTCGGCACCAGGTGCGAGCAGAGGGCACGCACGCGCCCCTAATGGCTGAAATGCGAAATGACGTATACCTACGTGATTTCGCTCAGCCGAGCCGACCTGCTGCCGTATAACTGCGGCGGCTGGTCGGCTAGTGGATAAAGCAGTAGTAAAATCCACTTTTTCTACGGTACCTACTGGTAAGCCTATAATTAGATTTATCTGTAGGTACAGTGAATACCTCCTTAACGTGCACATTTTATAAGATGTTCACATTTGTAGCTGTAAATGCGCACTGCTCTCTGAATGTATGGCGCAATCAAGTGCCGTTCATTCAGAGCGCTGTGACGCAATTGTGACTCCCTGCAAAACTGAAAGTTAATACTTCTCTGATTGCCTATGCATCTGATAGTCATTGTAAGGAAGAGAAACCACCGCCTAAAGAACTTGAGGAAATGTCCGATTCTTGGTTCCACATTTTATGCTTCCCTCATCCTGGACAACTGTACCTACTGGTAAGCCTATAATTAGACTTACCTGTAGGTACAGTGAATACCTCCTTAATGTGCACATGCATGCGTGGGAGTAAGGTCTTCTTGGTTCGTCCATTCAAATGGCCACTGAAGGAAGACCAGGTGAGGATGGAAACCCTGTCAGTGGTGACAGGGCACCACTGGAGGGATCCACTCTGCAGGTAAATCTGTCATAATGTGCCAGTATGCAGTACATACTAGCACATTAAGACATAAACCTGCCAAGGAGACTTTTTTTTAAGGATGTTTACTACCACTTTATCAATGAGAAAGTTGTTTTAAACCCAAGACCAATATTCCACCTCAGAATCTAATACTATTCCCTGCTCCAAGCATCCAAAACAAATCTTTCTATATTTCCTGGACACAGAGCAATTAGAGTGTACATGAAAGCAACAGCTTTGACCAGACAGAAGGATTCCCTATTTGTCCTGTCCTCAGGACATGTGATCTCTGAGCAATGCGAGTTCAGCCATACATTTGTATGGCTGAACTCTTATTTGATTCGCACAGAAAATAGTGCAGGGCCTTGTTTTTTTTCGTGCACTAGAATCAGATCGCATGGGTGGTCTCACCTATGCGATCCAATTCCTTTGCGAGTTCACAGTTTGCACTGCGATCTGTGAACTAAACTGGGGGTGTCATTAACTTAATGTGAACTGCCTGCGGGAGAGGAGCGATGCGGGAACTGGCGCTGGTTCCCGCATCGCACTAGTGTGAACCGGGGCTAAAGGGACACCCTGCTTCCATGTTTACCATCACTTGATGGATAAGAAATTTGATCCCTAGAGCTTTCACTATTAAGGACAAATCCCCAACTACATTTTTGTGCCCATTCCACCACATTGATCGGATTTTCCTGGGCATTCCCTCACCAGGGTTCTGTAGCCCAGCTGTGTAAGGTAGCGATCTGGTCCTCTGTTGAAGCCTTTTCAAAGTTCTACCAGGTGTATGTCCAATCAACTATGGATGCATCTTTAGGCTGCAAGAATATTCTTGCAGCGGCACTTGTGTGTTGTATGTTTTGATCTTTGTTGTTGGGCCTGTTGATACAGTTCTGTTTGCCTAGCTGTTGCTCAGCTTTCCTATTCATTGCTTTCAGGGTCTATGAATACTTTGCCTGTGTTCTGTACTGAACATTTAAGAGAAGAGGAGTTTTAACATTCCTATAAATTCCATATCTTGGAGTATAATACAGAACACCCCCTTCCATTCCTTTTTCACTGCATTTCTTGCTACAAAACTGAGGACTCACGGAAGATGGGAAGGGTTGGTACCCAGTGGATGTGTCTTTGAAAGCTTTGCCAGTGTCTAATCACCTGGATGTACAAGCCCATAAGCCAGGGTCTGTGAATACTTTGCTACTCTTTCACTTACTGTTATGCTGATCTTGTTAATAAAAGATAACTTCACCTTTTGTAACACGTTACAACCATATTCAGGGTGTAGAATGTAACCTGTTACTGACCCACTCCGCTTCCTGATCTGCCAGCTAGCTGGGATCTTTCCTGTGTAGCACCGTGGTCATTTATTCATTTTTTCAGGAATCTGGATGTACGGGTTCACAGATACACTAACAGATCTGCTGGAGACCTACATGGCAATGCTTTCCAGACTCCAAAGAAAAAAAAAATAATGCATGTTTTGTTAACTGAAAATAAATTGTGCATTCTTTTTATTCTTTAAAAGTGAACTGCTCCTTTGTTGCTAAAAATATAAATATGCCAATCAATTCTCCCTGCAAAACTGAAACTAAATACTTCTCTGATTGCCTATACATCTGATAGTCATTGTAAGGAAGAGAAACCACTGCCTAAAGAACTTGAGGAAATGTCCAATTCTTGGTTCCCCATTGTATGCTTCCCTCATCCTGGACAGCAGGTTCTTGTTTGCTATCTACAAGTCTATGAAAAATGACAGTTCAGATAAACGAAAATCGCAGTCCCTTTGTTCACTGTATGCAAAATGTGTAAACACAACCTGTAACCAGACACTTTGAAGCTGCAGCCACTTGGAAAAGATCTGACATTTCACATGACAGCATAAGATCTTTGTTAACGGTTGCAGGTCCACAGTGTCTGGGTATGCCATTTCATTCATTTAAACTGTCATAATAAAAGCCTGGTTACAGTTCTATACACTCCTTACAAGATGGCGGCTCTCTTCTCAATCCCCAATTTGTATCTACACTCTTGACCATCATCACTTCTCTTTCTCTTCTCCACTTTCTGGCATCTGTTAGACAGCCGCTCTCACTCCCTGCCTGCCACTAACTATGGCCCTGAACTGCATTCATTCACCAATGTCCCAGTGAAGGTGGGAGGAGGGGCATACAGTGGGGCAGAGGACACTGGATCTGTCAGGATGGAGAGCGGAGGAAGTGGGTAATAAATATGTAATATACCGGCTCCTTCCTTGTCTGAATTGGACACGGTGAGCAATTGCTACTGATCACTCCTGTGTCATGTGATAGCTGAGCAGAGTAACCTGTGATTATGCTGTTTCAGTTTATGAATGAACTGGAGTCCGCTGTCTCCTGTTCATGAATTTTCAATGCTTAGAAAGGGACTGTGTTCTCAGCTCCTTTCTCTGTCTCAAACGGGAGATGTTAAGGGTCTGTTTAGACCCCTGATATCTCACCAAAGCCCACCAACAGGGCTGATAAGAAAAAAAAACTATAAATATTACAAAATGAAATTGTCAAAAAATAACATAAAATAAAAAAACCGACACTATCCCCGCCATGCAGGAACAAAGATTGTCTCTGAACAGCCGCACACTGAACAAATTGTAGCCTTTATTGAAAAAAGGACAGCACTACAAGTCACAGCAAAGTAAAATAAAACCTAACTGCTGACGCCTTTCGCACTAACACTAGTGCTTAGTCATAGCCCATAGAAAACGCTGCGGCTTCGGCCTAGCTCCGGAGCCGTGGCCATCTTGGTCCACCCGGCGGCAGCCGAGTAGCGGCGCGCTGACGTCGTCATCACCTGCCCGCCTGCTTGTATCATCTTCCCTTGCGCACGTGTGTCCATCAGCTACTCTGCGGACGGGTCTGCCTGCCTTATAGTCATCTGTGTGTGGTAACATTATGGGGCAGATGTATATATTATTCCTGGAATATGGGGACAGGTGTGTATATTAAAGCATGTGGGCAGATGTGTATATTAAAGCCTGTGGGCAGATGTGTATATTAAAGCATGTGGGCAGATGTGTATATTAAAGCCTGTGGGCAGATGTGTATATTAAAGCATGGGGGCCGATGTGTATATTAAAGCATGGGGGCCGATGTGTATATTACAAAATGGGGGCCCCCATACTGCAAGAATATACACATCTGCCCCCATGCTGTAATGTACACATGGGGGCAGATGTGTATATTGCAGTATGGGAGGCAGATGTCTATATTGCAGTATGGGAGGCAGATGTGTATATTACAGCATGGGGGCAGATGTGTATATTACAGCATGGGGGCAGATGTGTATATTACAGCATGGGGGCAGATGTGTATATTACAGCATGGGGGCAGATGTGTATATTACAGCATGGGGGCAGATGTGTATATTACAGCATGGGGGCAGATGTGTATATTACAGCATGGGGGGCAGATGTGTATATTACAGCATGGGGGGTAGATGCTGTAATACAGGTACTCCTCGCTTAACGACCGACCTGTTTAGCGACCGCTCGCACTTACGACCATCTCACCGACGGTACGAGCTAAAACGTGTTTACGTGCTAAAACGTGGTAGCGGCGGCCCTGCGTCTCAAAGTCATTCATGGCTGATATACTGTACACGTACTACACTATTCTGAGGTCCGGTACTGCTGGTTTCCTGGTCAGTATTCACATTTCAGCAGTAAATTATTTTTGCAAAAGAAGGCAAGGATGCAAAGAAAAAAACTTTATAAACGGCTATACTGTACTGTACTGTATACAGTCCAGGATCTCTCACAGGCCCACACAATACAGCACAGTAGTGTGACAATATACAGTACTATACAGATATACTGTAGTACATTACAGTACTGTATGTACAGTACAGTGTAACTATAAAGCTTTTTCTTCAAGCATACAAGTTGTGTGTGATCTGGGTGCAGTACATGCAGTTCCTCACTTAACGACCAATTCGCTTAACGACCAAGTCGTTGAAACGGAACTCGGTCGTTAAGCGAGGAGTACCTGTATACACATCTGCCCCCATACTGCAAGAATATACACGTCTGCCCCCACCACATTTACCACTGGCTAATGCAGAGTTGCAATGCAAGGAGATCAGCTAAAAGTAGTTGTATCTGTATGTGCATTAATTAATCTAAATTAGTCGATTAATCGTTTAAAAAAAAAACACGATTAATCGAACACAAACATTTTAATCAGTCACAGACCTAATATTTATTAAAAACTATTGACACCATCCACTGCTCTACTAATACTATCCACTGCCCTACTGACACAGTCCTCTGTCCTTTACCCCCCCCCCCCCCCCCCCCCAAAAAAAAAGCACTGTGAAAAAGCACAGTTAAAATAAATATTACAATATTAAATAAAAAAACTAAATTGTAAAAGATAATGAAAACAAAAATCTGCAGACATCCATACTACTCTCCTGCACATACTACCCACCTCCACACACTCCACACTCTTCTCTTGCAAATAATACCAAACCACTCCTCTCCTTTACATACTATCTTCTTCCATGCACTCAGCACTCCTCTACAGCACATACTACTTGCCACCATACACTTCACACTCCTCTTTTGCACATACTACCCACCGCCATACACTCCATGCTCCTCTCCTGCACATACTACCCGCCGCTGTATACTCCGCACTGTACATTCCCTATTTACATTACCACATTCTGCACTAAAGTCATGTAACATGACATGTAAGTCACCTTGGACTCTAATAAACCACACCTCGTTTAACCCATGCCCACACTTTGCCACATTTTTCTGTGTGCAGCATATTTTATTTATCGATGCCTAGGCCCCACTTTTTATCTTGCACACAGGCCACTGTTTTTATGATACATCCCTGGTTAAAGCATTCCCTTTTCAGATCCTTATCTGCATGAACCCCATAGATGCAGTGACAATTCAGCCAATCACATCCATAATCAACTAAGGCAATTATTTTTTTGTGATAATGTTCCTGAATTAATAGGCTGTAAAGTCTTCTGTTCCCTCTACACATTTTCCTTGCAAAAAAAAAAGATGTTAAATTTCATTTGTGCGTGGTGAAATGAAAAACTTAGAACTCCTTGGAAAAACTTGCTCACCATTCAGAAACAAATGCAAGGTTTTCATAATCCACACTTGCTGTGCATAATATTCCCCATTATATTCTGCAAGTGCATTGCTATTAATGTGAGAGCTCTTGCTTATCTACCAAGACATTTACCAGAGGCCGAGATACATGTGTTGTACCATGTACAACAATTTGTAGAGAATTGAGACTTGCTACTCTGCTCATACTTCCCATACATACTTGAAAATGCGCTAATTCTTATATTGAGAGAAAACAAATTAACTGTAAAAATTGTAACTCTGTCTACTTGTCCACAAACCATATGATTCATCTTGCTTTGAGAGAAATTACTTTTATTGTCTTCTTATGTTATTGCCATAGCTTGAGTATTTCCTGCCTACATTTTATTTAAACGGTTACATTTTTTTTTTTCCAAAGCATTTTCACATGGCTGTTCTGTTTGCCTCCTGCCAGTAGTATATTCTTTTTTTTTTTTTCTGGAAAAGCCTCCAACTTTCTTTTTAAAAAACAATTGTAGTGTTCTGAGATGAACTTCAATGACTTTGCCTGAATCCATGCGATCATTTCCCCTGAAAGCTTTAGCTATAAAATGTTTTTTTAATATGTAACTTTTGCCCCCTTTTATTCTTGTGTTTGTAATACTGCCAACAGATCTTCTGTACTCTCATTACACAGCCTGGGAATATATTAAGTATTTCAATAAAAAATACATCCAAAAATGATACATGCAATTACTATTCAAGCCATTTTGTAGCAGATTTGTCATTAAAATAACCTTTAGTTGAAACCAAATATTTTTTGGTAACCTTCCAAAAATACAAATTTTTCTTCCATGCAACCATGGCAGTAATGTTCTGTTTACAGTTTGAGTTTCTAAATCCTGATTCACCTGCTCTTGTATTTGGCTTACTGCTTGTCCTAGAAGTTGGCACACAGCTCGAGGTCAACTTACAGGGATCCTGTTTCTGGAATTAGCATCCCCTGCATGTCCTTCGGTTTACTGCTCTGGGTGTTTCACACTTGAAGTGCTTACACATCTAATGGGATGCTAGTGGTGCAGATTGTATTGTCACAGTGCTAAGCACACAACTATCATTCTGGCAAAACCACCTAATTTACCCATTTCAGTATATAGAAGAGATATTGTATATGGCTGATTTGAAGGGGTCAGTTTTTTCTTTTTTTTTTTTTCTTTTTTAAAGTACATTGGAGTTTAGTTTAAAAGCATAAATGTTATGCCGCGTACACATGCTCGGAATTTCTGACAATTTCCGACCGTGTGTAGGCCCCATCAGACATTTTCTGTCAGAATTTCCGACAACAAAAATTTGAGAGCTGGTTCTCAAATTTTCCGACAACAAAATATGTCCTCGTAAATTCCAATCGTGTGTAGACAATTCAGACACACAAAATTCCACGCGTGCTCTGAATCAAGTACGAGACAACTCAAAAGTAGCTTGTCTTTGTAGTGTGGGAGGAAACAGGAGTACCCCGAGGAACCCCCCGCAAGCACAGGGAGAACATGCAAACTCCATGCAGATAATGTCCTGGTCAGAATCTGGAACAAGGACCCCAGTGCTGCAAGGCTAACCCTAAGCCTCTGTGCTGCCCATTTACGGCCTCTGTTCTCTAAGGCCCACCCCCGCTGAGTGGGGTAAATCGGTTATGTTCACTCAAAGTGCCTTCATAAGAAATCCAAACTTATCCTAAACTACAATCTATAACACTCCTATAATAAACGACACCCAAATAACAATAAATAGGGGTACATTGGCCCCAAATTAGCAACACAATGCTCATTCACTCATTCACACAGGGGGTATTAATCCGTACCCCATGGGAGGGCCATGTTTACCAGAATGGGGATGCAAAGGTGTTCCCAGCATCCCGTGTAGGCAGTCCCATTGCTGTCAACTGGGGTGCAATGACTAGAAAAAGAGTTCAACCGCTCCAAAGTCCCAGAGAACTAGATGACTAAATTCAAACACTTGGGTGGCGACACTGCAATGATATGCACGATTTGTAGAGAAAAGCTAGGATGGCCGCACTCCAAAAAAATGTTTGTTCCTTTTTAATAAAACTGGTCACAAAACAAACATGTCAGCAAAAAATCTGATGAAAAAGCTGACGCGTTTCACACTATCATACAGTGCTTATTCATAGCTAACTGTATGATAGTGTGAAACACGTCAGATTTTTCATATGATTTTTTGCTGTGACGTGTTTGTTTTGTGACCAGTTTTATTAAAAAGGAACAACATTGTTTTTGGAGTGCGGCCATCCTAGCTTTTTTCTACAAATCTTGGGGTGCAATGACTGTACTAGGGGTGCAACGGATCAAAAAACTCACAGTTCGGATCGTTCCTCGGATCAGGAGTCACAGATCGGATTATTTTCGGATCAGCAAAAGCAAAAAAAATAAAAAATCTCCCCCACTGTAATATCCCCATTTCACCCCCCCCCCACACTGTAATATACTGGGCAGTTAAACCCCCCTCCTGCCCAGACCAATTTTCAGCTTTCAGGTTTCTCACTCTTTGAATAACCATTGCGCGGTCATACAACGTTGTACCCAAATGACATTTTTATAAAAAAATAAAAATCCCACAAATAGAACTTTCTTTTGGTGCCATTTGATCACGTCTGTGGTTTTAATTTTTTGTTAAAAAAAAAAGACAGATTTAAAAAAAAAAAAATACAAAACCGTTTTATATTTAGTGGGACTGCTTCAGCAGTCCCACTATTGTTCGTTTTTTATTTATCTTGATTACAGTTTTATTCCGTACGTTTTTTGGCTCTGCGTATCTTCTGTATACTTTCAGCTATTAAAACCATTCAACTTTTAATGTTCAGCTCTTTCAGCTAATGATGGGACTTATTCAACTTTTTTTCTACTATTTATACTTTTTAAAATATTGCGCTTTTTAACACTATTTTTTTAACATTGAAGTCAATGAGAGCATATGACAGTTTTTGATGGGGGCATTTTTTGATGGTGCAGTTTTGATAGGGGCAATTTGATGTTGTTTTTTGATGGGGCAATAGGATGGGGGGCGGTTTTTAATTGGGGCAACAGGACGGGGCAGTTTTTGAGGTGGGAATTTCGATGGTGCAGTTTTGATGGGGGCAGTTTTTAATAGGGCAATTTGATGGGACTATAGGATGTGGGCAGTTTTTGATGGGGCAATAGGATGGGTGCAGTTTTGATGGGGCAATAGGAAGGGAGCAATTTGATGGTAGTTTGTTGGTGGTAATATGATGGGAGATTGCAGTTTTGATGGTAGAAATTTTATGGGGCAGCTCCTGCAAAAGGTAATTACTTTTAAAAAGATGCTAATTAGTGATAATGCTGATTCTCACTTCAACTTTTTCTTACGGATTTAAGCTATTCATCCAGTTAGCTTTAGCAATTCAGCTATTCAGCATTCCCATGCATTTTCTACAGGAAATGCATTTTCTAGTTACATACACAATTTGTAATCGAAGAGAACTTTGTGTATTGATGTTTCCTTTATGTAGAAAATAACAAGGTAACCAAAAACACCCTGCCCCCTTCAGAACAAGGCTTTGTCCTGACACATGGCAGCTGCACAGAGAAACACTACCCAGGAAGCTAGGATAGTATGGAAACTATTTGCCAGCTTCTGAGGCCCAGTGCAAGGCTGTGAAGAGCACAAGGCTGGCTTCCCATTAAATACACACTTGTTGGAAAGAGAAAGGCAAACTCTCCATTAACCTCTACAGCTCAACTTTGCCTTCTGCTATCACTCCTGTGCATATCCATCCACCAAGCAATTTATTTTTTGCTTGTCCTCTCAGCTGATTTATCATTGTGTCGTCTTCGCAACATGGAGTAAATCTAGACTGCACATTCCTGTAACGTGCAGTGATACCTATTGCTAGCCTACTGTTATACTTTATCTTTTGAAGGTAACCACATCATCTTTATTCAGAGAATGTCTTTTTGGCTGCGTATACAGGTAGCAAGCTCAGCTGTGTTTGATTTCTCACGTCAAACTTTCTGCATCCACATATTCTCATCTTTCTTGTTGCTGAGTCCTGAGTTTTATCTGAGTATTAACATTGACACTGCTTGTGTTATGCTTGGTCAGATCCTGCCAATGTCAGATCAAACGGGCACAATTTCTTCCCTTGGCATACAACCATTCTTTTTTTATAGCCCTTCATATGTTGCTTCATGCCACATCTGTTACTCTGCAAACTGAACAAACTGATAACACTTTAAATAACCGGAAACCTGAGCAGGGCTTGTCATTTTAGGTCCAGTAAATATTGCAGGTCCCCAAAGTGAAAAATGTAAAGGAGAATTGAATCTTAAAGCACACTGCTTGCAAACAATTGTCAAAACTGATTTTTTTTTTTTTGTAAAGTAGGTGAAGTTAAGAAATGTACTATGGAAAAAATCATGTAAATAAATATACAGTGCCTTGCGAAAGTATTCGGCCCCCTTGAACTTTGCGACCTTTTGCCATATTTTAGGCTTCAAACATAAAGATATAAAACTGTAATTTTTTGTGAAGAATCAACAAGTGGGACACAATCATGAAGTGGAACGAAATTTATTGGATATTTCAAACTTTTTTAACAAATAAAAAACTGAAAAATTGGGCGTGCAAAATTATTCAGCCCCTTTACTTTCAGTGCAGCAAACTCTCTCCAGAAGTTCAGTGAGGATCTCTGAATGATCCAATGTTGACCTAAATGACTAACGGTGATAAATAGAATCCACCTGTGTGTAATCAAGTCTCTGTATAAATGCACCTGCACTTTGATAGTCTCAGAGCTCCGTTTAACCACTTACCTACTGTGCACCTACACCCCCTTCCTGCCCAGACAAAATATAAGCTTCCCGCACTGCGTCGCTTTAACTGACAATTGCGCGGTCGTGCGACGTGGCTCCCAAACAAAATTGGCGTCCTTTTTTTCCCACAAATAGAGCTTTCTTTTGGTGGTATTTGATCACCTCTGCGGTTTTTATTTTTTGCGCTATAAACAAAAATAGAGCGTCAATTTTTAAAAAAATGCAATATTTTTTCCTTTTTGCTATAATAAATAACCCCAAAAAATATATAAAAAAAATATTTTTTCCCTCAGTTTAGGCCGATACGTATTCTTCTACATATTTTTGGTAAAAAAAAAAATGCAATAAGCGTTTATCGGTTGGTTTGCGCAAAATTTATAGCGTTTACAAAATAGGGGATAGTTTATGGCATTTTTTTTTTTTTTTTTTTTTTTTTTTTTACTACGACTGCGACGTTATGGCGGACATTTCGGACACTTTTCTGACATTTTTGGGACCATTTACATTTATACAGTGAAAAATGCTATAAATATGCATTGATTACTGTATAAATGTGACTGGCAGTGAAGGGGTTAACCACTAGGGGGCGGGGAAGGGGTTAAATGTGTGTCCTATGAGTGTTCTAACTGTAGGGGGAGGGGGGGGTGACTGGGGGAGGTGACCGATTGTGTCCCTATGTACAAGGAACACAATCTGTCACCTCTCTCCCTGACAGGGATGTGCAGCTCTGTGTTTACATACAGAGCTGCACGTCCCAGCTCACTTGCAGAGCAATCGCGTGTGCCCGGCGGCGATCGTTGCCGCCGGGCACTCGCACGGGATCCCCGCGGCTTTAAAGGGACATCACGTCATATGACGTGATGTCAGAACAATGGAGTCGTCTGCTCGCCGTCAATTGACGGCGGGCAGATGACAAGTGGTTAAAGCGCAGAGAGCATCATGAAGAACAAGGAACACACCAGGCAGGTCCGAGATACTGTTGTGGAGAAGTTTAAAGCCGGATTTGGTTCCCTCCCCCCCCCCCTACCCTCTCCTACCCCTTCCTTCACTTCTTTTTTCCTTTCCTCCTCATCTTTGCCTTCTCTTCCCTCCCTTTACCCCTTCATTTTATCACAGGTGTGAAGCCCCATAGAATTGTTCCTGTTTTGTGAGCTGTAGCTTGAGTTGCTAGGTGGTGTTGTATTGATACCTACTATGTGTGGGCTGCTGTGGCTCACTTTCTTTTTGTCTTTAATGTAATCACCTGTTCTTTGTTATTCTACAAATATTTTCAATAAACATTTATTAAACAATAAAGCCGGATTTGGATACAAAAAGATTTCCCAAGCTTTAAACATCCCAAGGAGCACTGTGGAAGCGATAATATTGAAATGGAAGGAGTATCAGACCACTGCAAATCTACGAAGACCTGGCTGTCCCTCTAAACTTTCAGCTCATACAAGGAGAAGACTGATCAGAGATGCAGCCAAGAGGCCCATGATCACTCTGGATGAACTGCAGAGATCTACAGCTGAGGTGGGAGACTCTGTCCATAGGACAACAATCAGTCGTATACTGCACAAATCTGGCCTTTATGGAAGAGTGGCAAGAAGAAAGCCATTTCTTAAAGATATCCATAAAAAGCGTTGTTTAAAATTTGCCACAAGCCACCTGGGAGACATACCAAACATGTGGAAGAAGGTGCTCTGGTCAGATAAAACCAAAATCAAACTTTTTGGCAACAATGCAAAACGTTATGTTTGGCGTAAAAGCAACACAGCTCATCACCCTGAACACACCATCCCCACTGTCAAACATGGTGGTGGCAGCATCATGGTTTGGGCCTGCTTTTCTTCAGCAGGGACAGGGAAGATTGTTAAAATTGATGGGAAGATGGATGGAGCCAAATACAGGACCATTCTGGAAGAAAGCCTGATGGAGTCTGCAAAAGACCTGAGACTGGGACGGAGATTTGTCTTCCATAAAGACAATGATCATAGGGAGCTGTGGTGGCTCAACGTGATTGGCACTGCGCTGACAAGCCGTTCACCTCTGCAGCCAAGGGTTCGGATCCGGTCTCGGCTACATGTGAATTGAGTTTGGTGGTCTCAGCCCGGCTCCCGGTGGGTGTGCTATGTAGAGCTGCAACTAACGATTATTTTCATAATCGATTAATCGGCCGATTATTTTGTCGATTAATCGGATACAATCATTAAAAGCCTGTAATGAGAAATTTTTGGGTTCTAGTAATGAAAAAACGAAGTGTTACACTCAAATAGGAGATTAAAAAGCGTTTAATATTGCACAACTTTGCAGCAATACAAAAACAAACATTCTGAAAAGAGGCAAACTACTGTTTAAGAAAGTTTGTGTTGGAATGTAAAAAAGTCAACATGTTGAGATGCTCTGGGCTATGGCTGGCTCTCTTTTTACAAAGTATGTTACCTGCAGCAGAGAAGAGGTGCTCTGATGGAGTGGAGGTGCCTGGGATGCACAAGAATGATTTCGCGAGTTTTGCCAATGTTGGAAATTTCTCTTGGTTATTTCTCCACCAAGCCAAAGGGTTTCCCTCCTTTGGAAGTGGCTTCTTGGCAAAATAAGCTTGCACTTCATTTCGGACTTGTGTGTTAATATCCTCCTTAAGTTGTGAAAAATGTAAACATATGCGCTAGAAACAACTAATTGTGTGATACCTTACTAAGATCAATCCAATAGTGATAATTATTCAAAACCCTGAATAGGGGATATACGTGTTGCCACAGTGGGGTGAGGCACATAAAGTACCGTATTTTTCGCTCCATAAGACGCACCTGAACATAAGACGCACCCAGGTTTTAGAGGAGAAAAACAAGAAAAAAAGTATTCTGAACCAAATGATGTACTAAAATATTTAATATTATATTACAACTATAGGTGGGTGGTGGACACAGTAATACCAGCTCCCCTATCAAATCAGCTCAGTTACACTATACCTGGGTGGTGGTGGTGGACACACAGCAACCCACCCCCTTCCCAGATCAGCTCAGGGTGGCAGGACAGACACAAACACCCCTTCAGCCTCTTCTATCACAACAGCTCAGGTGATGGACAGTGGATACCATGCCAGCCCACGCCTCCCACCCCCCTTATCACCAGCTCACCTTGCACAACCCCCTATGGCTGTCTCTCAGCGTCAGATACACCCAGGCAGCAGCTAAGAAGGAGGACTGAGGACATATTTTGCAGCAGCGGCCAGTGGAAAGAGGCAGGAAGTGATACTGGACCAGACCACAGCGCCGGGGGTGTTCCAGCTGAAAACAAAAAGCCAGCCAGGGCTCTTGTCACTTGCAGGATGGTGTCACATCTTGCGGGTGTCAACTCACCCGGGTGTGGAGCGCACCATTATAGCAACGCTGCTGACACCACCCATGTTTTGGCACTTGGGGCAGACCACCTCCCCCCGCTCCACTTGGTATGCCCCTGTCTCACATCCTGTCTTTTCTCTCTTACACAGAAGCCGAGTGTCTGTATTCTGACACATCGGCGGCGACAGGGGGGGCTGAGCCTGCGCAGTATTCACTCCATAAGACGCAGGGACACTTTCCCCTATTTTTTAGGGAGGAACAAATGCGTCTTATAGTGTGAAAAATACGGTATATGAATGAAAAAAAGTGTAAAAATTCCATAAATAAATACAAAACTAATCCAGATCATCAATTAGTACTCAATTCCAGAATACCGTCCCTGTAGAGTAGATGGTAAAATAGGGTTAAACAATGTTAATTAGCAGCAGCGTGAGAGTGTCACTGAATACAACAGCTCTGTGAAACAGGTGCCTTATGCTCAGCTTCAAAACACTTCAGTACCTTCAGCGACACAGCCTTGGTCATTAGTGCAAAAAACAGGCTTCAGCCCCCCTTCACAATATACCACAGTAGGTGTGGGACATGTAAGAAAAGGGAAAATACAATAGTGTAATACAGCCAGACACGATAATACCGCTGCCAATGCTATGCGCCGATCCACTCACGCTCTCCCCGTCTTTGAATCAAGCCACTCAGTAACGAAAAGTGTAGAGGTCCTCACTCGGGAACTTCCGACAGATCTCGTACGGCAAACTCCTCCCCCACGCGTTGCGTAACTTGCCACGTGACTTAATTATGGGTAATGTCCATAGAGCAAGTTGCCCCTCTTCCTCTTCACTGCTGCCCCCAGACTTGACGAGTATGTCAAGTATAGAATGAGATGATGTAGATATTGAAGCCTCAGCATCTGTAATTACAGGCGACGTGGTGCTCACCATCTCCCTTCTTAAAGCAAGCGCCTCTGTCTGTACTTTTGCCTGCACATATATGATCTGTTCTGGTGATAACATTTTTAGTTTTCTAAATCGTGGGTCCAGGGCAGCGGAAAGAATTACGGTGTTTGGGACGTATTCACGGATCCCCTTCCATCTGCTTTGAAGTTGGTCCGTTGCAGTGGCTTGGAAGCTCTTTAGTGGAGACGATTCAAAAGAAGCACCTTCATTGGACCAAAACAGCCCCTTTACCAGTGCAGGCACAGATGATAGGGTAACATATTCTTGGCCACTCATGAATACAGTGGCACATTCAAAGGGCTTAAGAGCACTGGAAAGTTCTTCAAGAATACTCCACTGGTCTGGTTTTTAAGTCCAGATAACGTTTGCCCCTTTGTGTAACTGATGGGTCAGACAGAGTTGCAGTTACCGGCCACCTTTGTTCAATGAGTCGTTCAACCATATAGTAAGTGCTATTCCATCTTGTGCTCACATCTTGAAGAAGCTTGTGCTCAAATGTCCCCATTTGCTTTTGTTTCTCCTTCAATTTGCTGCTGGCTAGCTCACTTTTTTTTAAATGTTCAACTAGTCCTCTTGCAGCACTAACGGCTCTCTCAATTCCAGAGTTCTTTAACGCAGCACCGATCACCAGCTGCAAGGTGTGGCCAGTGCAGCGGATACTGGTCCAGCCCTGCGTGTCCGCCAAGATTTTTGCAGCAGCCACAATATTTGCACCATTGTCATGCACAATGGCAATTATTTTCTGAGGTGGAATTTCAAATTTTCCAGTGACCTCCTCCAACCATTCGGTAATATTTGCTGCTGTATGTCTGTCTTCTAGAAGCATGTTAGTGAGGCAGATAGAAATCATCCTCCAGTCCTCCGCTATGTAGTGGCATGTGATGCCAAGGAAAGCCTCGGTCGCTATACTTGTCCATATGTCTGCAGTAATGGCAATTCTGCTTTCATTATCGCTGATGGTGTCCTTCACATTCTGAAATGCCTCCTGGTACTTTCTCTCCACTAATTTAGTAAAATGGGTTGTTGATGGTAAAATATATCCAGGGTTCAGTACACTGATCATGCTTTTAAATCCTCGGTCTTCAACCATGGACAGTGGCCGCATGTCGGTGACTAGCATTTTCATGACAGAATCTGTTATCATTGCTGATTGTTGGGGAGTGCAGGGACGATTTTGCTGCACAAACTCTGTCATGGTGCACTGTTTCCTTCTGCAATGAAAAAGATAATGATGATTAGTACGCAGAAAAAACCATTTCTGTGTAACTCAACTCACTAATTTGAGTTAAACTTACCGTGATGTTTCGCCTTCCTCTGAGAACCCCACGTATTTCCGCTTCATGTGCTCGTTCATGGTTGTTGTGCTTCCATGCCATGTAAATTCCGTTTTGCAAAGTTTGCAGGTGACCACGTGCGGAGACTGAGTGCAACTGCAATTAATATTATGTGTTGTATAGTTTTATAAACATAAATGATTCTTCAATTATATTTATGCACTGCTATTCCTCCCGGGAACACCAAATGATGGGGCACTACTCCTCCCAGGAACACCAAATGATGGGGCACTACTCCTCCCAGGAACACCAAATGATGGGGCACTACTCCTCCCAGGAACACCAAATGATGGGTCACTATTCCTCCCAGGAACACCAAATGATGGGGCACTATTCCTCCCAGAAAAAAATGATGGGTTACTACTATTCCTCCTGGGAATACCAATGGTGGGGCACTATTCCCCTCCCCAGGAACACAAATGGGGCACTATTCCCCCCCCTCCCCCAGGGACACCAACAGGGCACTATTCTCCCCTCCCAGGAACACCAATGGGGCACTATTCCCTCCCTTCCCCCAGGAACACCAATGGGGTGATAAACAATAAATATATGAATGCGCTAATAATCAACTAAATGTGTAATATCAGTACCAGCGTAAGCATAAAATCAAGTCCCAATCTTGAGTGTAAGTACTGCTGACAAGAAACCAGCTCAGCAATGTGGTCACAGTGTTAAATGAAAAACCGCTTCAACGCCTGAGCGTTACGCTGGTTACTGTATTACACATTTAGTTGATTATTAGCGCATTCATATTGGGTTCTGGTATATTACGCCTGTGCTTAGTAGGCCCACCCCCCCCCCCCAAAAAAACACCACACTTGCACGCACACGAAATTGGTTTAACACGCACGCACTTTGGCCATGCGGTCTCCTAAAAAAGAGAGGCGAAGGACCTGCGGGGCTGGCTTAGCCCTCTGCCCCCCAAGCGGAGCAGGTAGGGCGGGGTGAGTGGGAGTCCCTCCCTCACACCCGCCATTGCCACCCGGGGGCATGGAGAAGGATGGCAGATTGCCTCTGGGGGGAGGGCCTGCCTACTCCCAACTTCTGCAGTCCGGCTCCTCTCTCTCGAGTTCACGCACAAAATACACTTAAAAAAAAAAGAAAAAAAAAAAAAAAGAAAAAAAAAAGACAATGATCCAAAACATAAAGCAAAATCTACGATGGAATGGTTCACAAATAAACATATCCAGGTGTTAGGGCTCTTTCACACGGAGCGGTCCGTTTTTCGGTCCGCTCCGTGTGTCCGTCGGCTCAGCAGGGACCGCCCTGTCTCTCCTCCGCTATGCCCTATGGGGAATCGGATGGAAACGGACCGTCTGTCCGTTTGCATCCGATCCGTTCGGCCGGACGGAAGAAAAATAGGACATTCTTCCGTCCGAAAAAACGGATGCGGATCTGGCGGACGTTAGGGGATGCATCATCCGCTAACGCAGTGGTTCTCAACCTTCCTAGTGCCGTGACTCCTTGATAAAATTTCCCAAGTTGTGGGGACCCCTAACGGTATAATTATTTTCCTATCGTGGGTTGTTGGCACAAGTAATTTGCGCCCCTAACCCACAGACATTTAGCGCTCCTTTCCTTTCTCCTTTCTTTCCCTTTTCTCTCTCTCTATATCCTCATTTCTTGTTTGTTTTCACCATCCCTCTCTAGCCATCTTTATTGTTCTTTCTCTTATTCTTTCTCTCCCTTTTTTCCCTGCCCCTCTTTTCCTCTCCCTTCCATGTATTCTCTATTTTTATTCCTTCTCTTACTCCCTGGTGGGCAGTATGGGATCAGTGGCAGTGCTGGCATGGAGTTGGGATCAGTGGCAGTGCTGGTGGGGAGTTGGGATCAGTGGCAGTGCTGGTGGGGAGTTGGGATCAGTGGCAGTGCTGGTGGGGAGTTGGGATCAGTGGCAGTGCTGGTGGGGAGTTGGGATCAGTGGCAGTGCTGGTGGGGAGTTGGGATCAGTGGCGGCGGGAAGTTGGGATCAGTGGCAGTGCTGGTGGGGAGTTGAGAATCAGCCAACTTAGGTGCTCTTGATCAAGGTCATCTGCTGATCTAAGAACTGTAGTGGGGACTTTTAAAGGCAACTCTAATCACAGGTAGTGTTAGTCACTGTCCTTCCGACTTTGTGGTTCCTTGTAGCAGTGACATCTATGCTGAAATCAGGAGATAGGGCCTCCTCCAGCCCCTCCTACTTCACATTCCACACCATTCAGATGACCTCGGGTTGCCGCCCCCCAGCTATGCCGTGAACTATATGGGTGGCTGTGAAGAAGCTGAGTGGGCGGCCGCGGGCTTCAGGAACAGCCCAGGTTTTGGTGACCTCTGGCAAATCCTCATTTGACACCCAAGGGGGTCCCGACCCCAGGTTGAGAACCACTGCGCTAACGGATCCGCTCCCATATGGGCCCATTACAAGTCCGTTAACGGACTTGTAATTAGCAGACCGTTCGTCCGCTAGTGTGAAAGGGCCCTTAGAATGGCCAAGTCAAAGTCCACACCTGAATCCAATCAAGAATCTGTGGAAAGAACTGAAAACTGCTGTTCACAAACGCTCTCCATCCAACCTCACTGAGCTTGAGATGTTTTGCAAGGAGGAATGGGCAAAAATTTCAGTCTCTCGATGTGCAAAACTGATCGAGACATACCCCAAGCGACTTACAGCTGTAATCGCAGCAAAAAGTGGTGCTACAAAGTATTAACTTAAGGGGGCTGAATAATTTTGCACGCCCAATTTTTCAGTTTTTTATTTGTTAAAAAAGTTTGAAATATCCAATAAATTTCATTCCACTTCATGATTCTGTCACACTTGTTGTTGATTCTTCACAAAATATTACAGTTTTATATCTTTATGTTTGAAGCCTGAAATGTGGCAAAAGGTTGCAAAGTTCGAGGGGGCCGAATACTTTCGCAAGGCACTGTAAATCCAACACCTCTGACATGAGACCTTCTAAGGCAGGGGTGTCAAACTCAATTTCATTGTGGGCCGCATCATCATTATGGTTGCCCTCAAAAGGGCCGGTTGTATCTGTAAGATTAGATGTCCAGCGCATCCCTTCCCCTTACATTAGATGTCACGAGCCCCCCACCATCAGAAGTTGAGTTCCCCCTCTCTCTTACATCACAGTGCACCCCCCCTTTCCTTATGCTGCTGCTGGGAAGAAGTTGGATGCATTGCTTGAAAGCGGAAAGTAAGGGTCTGGAGGATGACTGGAGAGGTGCGAGGGCCACATGAAATGGCATGGAGGGCCGAATTCGGCCCGGGGGCCTTGTGTTTGCCACCTCTGTTCTAAGGCTTTGAAGGGTGACTTCACTTTTGATAAATGTATATAATTATTTCACATTGAATTTCCTTTCCATCTCAGGTTGCAGTCACCTATGTTTTTTTCTGGTAATCAAAATATAGCATGTATTGTATATGTACGGGACTAACCTGAAAATGTTGTTTCCTGGTCATGTAGTTGGCTTAATTTTGTTCTAGTTTTACTCATACCTGCTCTGTATACAGCAAGGAGTTGGTGAATTAAAATCCCATTCAGGTTACAGCTAAACAGGAATTGGAGGTCAATTTTCATCATCTATATTTATTTATTTCGAATGCTCCAAGTACAGAGAAAATACCTACCAACACCCACCAGATATGCTGAAAACACTGCCTCATCTGCATTGGATTCCAAAACAATGTTAGCCTTTCCCGAGTTCTTTTTCAACACTCCGCCTACTACTTCTCTGAATAACATAGGCAAAGTTGCTCTATAGTTTAGTAGAGGAGAACTGAGCAAAGCTAGACAACACAGAGATATCGCTGCAGCAAAGGCACTGTGTACTCAGGTCCCCGAGGTTCTAGCAGATCAACAAAGATACTAAACATGGTACAAAGTGCATTCATTATAGGGATTTACTGGATATGCTTCCCTCCCCCCCCAACATACACTTGAAGCTTTGCCTATTCTATATCCTTGACAGTAAGAGCAATGTTTTCTTCAAGTGAGTATAAGAGCAAGCAGCACTGATCTGTTGCAAGCATTTAGAAAGTAAAATTATTGCTGTGTCTTGTACAAAGAGTGAAGAAGCTATGCTTTCCATATACAATCTGCAGAAATGTACTGTAAACAGTGGAGCTGAGCTTAGTTACAAGGTTTAAAGGTTCTATTGAACAAGGGCCTATTTCACAGCATTTTACTTTACATTTATATTGAATAAATATGCAGATAAATTGGACAGCCCTTAAAGGGTTCCTCTTTTTTTTAAACAAAGAAACAGAAAGATGTAGACATTTATGTCAGATAAGAACTGCTTGGAAATGTTTGTCTCCATCTTTCCATTGTGTACTAGATGACGGCTTTGATAACAAAATGACAGCACAAAGGAATATATACAAATCATAATTAGCTGCTTCTGCATTTCATCCCAGCGTGATGGTACATTGTGTCAAAATGAAATTTTCATGTAAGATTTAATAATAGCGAGTCTGCTGTTTTCGTAAAAGCTATGCAGGTTCATAGCTTCTCTGAGGTTGTTAAAGGTATACTCCAGTCTACATACACATTATGCATTTACACTCACTCAGGAACTCTGCTTACATACTTGGTATGTTAGCATGCATCTTATGTAGCTGCCAGCTTTGTTTGCTAAAGCTTTATGGTTGTGCCCTGTTCTCAACATGATCCTGTAAAGACATAAGACAATGTGTTTGCTGTTTCTTAGCCATTCCATCTGTAATCAGAAGAGAGGGAGGTTGTAGTCCAATATGTCCAATATGAATGTAGTAATTTTATTGTAATTTCTAAAAAGGTATATTCTTAAGCACCACATTAGGTTAAAATTGGTGAATTGATAGAACTTGATGTAATATCAGAGCTGAACTTCAGGCAAATATGAATTATTCATTAAATGTATTTTTAGTGTATCTAGTATACATATCTGAAGTTGTCTTAATTTTTAGAGTGGGAGGGGCAATACCAGATTAAAGGAGTTGTAAAGGAAAATGTTTTTTCACCTAATGCAATCTATGCATTAAGGTAAAAAAACATTTGATGCTGCTGCCCCCCCCCCTCCCAGAGCCCTCGTTATACTTACCTGACTCCTCGTGGTCCCGATATCCTCTTCGCCGCTCAACCTGGACGCTGATTGGCTAGAGCGGATGGATTGAGAGCAGCGCAGCCATTGGCTGGCGCTGCTGTCAATCACATCCAGTGACGCGGTGCGCTGAGGGGCGGGGCCGAGCGATACAGTGAGCAGCTATGGCCGCTCGCTGTATCACGGGTGCCCGCCCACAATTGGTGACCACCATGCAAGCTCCCGCCTGACTGTGGTGACTTATTGCGGGGAGGACCAGGGACAGCCGCCGAGGGACCCCAGTAGACATGGATTGGGGGCACTCTGTAAAAACGAACTGCACAGTGGAGGTAAGTATAACATGTTTGTTATTTAAAAAAAAAAAAAAAAAAAAACATTTCCTTTAGTGACCCTTAAAGCAAAGTAACAGAAATGTAATATAATATTAGGGAACTTTACTCAATGGGCTCAAGTGTACCAGAGTTTTCAAACCAGTCAGGAACTAAATTTTCAGTAAGTTCGACAGAATATTATCACCCGCTGGGCTCTCTGCTACTCAGACCTCGGGCTCGGAACTCTCGTATGATCCCTCAGACCACCTCACAGCACCCCTATGCTCTAGTTCAACACATGGAACTTTCCCAGCGTGCTCTTCACTTTTGCATCTCCCTGCTGCTCTGGCCCTTAACCTGTATGGTGGAGTCCTGAATTATAAAGGCTGTGCGCACACCCACCCTGCTGGTCTCTGGCAAAACCCGGTCACAGGTTTTGTCCCTCCCAAAGCTTTTTAAAGCCTCCAAACTCCAGAGCCCAAACCTTGAATAACAAAACCTTGAGAAAGCTGTAAAAACGATTTTCAGGCGCTCTGGAGCACATCAAGTCAGAATGAAATTCCTGCAGCTACACATACGTGTTGTCCCTGTAATAAATGTAAGAGTGGCAACCTCAGCCTGCACTCCAGCCAGGCCATGCGCCCAATGCATTTCTCTCTGCTCCTCAGAGCTTAGTCATGGAGCACCTCGATCTGCATTCATGAATGAGAACCCTGTGTCTTTTTTACCTATTTTTTACACAGTGGCAGGGCCTCACACTGTTATAGTACATGTACGTTTCATGTGAGTGTTTCACAGCGTCTCCCCGCAGGAATGTAGTCCCAAGGGAGGTGGGCAAGCACGCTGACTAACCCCCAGCCAGAATGGCTCAGATGATGGGGGCAAGCTTACTGAGAAGGAACAGGAAGTCAGAAATTCAGTAAAAAAAAATAATTTAGAAGGGGAATCAAAGGAAAGGGTAAGTGAACCAACAATGCACTAGCTTAAAGAAACCTATTTAGAAAATAAAAAACGAACCATTACAACCCTTTTTAAAATACAAATTGATTTAAAAGAATTGTATTTTGTCAGTTCTACTTTTACATTCATCTTAAAGTATTTTAGATTTAAAAGTTTCATCCCTACTTGCGTTTATGAACAAATTAAATAGGATTGGTCCGAGCACAGAATCCTGAGGGACCCCATTTTCCACCCCTGACTTTTCTGAGTACTCCCCGTTTCTCGCCACCCTCTGATCTCACCCTTGTAGCCAGTTTTGAATCCATGTACTCACCCTATGGTCTATGCCAAAGCCCCTTACTTAGTATAGTTAACATTTATGGAGAACTGTATAAAATGCTTTTGCAAAATCCAGATACACTACGTCTACGTGCTTTCTTTTATCTAGATGGCAGCTCTCCTCCTCATAGAAGGTTAACAGATGGGTTTGGCAAGAACGATTCTTCATGAATCTATGCTGATTACTGCTAATGATACCTTTTTCATTACTAAAATCTTTTATATAGTCCATTATCCCCTTCAAGAGCTTGCATACTATTGATGTTGGGGTAACTGGTCTGTAATTCCCATTGATGTTTTTTGGTGCTACATTGACTTTTCTCCGATCAGCTGGTACCATTCCAGTTAGTAGACCGTCGGTAAAAATTAGGAACAATGGTCTGGCAATTTTTGACTGGGTTCCCTAAAGAACCCTCAGGTGCAAGCCATCTGGTCCTGGTGACTTATTAATGTTAAGTTTCCCGAATCTATTTGTAATTCTGTCCTCTGTTAGCCATGAGTGTGCTTTCTGAGATGTGTCATGAGGATAAACACTGCAGTTTTTGTTACTGAAGCCCCCGATTCCCTTGTGAAGACCGAGGAGAAGAATAAATTCAATACCTTTGCCATTTCTCCATCCTTAGTAACCAGATTTTCTTCATCATTCTTTATGGGGCCAATAAGGTCTGTACTCCCTCTTTTACTGTTTATATACTTAAAGAATATTTTGGGATTTTTTTTGCTCTCCTCCGCTATGTGTCATTCTTGTTCTATCTTAGCCACCCTAATTGTACCCTTACATTTCTTGTTGCATTCTTTGTTAATTCTGAATGCCGCTGATCATTCTTCAGTCTTGTATTTCTTGGATGCCTTCACCTTTACTTTTCAATGCATTTTTACATTGGACTTAAGCTATCCAGGACTTTTGTTCGCTCTTTTAAATTAATTTTTCCAATGGAATGCACTGGCGAATGCCCTTATTTAATATGCTCTTAAAGCAAACCCATCTCTGTTAAGGCATTAAAAATATTCAGTTTTATACATATGCATTTTCGCAGCGTTTATTGGTTGTCCAGATTGTTGAAACTCAGGTTGTCCTTAACCTGTTACTGAACAATGAAAGGCAAAGCAGTACAGTGCTGAGCTTCTCTGTCACCTATGAAAAGCTTTTAAAGCGGATGGCCCATTAAAAAACAATATTAAAAGCCAGCAGCTACAAATACTGCAGCTGCTGACTTTTAATATTAGGACACTTACCTGTCCTGGAGTCCAGTGGCGTCTGCAGCAGAGGACGAGCGTTCGCTCGTCTCTCTGCTGCTCCCCCCTCTATCCACGGTGAGGGAACCAGGAAGTGAAGCAATCCGGCTTCACTGCCCGGTTCCCTACGGCGCATGCGTGAGTCGCGCTACGCCCTCCGATTGGCTCCCGCTGTGTGCTGGGAGCCGAGAGTTCCAAGCACACAACGAGGGGGGGGGCGACGGGAAGCTAGGAAAACCCGTCTTTTGCCCGACTCTGTTGTGGCCGGAAGTGGGTGCAAATACCTGTCTTTAGACAGGTATCTGCACCCCCCTCCCCCTGAAAGGTGTCAAATGTGACACCTGAGGGGGGGGGGGGTTCCGATCAGCACGACTCCACTTTAGGGTGGAGATCCGCTTTAAGTTTTGAAATGTTTGGTATCTATTTACTCAATGCAACCCCATGTTTTATATTTTACCAAACCAAAAAATATTGTTTTGTGTGCGCTTAAAAAATCATTTAATTTTTTTTATTAAACAGCTGCACAAATGTCATACAACATTGCAACTTCCATCATTTTATTCTAAAGGGCCACTGCTGTTAGAAAATATATAATATATGGGAGTTCTAAGTAATTTTCTAGTGAAATGAGTGTATGAAAACTTAAAAAATTGCCCTGAACATGTAGTTAAAATTTTAGATCAAAACATGTAGATCAAAATTTTAAAAAATTGCATGCAGTACAGCTGTGATTTCACCCGCCACTGTACCCCTTTAACCACTTGCCGCCCGCCAATGACAGATTGACGGCGGCAAAGTGGTTGCTAGATCCTGACTGGACATCACGACAATCATTGTTGCAGGGTGTCAGTCTGACACCCCGCAACACCGATCTAGGTAAAGTGTCTCTCACGGAGACACTGTACCACGTGATCAGCCATGTCCAATCACGGCTGATCACGATGTAAACAGGAAAAGACAGTAATCGGCTTTTCCTCACTCGCGTCTGTCAGACGCGAGTAGAGGAGAGCCGATTGGCTGCTCCTCTGACAGGGGGGGTTTGTGCTGATCGATTATCAGCACAGCCCCCCCCCCCCCCCCCGAGGATGCCCACTGGACCACTAGATCACCAGGGATTTAAAAAAAAGGTATATAGAAAGGAAGGGGGTGGTGTCTGCGCTGTAATGGTGGGGGGGGGGGGGGGTTGTGGGTGTGGGTGGGAATCAGGCAAGTGACTGGATGGGTGGATGTGGTAAGTAAGGTGAGCTTAGGACAACATAATAACCAACATGATGAAATAAGCAATGTGAATTGATATACACAATAGGGGTGATTACCAATATGTACAAAAAAAGTGACAAAAAACACTAGCCAGTGCAATGTGAGACCAATAGAAAAAACCTGTAATAAAGGCACAGTACTAAATCCAAACAAACTGTAAGACCAGAGAACATTCCATGGGGAAATGCCTCTGGATCCACAAAATTATGTGATGACTAAATAAATGAATAAAGTCTCTAGTGAAAAAACCCAAAAATGTCCAGGAAAGTCCAGAGTGGGATAGTGGTGCCCGGGAAGGGTGATAGCAGAAAACACCTCAGGTGTGGTCCCCAGCTCCTCACCTCAAGGCTATTGCACGGATAGCCTAAAACAACACCTCCCGGTGGAGGACAATGATCCCTCAGCAGGGCAAGCAGCAGAAGCACTCCTCAGCAGTAAATAAAGCAGATATAAAGCGGGTGAGTGACAGTACAAGGAACGTCTTTATGGGCAGCGTGTGTCACTCATACATCCACTCACCGGAGGGTGATGGATGATGGGCCTATCTCCCACGAACAGAGAGTTCGTTCTTGGTCCGGAACTGGTATCAGGTACCCTCTTCTAGGATTGGCCAGATAGTCACTCAAAGCAATGGAACTCTCAGGTGGCATACATGGTTTCACCATAGACTAATTTTCTTGTCTGCGCCTCCCTCACCATTACAGCGCAGACACCACCCCCTTCCTTTCTATATGCTATCTCTCTCTGCCCAGGACAGAGTTTTAGGCGTCTGCTGCAGTATCCCCAGCCCACCTCCCAGCCCAACCTTCCTCCCAACCCATCCCCCTCGGTAGCGCAGGATCCTTTCCATATATCTGTGTTAAAAAAAAGGTATGCCACCCTAGACCACCAGGGATGACACAATGGATACCAATCAATGCCACAATGGATGCCAATCAGTGCCCACAATGGGCATCACTGATTGGCAGGCATTGTTTGGCACTGATTGGCATTCATTAGTACAACACAGTGCCCATCTGTAACGGCCACCACCGCTTGCGACTTTCCATCCAACCACGACAAGCTTATCTGACACACTCCGACAATATTGCATACACGATCCATATCCTTTCCCAGAATAAGACGAGACAGAGCTCCGTTCTTGCTTCCAAAGATATGACAATTTATTGGTATTTTCTCAGCTTCTTATACAGTCTCAAGCATAATGCAGTTTTTTACAGGACGATGCAATCTCCACCCCCCTATTCACTCACTGAGGATAATTCTTTAATTGGTAGCTAGACATGACGGCACCGTATCATCAATAGGGTTCAATTAACCTTGAATAGTAACACAGACATCTAGTTGAATAAGTTCTCTAGACAGCTTTATCACACAATGGCAGAGTCTTGTGAGAGTGGGTGCAATCCACACCTTCAACGGAATGTCTTTACAGTGAATAGCCAACACCTTAAGATATTTCAATAGCATATTATGCAAAGGTATGACTCACTCTGGTCTTGTAGACCTGAATTAACACCTTTCAAAAGCATGTGTGCCCAGATTGCATAGCTAACAGCTTTTGATATTTGAAGACATCCTGCAAACATGAATTCTTATTAATGTCCCTTATTAATGTCTTCTGTAATATATGAATTATGATTCTTTGTCACCCTATGGCCCTAGTGGACATAAGGTGACCCTAGACATAGGAATATCTCAGTCTGTCACGGGCCATTCCGTTACATCTCTCCCCTTTCGGTGGGAGACGGACACAGGTGGTAACCCCAAACGGGTTGACTCTGAAGTCTGTCAGTAGGTCCAGTCCTCCAATGCTGGTCTCCATACTGTACCCCAAATAAATGGCTCCAAACTGAGCATTACTCACCCCGCCAACCTCTGCCTCTCTCAGATAACACGCCTGCCGCTGGGGAGAAGGCAGGGTGGCTGGGCCCAGTCCATCATGCTGTTGGGGGTCTGGGCCAACTGCCCCCCCTTCCTGGGGTGTACCAGTGGAGACTGAAGTCCCATCCACTGGTGCTTGGTGAAAACCCCCCGGTGCTTGCAAAGCAAAGCCGACATCCTCCTGTCCCAGTCCTGTACCATTTTCTGGGGTTGTGCCAGTGGAGACTGAAGTCCCATCCACTACCCCAGGAACCCCCTCTTCTGTTAGTGAGGAGCAGAGGCCTATGACACTCTGCTCTGTTGCCAGCTCTTCTGCTGGGTTGCTGTGAGTGGAGACCACAGTCCCATCCACCACCACAGGGTCCCCCTCTTCCATTAGTGGAGAGCAGAGGTCCGTGACCCTCTGTTCTGTTGCCAGTGATTCAGCTGGGGGTAAAAGCTTTACCACCTCAGCTTGTTGTTGGAGAGAGGGGCCAACCGCCCCGGCTCTCTGCAACTCCACACTATCCGCTTCGGCTTTAGGGATGAAAATCTCCATATTTTCCACTGCCGATTCATCAGCCATGATTTCACAGTTATCTGACCTTTCCTCATAGTCCCAGGCAATGGGAGCCCCACCCTGCTGCTGAGCCGAGTCTAGCAGCTGTCTGTAGGCAACCTCCAGCTCCCATTCTTGAATGGCCAGAAATTCTAAATCTTCCTGTGACCAGTGGCCTCCCGAGATATTCAATTTCTCCTCTCTGTGCTCCATTATGTCCTCCAAGCGCCACTTCCGATCATCCCCAAAGTCGGGATCACTGGACATCCTCCAATACAACAATCCCAGGCCATCATAGTCATAGCCTTCTGTGGGGCTGTCATCCGCTGACCACGGGCACTCTTGGGCTACATACCACCGGAGGGCTCTGTAGCTCTCGTCCAACTGCATCTCTGCCCTGATCAGCCTGCTTAACTCTGCTATCCACTCCTGCTTCGGTTGTTCCCCCAACAACAGCATTCGTACGTCATACTGCGGCCAGTACCTTGCATAGATGGAGGACAGGACCTTTCCTTGGTGTTGCTGCTCCAGAGCTAGCGCTTCCTTCCAGAGTTGGCACCGAATAACATCCGACCATCCCAACAGGACCTCCTCTGATACTGGTCCTCTATGCTGTATCCGCATCTCTTGTAACCTTCTTTGGAAGTCCTCTTCCATGGAGACTGGTATCTGTACCTCTCCTCTCTCTTTAGTTGGTGCTGCTGTGACTTCAGCTCCCGCAGCACTTCTTTGCTGTCGCAAGGTGGCATCTACAGCCGCTATAACTCGGTCCTTGATCTCCGGTGGAGGGTTAGGACCATAATGTGCCAGTCTTAGGTTAACATCTCGATCAAAACTTTCTTCCTCGGGTGTCCTGTCTGTTACGGCGGGCCTTTTAGCTCTATCCATTTCGACCAGTTCTGCGATAATGTCCCTTTTCTTACGGTTGCTGGCCGGTCTACCCCGGCTCTCCAGTAAGTCCATGAGGGAAGAGAGCTTCATCCGTTCATACACCGTCTCCATTGTCATGTGCCCTTGTAGCTGTCCTTCTGATGATGAAATCATCCCACTGCTGCCACCAATGTAACGGTCACCACCGCTTACGACTTTCCATCCAACCGCGACAAGCTTATCTGACACACTCCGACAATATTGCATACACGATCCATATCCTTTCCCAGAATAAGACGAGACAGAGCTCCGTTCTTGCTTCCAAAGATATGACAATTTATTGGTATTTTCTCAGCTTCTTATACAGTCTCAAGCATAATGCAGTTTATCACAGGACAATGCAATCTCCACCCCCCTATTCACTCACTGAGGATAATTCTTTAATTGGTAGCTAGACATGACGGCACCGTATCATCAATAGGGTTCAATTAACCTTGAATAGTAACACAGACATCTAGTTGAATAAGTTCTCTAGACAGCTTTATCACACAATGGCAGAGTCTTGTGAGAGTGGGTGCAATCCACACCTTCAACAGAATGTCTTTACAGTGAATAGCCAACACCTTAAGATATTTCAATAGCATATTATACAAAGGTATGACTCACTCTGGTCTTGTAGACCTGAATTAACACCTTTCAAAAGCATGTGTGCCCAGATTGCATAGCTACCAGCTTTTGATATTTGAAGACATCCAGCAAACATGAATTCTTATTAATGTCCCTTATTAATGTCTTCTGTAATATATGAATTATGATTCTTTGTCACCCTATGGCCCTAGTGGACATAAGGTGACCCTAGACATAGGAATATCTCAGTCTGTCACGGGCCATTCCGTTACACCATCTATGCCCATCCATGCCGCCTATCAGTGCCCATCCATGCCGCCTATCAGTACCCATATGTGTTGCCTATCCCTGCCCATCCGTGCCGCCTTTCCCTGCCCATCCGTGCCGCCCATCAGTGCCGCATATTGGTGCCCATCATCAATGCCACCAAATCAGTGCCACCTCATCAGTGCCAGTCAGTGCAGTACCATCAGTGCCCATTGGTGAAGGAGAAAACTTATTTACAATGTTTTATAACGGAAACAAAAAAAAAACCTGCTGAACTGGCCGAGATTCAAACCATCTGTGGCCGGCCTAATTATTCTTGTGTGCTGACAACACACAGTAATTTTGTGGACTGTTATGTTCCATTGTTTTTGTGCTAAACTACTAATCCTATTCTGCAGAATACAAAAGTGAATGGTAATGTATCTGTTGTCCCAGGATAATGAAATTGCAGGGTTAATTACCAAGAAAGTGTGCAAAGGTCATAGGGCAGCTCTGAATTTCTGACAAGATCAGGAGATATTTTTTATATTTATCAATCTTATAAAACAAAAGTTTTCAATTGGTACATGTATAGTGATTTTGTACCCAGACTAAGCACACTAGACTAATTACATAATCTGAACAAACCGTAAAAGCACTTTAAAACAAACTCCTGTTTAACTTTGCAGCTATGGGCATTGTGGAGAAATTTAATATTGCAAGGTTACAGCAGAGCCACAGAAATACTGTTTTTTTTTTTTTATCTGAATCTTGGCAGCCTTTTTAAAGTAACATTCAGCTTAGTTTGCAAATGTTGAACACAGATCCTAATGGGAGTGCTGATTGCCACTTTAAACAAGCTGCTAGCAGTCTTCAGCACTACTTGAAGCTTGTTGAAACCCTGCCAGCAGCTTGTTTAAAGTTGCCATCAGCAGTCCCATTAAATCCTCTCTCTCCTCTCATTGGCTCACCGACTTTGACAGCAGAGGGAGCCAATAGTGCCATAGAGAGAGAGAGTCCCAGGCAGCCGAGTCTCTCCTGCAACATTGCTGGGTCAAGATGGGGCTCAGGTAAGTATTAGGGGAGCTGCTGCACACAGAAGTTTTTATTTATCTTGCAGTAAGATAAAAAAAACTCCTGACTACAACCACTTTAAGGGTGGCGATCCGCTTTAAATTATATATGAATTATACTTATGCTGTAATGAAATGACTATGTTGAATATCTTTCTTCCTAGTTTTAGTTAAAAGCTATGCTATGCGAGTAGTGGGAGCACATTTTGTAAGCTTTATCTACACTGACATCCTGGATCTCTTCCATAGAGTTCCCTCTAGGCTTTTCTCATCTATTCAGTTAGGTCTGTGTCTCGCAAGCTTGCCTCAGCTGTCGTTGCTGCCTGAACACTTGACTTTGAGCCTACTGAACACAATTGTTTTGCAAAATGTTTCCATTGGGGCAGAGAAGTGTCTCCTACAGAGCTTTGTGTGGTCAAATGAATAGAGCTGTTGGAAAGCCAGGCACAGAAGTAAATTGAGAATAAAAATAAGCAGCACGGAGGGAACACGATCACGTAAATGCACTGAACGAACAGCACAATGCTGCATATTTATTGTGTTTGTTGCAGCAGTATACTTGCCAATATTTGAGTCCGACCTCCTGAAAGACTTGTTCACATGTTCATCTTTGGGTGATGGACATTATATAAACCTTGAGAAGATTACAATAACATTCACATCCCCCCCCCCCCTTTCATAAGTTAAGGATTCCTGTGGTGGTGTTAGCCTACACGTTGACAGTCCCCAGGTTACAAACAAGATTCTGTAGGTTTGTTCGAAGGTTGAATTTATATGTAAGTTGGTAAAGGTACATTTTTTATTTTTTTTGGATAGCATACGGAAGGCTCAACACCCTTGTAAAAAATTTTTTTGCTGTCTGTGCCCCTGTTCAGAAGATTTCACCTCACTTCCTGGAAACAAGGACTGGTGATCTAGCGTCAGTAGAGACATCTTCTTCCCACGATAACTCTTGGGCCCTTTTCACACGGGGCAGATTTTCTCAGCACGCTCTGCTAGATCAGCGGGAGATCGCTCTGTTGATCTACGCTGAGCCAGCGGATGACGGGTTTGTTTCTTCTCACTGAGCAGGAGGGGCTTGTCAGAGCCCCGCTGATTTCTATGGGGAGATCGGGGACAAAACTGACAAAGTGTCCATCTTCATCAGCTCCCATCCGATCCGCCAGACGGGTGGCAAGCATATCGCCATTCGTCTGTTTTGAGTGGATCTGATCACAGACGAGTGTCAGCGGACACATCTCCACTGACATCCGCCTGCCCAAATGTGTGTCAAGGGGTGGCCCGCTCAGATGCGCCTGCCTCTTCCTAGGGGCAGATTTTCTCTAACTTCCTGTTGTCTCCTTCTGTTTCTACGTATGAGTCATTTGTAAGTCAGATGTTTGTAACTCGGGTACTGCCTGTATCTTCCAACTTTCTACGCTGAGAAAGAGGGATACCTTAACCACTTAACCCCCGGACCATATTGCTGGTCAAAGACCAGGCTACTTTTTGCGATTCGGCACTGCGTCGCTTTAACTGAGAATTGCGCGATCGTGCACCGTGGCTCCTAAACAGAACTGGTGTCTTTTTTTCCCCACAAATAGAGCGTTATTTTGGTGGTATTTGATCACCTCTGCGGTTTAGTTTTTGCGCTATAAACAAAAATAGAGCGACAATTTTGAAAAAAATGAATATTTTTTACTTTTTGCTATAATAAATATCCCCCAAAAATATATATATATAAAAAAAAAATGTCCTCAGTTTAGGCCGATACGTATTCGGCTACAAATTTTAGTAAAAAAAATCGCAATAAGCGTTTGATTGGTTTGCGCAAAAGTTATAGCGTTTACAAAAAAGGGATAGTTTTATGGCATTTTTCTTAATATTTTTTTTTTTTACTAGTAATGGCGGCGATCAGCGATTTTTTTTTTTCGGTACTGCAACATTAT
Organism: Rana kukunoris; assembly: GCA_029574335.1. Taxonomy (NCBI): domain Eukaryota; kingdom Metazoa; phylum Chordata; class Amphibia; order Anura; family Ranidae; genus Rana; species Rana kukunoris. The sequence goes on along the minus strand of CM056054.1, from coordinate 162,562,359 downwards.
GGTGGACACTTTGACACATTTTTGGGGCCATTGGCATTTTTATAGCGATAAGTGCTATAAAAATGCATTGATTACTATAAAAATGGCACTGGCAGTGAAGGGGTTAACACTAGGGGGCAAGGAAGAGGTTATTCATGTTCCCTGGGTGTGTTCTAACTGAAGGGGGGGTGGACTGACATGGGGAAATGACAAATCGCTGTTCATACATTGTATGAACAGACGATAGGTAATTTCCCCCCCTTGTGACGTCGCAGTCCCATCATGCTCCGGTAGGTACCACCTGCTACCTACCCACGTGGTACCTACCGGAGCATGATGGGACTGCGACGTCACAAGACAGGCCTATATAACTCGCTGCGAGCCACGCGCCAGCCATAACAGCGGAAGGAAGCGTCGCGTCAACATCTGGAGAAGAGAAGAAGAAGAAGACGACGACGTCACAGAAGAGGGGACTCGCCGCCGCTAGTAATTGAGCTAACACACGAAGATAGCGGCTGCGAGTCCTGAAGAAGAAGACCCCCGGAGAGCGGGAGAAGACCCCCGGAGAGCGGGAGAAGACCCCCCCGCCGCCGAAGATGTCGAAGGAAGCCCGTCGGGTGGTGGGCGCTTTTATCAAAGCCCCCCCCCCCCGGCGGCGGAAGAGAACCAGACGGCGGCGAAGAACCGCGGCACCCCCCCCCCCCTGCAGAAGCCCGCCGGAGGGAGGCGCTTTTATAAAAGCGATCATACACACCTCCCCCCCCGGCGGCCTACTAATAAAATATTTCACTACCCTGTGTGGTTTATTTGTGTTTGCACTTTTTATTGCAGGTGAATAGGTAGGGGTACGATGTACCCCATACTCATTCACTTAGGGTGGGGGGGCCGGTATCTGGGGGCCCCCCTTATTAAAGGGGGCTTCCAGATTCCGATAAGCCTCCCGCCCGCATACCCCGACAACCAACGGCCAGGGTTGTCGGGAAGGGGCCCTGCCCCAGAGCACCTGACCCCCCCATGTTGAGGGCAGCTGCCCGGTACGGCTCAGGAGGGGGGGGGGGGGGCGCTCGCTCGCCCCCACTCCCTTCCTGACCGGCCAGCCGGCGTGCTTTGAATACAGGTCTGGTATGGATTGTGGGGGGACCCCCATGCCGTTTTTTCGGAGTAGGGGGGTCTCCTTACAACCCATACCAGACCTAAGGGCCCGTTATGCTCCTGAGGGGGGAACCCATGCCTGATTTTTATTTAAAATCCGGCGAGGACTGCCTTCTCAGGATTCATAACAAACTCCGCCCACGTGTAGAATTGGCGGGAATCCGCGTCGGATCCCCGTCGCTTCTATGACGGCTTTGTCTCCATCGCGGCAAGCCAGCTCGGCGCTGGCTCCCGCAAAAGGGGCTCGCAAGTGCTCAATCTCGCCGAGAAAGGGAGCGAGATTGACACAATATCGGGTCGTATCGGCTTCAAAAAAAGATATGTATACTGATTTCTTCTTTACAGGGCTAGATAGGTTAGTGTTAAGTCGTGAATGTCTATAGATGCAGGGATTTTAGTTTTAGGGTGGACTGCTACTTTATTTTTTCCCAGAGCCACTAGTAGGCTTTAAACATGACTTGTAAGTTAGAACGATTGGTAATGTGTAAAGCAGAATAATATTTTACTAAGAACACTTTTCTGGCTCCATGTTGATACAGTTCTTCAAGAGATTATGCAGAATTTAGATTAAGATTATTTTTTCAACTTTATGATTTTGCACAGTTTGTGTTTCCTGGATTGTATTAATGCATTTGCTTAGTTGTCCTTTAAGGGGCTTTTTTCTCTGGCTTGCTTCACACTAGTGTGATTTCAGATGCAACTTGAGTCACACAAAATTGTGCGACAATGGAAATAGCATTGTTTTCAATTGTGCCTGTTCACATTATTTCAACTCAAAACATGGCACAATTTTGGAAAAGGTTCCAGCACGATTTTGTCAGCATAAACTATGCAAACTGCTTCCAAGTAGCATCCAAGTTGCACTACATAATCGCACTGAAAGATCGCAGCAATGTGACTCTAGCCTTGATAGACTCAACACACTGAATATATCTGTCATGTCAACCTAACTACTACTTCCCTATGGATTCAACTATAAAAGTATTTAACCACTTAAGACCCGGACCAATACGCTGGCAAATGACCCAAGGGGTTTTTGCGATTCGGCACTGCGTCGCTTTAACAGACAATTGCGCGGTCGTGCGACGTGGCTCCCAAACAAAATTCGCGTCCTTTTTTTCCCACAAATAGAGCTTTCTTTTGGTGGTATTTGATCGCCTCTTCGATTTTTATTTTTTGCGCTATATACAAAAATAGAGCGACATTTTTGAAAAAAAAACAATATTTTTTACTTTTTGTTATAATAAAAAACCAATAAACTAAATTTTAGTCAAACATTTAGGCCAAAATTTATTTAGCCACATGTCTTTAGTAAAAAAAAAATCGCATAAAAAAAAAAATAGCTACCTAGCGGGAACAGCGACACTAATACAGCGATCAGAAAAATGATCGCTTAGTGACGCTGGCAATAGGGAGTGAAAGGGTTAACTAGGGCAGTGATCAAGGGGTTAAAACTTTATTGGGGGGTGTGGGGGGGGCTACCCTGACACTACTGACTGTCTGACTGTCACACTGTCTGTCACACTGACACTAAATACAGTAATCATACATGATTACTGCATTCAGTGACACTGTGACAGGGGGGAGGGGGGGGCGATCGCGGGGGTTAAATGTGTGTGTCAGTGTGCTGTTTGGTGCAGGACTTACTTGTTCTGTAGTGATCTCTCCTCAGCGGCGCTTGAAACAAATGCCGAGGGAGAGATCACGTCGCTTCCTCCTTCCTGTGTTTACACAGGAGGAGGAAGTGACAGGTCAGGCGGGCGCGCGCATTGGCTGGGAGCGATCCGGAGGGGGCGGATTAAAAAAAAGGATAGCCGCCCCCACTTGTCGGATCGCTCCTGCAGCCGCGCGGACCGCCGCATGTACGGGGGGGGGGTCCGATCGGACCCCCGATCCCCCCCAAGGCACCAACGTATATATACGTTGATGTGCCTGTCGGTGCCATTCTGCCGACGTAAATGTACCTGCGGCGGTCCTTAAGTGGTTAACCTAATCCCAAAGTACCTTCCTTTTAAATGTTTTAAACATATTCAGAAGCCTACTTTGAGTTTACAGTAAAATCTTGGATTGCGAGCATTGCTTGTGATCGAAAGCACTTGTATAGCAAAGCAAATTTTTCCATAAGGGATAATAGAAACTCAAATGATTCGTTCCACAATCATTTATTCATAAATCCTTCAGTTTATAGTCTATATAAAAAGATTAATAAAAATAAACAATCTGTTGCGCTAAACACAGGAAATAATGAAAAAGCTGCTGACACTATATTGCTGGATACAATAAAGGAAATATAAAATTAAAGGTGTAGCGCTTTAAAGGTTATATACATAAAAAACTAAAAGTTCATCAAGGATGCACTACGGGATCAAATCAAAAGCCACTTGTAAGCCCGCGTACACACGATCGGTCCAAACCAATCGTGTGTGGGCCCCATCGGTCAGTTATTGTTCGGTCAAAAAAAAGAGAACTTGCTTTAAAATGTAACCGATGGGTCAAAACCGATCGTTAGTATGCAAAGCATCGGTTAAAAGGCCGTGCATGCTCAGAATCAAGTCGACGCATGCTTGGAAGCATTGAACTTTGTTTTTTTCAGCACGTCGTTGTGTTTTACGTCTCCGCGTTCTGACACGATCGGTTTTTTAACTGATGGTGTGTAGGCACATCAGACCATCAGTCAGCTTCATCGGTTAACCGATGAAAACGGTCCTTCCGACCGTTCTCATCGGATGGACTGATCGTGTGTATGCGCCCTTGGATGTCTTTGTGTTAAAGGAGGATAGATTAACCGTCACCATCACCCAATAGTACTGACTCTTACAATCATTGCATGGGATATGCACTTCAATAACAATAGATAGTGGCACCGTAAATCCTTTCCACATAAGCCGATTCTCTCCACATATGGCTACACAGGCTCTCCTCTCATTAGACCAATGTATAAGCAGAGATCAATTTCACTCTTACACAAATATAAGTAGGCTCCAATTATCACCAAAATATAAAGAGAAGGAATGCTCATTGTGCAGAGATCTCAAATAAAGCATGTTTATTCTTGTTAAAAATGTATGTGCACTCACATTCTATCAGGTACATGTCGGCATGTAGAAATGTCCAGCATTTCAAAACAACAAAATGGCTGCCACATCACTTCCTGCATCACACGTCCCTCGCTCCACCCAACGTTTCACCATAAAAATGCGTTATATAAAAAGAATATAGCAATGTGATAAGTTGTGTAACCATAAAATGTCCATCCACAAATGGAAGCCTCCCCAAGGGCATTAGAAGCAAAATCCATCAGGAGATAGAGTATAAAAGAGAAGAGAGGCATCTCTAAGTGTAGCAAAATGGTTACAATTAATGAAGTTACAACATTTAGCAACTCACATGGTTGATGATTAAAAGAGGCACATCTAAGTATGCAGGCATCCGGGATAAAGCGATTAATATAAATCGTCGTCCTCACCGCCGCTCTCACCGCTATCAGTCTGCAATCGTGACCGGGAAGACTACCCTGCAGTAGAGCGATCTGAAAGCGAGGCTTGAACCACTAGTGAAAGGGACGACATCAATGGTGGTGAGGAGAATGGTCTATGTGGACAGCTTTACCCCGGATGCCTGCATACTTAGATGTGAGTTTCTAAATGTTGTACCTTCATTAAATGTAACCATATTGCTACACTTAGAGACACCTCTTTTCTATTTTATACTGAGTTGTGACATGACGCTTCTCTTATATCAAGACATTGCTTGTATATCAAGTCAACATTTATTAAAAAATGTCTTGCAAAACGCTCTCAATCCAAGTTACTCTCAAACCAAGGTTTTACTGTATAATGAATGTGTCCACTTTGTTGTTCCAGGCTACATTCCAGTCCTGTATGTGTATATGGGCAGAGATTAGGTTTTATGGATGTCATTAGTCAATTGCATTACTATGTGCAGGGCTGGTAGTTAACATTGAGCTTGTATATGTCATATACTAGAACAATGCAGGTCCCGTTATCTCATTCGGACACCTGTGTAGATTCAGTAAAATTATTCACAAATGGTGTAGAGAGCCGACAGACGCTTGGTGCATGTTATGATCATTTTCAGCTGACTAACAGGAAAAGCTCATTATAACTGTGTGCTTTGGGAGTATGTATGTATTCCAAGTAGATCTACAAATACTCCCCACCTTTTTTAGTACGTTTGCTATGTAGAGATGACTCATAAGGCAGTGCTGTTTGCTCTTCCAGTAGTATACCCTAGTGGACTGTCATGCTGTGTTTTCTCAACCATATTGTAATTTATATATGAACAGAACACACTGATAGTCCCCTTAATTTAGGCACCGCAACATATTTAATATATTGCCACTGTTGGAGGATGGTGAGATATTAAAGTGTTTGTGAAAGTTTCTTTTTTTACCTTAATGTATTCTCTTCATTTAGGTAAATAACCTTTTAGGTGCAGCTACCCCCCAAATACTTACCTAAATCTGACCACAGTCCAGCGCTGTGCTGCTGTCTCTCACCTACCTTACTGGACTCAGTGAGAGTAACAGGAGTCATTGGCTCTTGCCGCCGTCGACCAAGTCCACTGATGAGGCAGTGGGGGACCAGGCTAAGCTGCACTGTGTGCATCAATAAGAGCACACAGTGCAGCTTGCCAGTGAGCCCGCACTAATACTGCCCAAATCAAGCAGCTTGCTGGGGGGTACTCGAAAGCAAAAGAAGCCAGGAACGCCAGCGGAGGACCCCAATACTAGAGGATCAGGTCTGCTCTGTGCAAAACCAGTACACAGTGCGTGCAAGTTATAATATGTTTTTTTATATATATATTTTTTAATCTTTCGGTTAAGTTCACACCTATGTGAATTGGATGCGGGTTTCCTCACATCCTATTTGCATAGCAGGAGACTGTAACTGTCTCTCTTTGGAGCCAATTCACATATCTATGGGGCGGCTGTGGAGTGCACTGTGCGTCTTTAGCTCAGTTTCAGGGCCAAATTCAGGCAAAGAGCCGCCCCTGATTCATCCCTGATTCATCCCTGATTCATCCCTGATTCATCCCTGATTCGTTCCTGTGTGATCCACAGCTGGTTCTAGTGTGAACCGAGCCTGAACCGATTGCCGACCAGCCGCCGTCATTATACGGCCGCGGGTCGTGCTTGTTCCCATGAATCGCTGTATGTGTACGTCGACTCCTTGAAGAGCCATTGCAGACGCACGCTCCCGCTGCACGGTGGGGGACTCGATGTGTGTGGCCGCCAGCCGCAATCATGAGAAAGAGAGCCAGAATGGGAATCTGTCAACTTAAACAGACAGTTTGATGAAATGCAGGTGGCTGGCTTTTTACAGATCACAATACCAGGCATCTAATAAGGGCACTGCTTGGCAAAGCAGAAAAATGCAGCCTGAAGCACTTGTGAAAATGCCAGCATTATTATAGATTTTCTTATAGAGAGGAAGCTTTTAGTGAGGTAGGATATAATTCAGAATGATGATGTGGGGGCTATGACGTTCTAAAAACAATTCCAGGCAGATATAAACTGCAGCTATACATTCACGAACACAAAGTTAAAGTGATACTAAACACACACTGATTAATTGACATTCTATTTCTGTATGTGGATGATGGCATAGTGTTTATTTTAATAAAACAAAAAAAACGAATAAAAATAAATATCAATAAACTGTTTGAAATTGGCATACAAATATATATTTAATATCAAATCTTTATTAATGTGTGGAAATAACATGGTGTGGGCAGTCTTTTGCCAGTCACAGTCTATGTCACACCCCTCCAGCCTGTGTCTTAGAATACGAGGGAGGTAAAGCCTCCATCAATCCACATTTAATATCCCACCCCCCATTGTGTTTAGCTGGTTAGTGGGCATGGAGGAGGAGGGAAGGAGTGGGCTGTCATTTAGCACTGTGTATACACCTACATGTGTGACTCCATAGTTGTATGGGCTGCTCAGATGTGATAGGGAGGAAATGTTCAGCATAGAAACTCACTATATACTGCGTATACACAGTGTTAAATGACAGCACACTCCCTCCCTTCTCTCCCATGCCCACTAACCAGCTAAACACAATGGGGGCGGAATATTACATGTAGATTAATAAATGCTTTGCCTCTTTCTTATTCCATGGCCTGTGACTGGCAGAAATCCACCCAGACCATGTTATTGCCCAAAAATATTAAATACATTTGTATAACAATTTAAAACAGTTTATTGATACTTTTATTTTTTAATGTGACTAGCAGCAGGATGACAAAAGCTTTTCCGGCTCATGTTTCCCTGCAGACTGACTGGGAAAGATCTGGGTCGTGTGACGGCTGTGTATCGATTAACCACTTAAGACCCGGACCATTATGCAAGGTAAAGAACCTGGCCAGTTTTTGCGATTCGGCACTGCGTCGCTTTAACTGACAATTGCGCGGTCTTGCGATGTGGCTTACAAACAAAATTGGCATCCTTTTTTCCCCACAAACAGAGCTTTCTTTTGGTGGTATTTGATCACCTCTGTGGTTTTTATTTTTTGCGCTATAAACAAAAATAGAGCGACAATTTTGAAAAAACAAAACAAATTTTTTTACTTTTTGGTATAATAAATATCCCCAAAAATCATTTTTTTTCTCAGTTTAGGCTGATACGTATTCTTCTAACTATTTTTGATTAAAAAAAATCGCAATAAGCGTTTATCGATTGGTTTGTGCAAAATGTATAGCGTTTACAAAAATAGGAGATAGTTTTATTGCATTTTTATTGCACAAATACTGCAGCTGCTGACTTTTAATATTAGGACACTTACCTGTCCTGGAGTCCAGCGGCGTCCGCAGCAGAGGACGAGCGATCGCTCGTCACCCTGCTGCTCCCCCCTCCATCCACGGTGAGGGAGCCGAGTGTTCCCAGCACACAACGGGGGACGGACGGGAAGTGAAAAAAAAAACGTCTTTTACCCGAGACTGTGTGGCCGGAAGTGGGTGCAAATACCTATCAGCGAAAGTTCACTTTAGGGTGAAGCTCCGCTTTAAATCTCCATGGTGCTAGACCATGTTTGGAGAGTCTTTTCTTCATATGGAAATGCCTTCTACTGCTAAGGGGCCCCAACACAAATATACATTCATGAACAGGGAACAGTAAAGTATAACCTTCTAAACTTGTGTAAAGTGTAAAATGTGAACTTACATCTTATATCGGTGAGGGGTGGAGAAAGCAACAGTGTGTGACTATTAACCACTTAAGGACCGCTTCACACCGATATACGTCGGCAGAATGGCACGGCTGGGCACAATAGCGTACCTGTACGTGTCTCTTTAAGCCCAGCCGCGGGCTCGCGAGCGCGCCGCCTGAGGCACGCTCGTGACTTGGTCCTAAGCTCCGTGACCGCGCCTGTGAGACCCGATCGCGGGACACCCGCGTCACCGGAGCTGAACGGGGAGAGGTGTGTGTGTGTGTAAACACACCTTCCCTGTTCTTCACTGTGGCAGTGTCATTGATGGTCTCCCTGATATAGGGAAAGATGATCAATGATGTTACATGTCCAGCCCCCCTACAGTTAGAAACACATATGAGGTCATACTTAACCCCTACAGTGCCCCCTAGTGGTTAACTCCTAAACTGCAATTGTCATTTTCACAGTAAACAGTGCATTTTTATAGCACTTTTTGCTGTGAAAATGACAATGGTCCCAAAAATGTCAAAATTGTCCGATGTGTCCGCCATAATGCCGCAGTCACGAAAAAATTGCTGATCGCCGCCATTAGTAGTAAAAAAAGAATTATTAATAAAAATGCAATAAAACTATCCCCTATTTTGTAAACGCTATAAATTGTGCGCAAACCAATCGATAACCGATTATTGCGATTTTTATTTATTTTTTTACCAAAAATATGTAGAATACATATCGGCCTAAACTGAGGGAAAATTTATTATAGCAAAAAGTAAAAAATATTGCAATTTTTTTCAAAATTGTTCCTCTCTTTTTGTTTATAGCGCAAAAAATAAGAACCGCAGAGGTGATCAAATAGCACCAAAAGAAAGCTCTATTTGTGGGGGAAAAAGGACGCCAATTTTGTTTGGGAGCCACGTCGCACGACCGTGCAATTGTCAGTTAAAGCGACGCAGTGCCGAATCGCAAAAATGGGCAAGGTCCTTAACCTGCATAATGGTCTGGGTCTTAAGTGGTTAAACCATACCAAACGAGATATAATACATAAGGATAAATGCTTGTATAAATATCTGTAGCTTGATTAAATCATTGTTTTTAAGATATTGTATAGATTTACACTGATAACCCATAACATTATAACAAGTCGAGGCATGGACTCCACACAGAGCTCCAAGTCCCTGCTGTGTCACCGCCGATCGCGTGTACCCGGCGGACATTGCGGCCGCCAGGTACACGCATCGGATCCTCAGCGATGCGCCGACAGTGTTTACCAGCTGTGCGCCCCCCAGCAGCGCGCGCGGGTAATGCAACTAAAAGTATGTCCAAAGATGTCCACCCGGCACTTGAGAGCCGCGCTGTGGACGTCTTTTGTCTATAGCGCGGCTCTCTAGTGGTTAATTAAATCCAATCTGTATCATTAATTTTTTTAGGCACATGTTTGGGTATGTGTGTTTTAGGTTATTTTTTTGTTATTCTACCAACTCATTTAAAGTTCTGGATAGATCACATGAATTGTAATACAATGAATGAGTGATTGTTGAATAATGCTTAGATTCCTATTGAAAAAGGGAGTGATTTGTTTTTTTTACATGCAATTAGGAATACTACCATGTCACTATGTAGTAGAGCTGCACGATTCTGGCCAAAATGAGAATTACGATTTTTTTGCTTAGAATGAAGATCACGATTCTCACGGTGTAAAATCTTTTACATTTATACCAAAAACATGCTCTAATTTTTCTGGCTAGTTTTTTTTTTAAATTCATTAAAGTAATTTTTTCCAAAAAAATGAATTTAAAAAGACTGCCGTTCAAATACAGTGCAACATAAAATATTGCAACAACCTCCATTTTATTCTCTAGGGTCTCTACTAAAAAAATGATATAATGTTTTTAACTTGAAAAGAGCTGTCAGAAAAAGGTTTGGTGTTTAAGTGGTTAAACGTTCCTAATTTACATACAGAAGCTTATTCCTTTTGATGTGATACAATGTTTACACTTAACTGTGTCAGTATCAACACTATCAGATGACAAACATGCGTCTAATTCAGCCATCTGGTTCTGTCACATTAGCAAAAAGGACCTGTCTGCCACTGCTGGCCCCACAAGGTTATGTGCCCTTGTGATAGTGATCAATATCTTGCCTGTGTTGTATCTATAATAATCTGTTATTTCCCACAATCTTCTTTAAAGGTTTTAATTTGTACTCTTTCAAAATCTAGCTTTTACTTAAAGCTCAAGAATTCTAGCACACAATGTTCTACACTGCCTCGAACCCATTACTCTGTCCTGGGGCTCTGCTTCAGATAAGCAAATCATGTTAGTAGCAAATAAATGACTAAACGATCTATTGCTGACATCTTTCTGGCTCTTAATTTTTTGCTCTTTTATTTTATTTGCAGGATGTTGTATGGGGATTGAACTCCTTATTTACAGTAAGTACAGATATAATAATCTAGCTTTTCCGATTTATGTTTTGATAATGGTTGGCAGTAAATGCTTTATGGTTGTACTTGTCCTTTTTGTTTCTGCTGATAAAGCATACTGGCTGGAATGGATACTATCAAAGTTATAGTAAAAGAAAACATATTGGATTTAAAGGAACATTTTCCATAGAAATTATAGGTTGTTTTGTATAGCAAATGTCTTTTAAGATCTAGGGTGGGTTGCCTGCATTGTTTTATGGTGAAACTTAGTGCTGTTTATATACATATATATATATATATATATATATATATATATATATATATATATATATATATATATATATTTATATATATATATATATATATATATATGTATATATATATATGTGTGTATATATATATATATATATGTATGTATGTATGTATGTATGTATGTATGTAAAAAATTCCTAGCATTACTTCCTGAAAACTGTATTTTAAGCATTGTACATCGCAGCCATCAGGCACTTGAAGGTAAAATAGGAGCAAATCCAAACTCGGGAACAAAACATGTAATAAATTTCAGTAAGGCCTCTGGAACACGGTAGCATGATTGACCACCAGAATTTCTGTACGTCATTTTAAGCATTTGTGCTGCACATATTTGCATGTATCTGCACATAAAATTAATTCTTTGTGGCAACATCAATGAAAATGCTAAAAATTTATGCTCATGAGCATGTATTTGCAAGTACCGGCGCAAAGTACTAACTGGAAAAGCAGATTTGTTTTTTAACTTAAAGGGTCACTAAAGGAAAACATTTTTTTTGCTGAAATTACTGTTTACAGGGTATAGAGACACAAAAGTTAACTGATTCCTTTTAAAAATGATTCAAAATGGATAAAAATCAATCATATAATGTGCCTCTAGTTTCACTTTCGTTTTTAAACTGATTTCATGTTTCTGTGAAGTACAGAAGACACACAGAACAAAAACAAACAAATCCAGGGCAGTGTTTTGTTTTTAAAATGAATCTGATTGGTTCTGAGGAGTTTTAGACACACAGCTTAGACCACAGTGAAAAACTGCCATGAGATTTTTCATAAGGAGCCAGACAAGCAGGAAGTGTGGAGATCAGAGCAGAATTACAGCAACTTTAAAGCAAAAACGAACAATGAGAACATGAAAACAGCACTGCATTAATGTAAAGAAAGCTAATTAGCTAAAAAAAAATATTTCCTTAAGTGATCCTTTAACCACTTGCGGACCAGCCGCCGTCATTCTACGGCGGCAGGTCGGCTCTCCTGGGCGAGAGCCCGTAGCTCTACGTCAGCTAAATTTTTCGGCCACTAGGGGGCGCGCGCGTCCCCGCTCACCTCCAAGTCCCACGCGAGTGCCCGGCGGGTTCGATCGCCGCCGGGCACACGCGATCATTCGTTACAGAGCAAGGAACGGGAGCTATGTTTGTAAACACACAGCTCCCGGTCCTGTCAGCGGGGGAAACGCTGATCTTCTGTTCATACAATGTATGAACGGAAGATCAGTGATTTCCCCTAGTGAGGCCATCCCTCCATACAGTTAGAACACACCCAGGAACACACTTAACCCCTTCCCGCCCCCTAGTGTTAACCCCTTCACTGCCAATGGCATTTTTATAGTAATACAATGCATTTTTATAGCATTGATCGCTAAAAAAATGCCAATGGTCCCAAAAATGTGTCAAAAGTGTCCGAAGTGTCCGCCATAAGGTCGCAGTACTGAAAAAAAAGCTGATCGCCGCCATTACTAGTAAACAAATAAATATTAATAAAAATGCCATAAAACTAACCCCTATTTTGTAAACGCTATAAATTTTGCGCAAACCAATCAATAAACGCTTATTGCGATTTTTTTTTTCAACGAAAAATATGTAGAAGAATACGTATCGCCCTAAACTGAGGGAAAAAAATGTTTTTTTATATATTTTTGGGGGATGTTTATTATAGCAAAAAGTAAAAAATATTGCATGTTTTTCAGAATTGTCGCTCTATTTTTGTTTATAAAATAAAAACCGCAGAGGTGATCAAATACCACCAAAAGAAAGCTCTATTTGTGGGAAAAAAAGGACGCCAATTTTGTTTGGGAGCCACGTCGCACGACCGCGCAATTGTCAGTTAAAGCGACGCACTGCCGAATTTACAAAAAGTGCTCTGGTCATTGGGCAGCAATATGGTCCGGGGGTGAAGTGGTTAAGGATTACACAACACTTTTACACACCTGGGAGTACTGGCACATTGTACATAATGGGCTGCATTTTAGATCAGTAAAAAAAAAAACACTGTATGGAGCTTTTTCAAGCTGCAATGTGCAAAGAGGTCTTAGATGTGCTAGCTACATTTATTTAATTTTCTGTCTTTTCTCCCTCCTGATCTTGCCAGTAATAGAGTACCTGCACCAGAATGACTATCACACACTGCCCTGTGCCCAAGGACAATATTTTGGTAGCAAAGAACATTGCCATGGACCTCCTAGAACCCATTTAGAGATGGCAATGTGCTGCATGGCACAAGATACAATGCAGCTATATAAATTACAATTTACTTACTTTAACCACTTTAGCCCCGGACCATATTGCTGTCCAAAGACCAGAGCACTTTTTGTGATTCGGCACTGCGTCGCTTTAACTGACAATTGTGCGATCGTGCGACGTGGCTCCCAAACAAAATTGGCGTCCTTTTTTTCCCACAAATAGAGCTTTCTTTTGGTGGTATTTGATCATCTCTGAGGTTTTTATTTTTTGCGCTATAAACAAAAATAGAGCGACTATTTTGAAAAAAATGCAATATTTTTTACATTTTGCTATAATAAATATCCCCAAAAAAGAAATAAATAAAACATTTTTTTCCTCAGTTTAGGCCGATACGTATTCTTCATATTTTTCGTTTGACACATTTTTGGGACCATTGGCATTTTTATAGCGATCAATGCTATAAAAATGCATTGGATTACTATAAAAATGCCATTGGCAGTGAAGGGGTTACCACTAGGGGGCGGGGAAGGGGTTAAGTATGTTCCTGGTGTGTTCTAACTGTATGGGGGGGGGTTGACTCACTAGGGGGAATCACTGAATTTCCGTTCATACATTGTATGAACGGGAGATCAGCGTTTCCCCCGCTAACAGGAACGAGAGGAATGTGTTCACACACATACCTCCCGTTCCCCGCTCTGTAACGAACGCGCGCGCCCGGCGGCGATCGCGCCTGCCGGGCGCGCGCGCGGGACTCGGGTGGCGCGCACGCGGTCCGCCGGTGGCGCGCGCGCGCCCCCTAGTGGCCGAAAAAGATAGGACGTAGAGCTACGTGCTCTCGCCCAGCAGTGCCACCGTCCCGCAGTAATATGACGGCGGGCGGTCCTCAGGGAGGATCAGGCCAAAGGCCGCAAGGCACCATATCAAAATGTCCAGTCCCCCCCAAAAAAAAGGCGATATAGCAACCTGTAATTTTTTACTCATTACACACAAGTAACCATAAAGAATATATGACCATTTCTTCCCAAGTGCTAGTCAGTGTAATGCTGCGTACACACGATCAGAATTTCGGTCAAGAAAAGTTCGATGTGAGCTTTTGGTCGGAAATTCTGACCGTATGTAAGCCCCATCGGACATTTTCTGTTGGAATTTCCCACAGCAAAAATTTGAAAGCTGGTTCTCAAATTTTCCAACAGGAAAAGTTCTTGACTGAAATTCAGATCGTCTGTATGCAATTCCGACGCACAAAAATCCTATGCATGCTCTAAATCATTGAACCTCATTTTTCTCGGTTCTTCGTAGAGTTGTATGTCACCGCGTTCTTGACGTTCGGAATTTCCAACAACATTTGTGTGACCATGTGTATGCAACACAAATTTGAGCCAACATGGGCGTATTCAATACTTATGGAGGAAAATAGGTTTTACTTTGAGTTTCGGAAGGGTTCTTTATAGCAGCAGTGATTAAGAAGGAATGACAAAATCATAAAATGATGGAAAAAAACTAGATGATTTTACTTCTGTCTGCCACTAAAACTATCCATGAACTGATCCTGCTGCCCATAAAAATGACGAATTCTAAAACAGACGTAGATTATCTTAAAGCGGTAGTAAATGTGCATTAAAAAAAAAAAAAACTCCTCCCTGCAAAGGTAATGTCATAATGTGCTAGTGTGCATCATATACTAGCACATTATGAAATGCTTACCTTGAAACTAAACCCTCCGGCAGCACGTTGTCACCGCTGCATAGGCTTTCTTCTGGCTTTGTGGGCTCTGGCCATTTGAATAGCCAAGCCGTGATGACGTCGCACCTACAGCACAGAGCTCTGAAGGAATGGCACAAGTATGCCTGTGACACCACTGGTTGCAGAGACACTGAATGTCTCCTCAACAGCGCCTGTTCAGGAGATATTTCTTGTACATACAGGTAAGCTTTATTATAAGCTTACCTGTAGGTACGGGGGTCTAATTGGAGTTTACTGACACTTTTAAATCTCCTGAGGCAGTGCTGAAAGTTATGACCCAGCAAAAATGTGTCTGGATCTAACACGAGCAGACTCGCACATACACCTTCCCCTAACTGCAGCAATATATACAGTTCTGTTAACCACCACATCCATAGGCAATGATTACCATGGTGCCCTTCATGAATTCCCACACTTGAGGAACAGAGAAATTTTAAAGTAACCGGCCTAAATGAAATGTGATTCAGGTACAGGGCACAGGCAACATATTCATACATCATAGGTTAAAGGTTCATACCTTCAGATTTTTAGAGACAAGGAAAGCTTTTGAGGAAACTCCTCTTGGGGTGCTTTCTCATAGCCCTACCCCTCTCTGAGTCTTCAGTTTTTTGCGAATGTGTGAAGAGGGTGGACCTTTTCTCCTTAGAGAAACCAGCTTTACTAGTTTGTTTTATTTCTTATTCTATATTTTATTTTATCTTCAAATTTTTCAAATAACCCTCACTGTCCTCTGTCAACACAGAAGCCTCTGTCTACACAGAAGCAGTGTATCCAGATCAATTCCACCACAGTAAAATCCAGGGAGCCGTACCCAGGTCCCACGATGTGGGCATGGCCTATATTGTTGCTTTGGGCACTGAATCCGGTGGGATGCTCACCTTAGCACCTTTGCACTTGGTGCAATGCGTTGGGTCAGAGCAAGGTGCTATACAGGTCCAGGGCTGTGGGTCATCGCTATGGAACCTAGTCCCTGAAGAGTATTGCACACTGTGCATGCACACTGACTGACAGATCTGGGACTTTATATGCAATTCCACATTGTGGACAAGTAAGACCTGGTCACCCTGTATCTCTGACCATTGCTGTGCAAAACTGGGTTATGTTCCGAATGTATTTACTTCACAACTATTTAAACTTGACGCTAAAATTCAACCATTTAGGGCTCAGTCTCAGGAGGATGATTAGGTGTTGCATCACACCACTGGCTGTATACTTTAATGCCACTTCTGCCTAGAGCCCTTAAAAGATACTCGGTGCATCTTCTCACCCTTTCGCTATGAAAATTTGTTGCAGGACAGTCTACACCTGGGTTTTTCGCATACACCTTTCCGACTCACTTGCCCTCTCTCTCTCTCTACTCCATGAGTACCCCCATTGGATGTCCGTCACTTGTAGTATTAAGGAGACCAGGCGAAAGGGAGCCAATTCCAAACAGCAGTTGAACATTTGCTCTGTCGAAGGCTCGCACAACACTCAAACTCAGAGTGACTAAACACAGGTCTCGGTATCCATTTCTAGCTGTATTTCAGACCTGCAACAAGCGGCCTACTTGACAAAAGCAAAACTCACTCCATCCATGCCCAAAAAAAAATGGAACAGATTACAGCCATTTTTGTCCATAGCTCAGAAACACCTCACTCTTCTGCTTCCCCCTGTATTGGAATTGGACCCTGATCCCTAGAGGAGGCAGTTTAGGAGGAAGCTGCAGAAAATTTCTGTCCCCCACATTGTCAGACATATTGAACACATCTGCAAGACCAGGGGAATGGTATCTCCAGACATCCAAAATGCCCATCTCCATGTTCCCATTGACTCGCCTCATCATCAATTTCAATGATTTGCTGTAATAGACCACCACTTATAGTTTGTTGCACTGTTTTTTGTCCTATCTTCTGCTCCCAGGGTCTTCACAAAGGTCTTGGCATCCTTGCTTTTCCCTTCTCGAAACCCAGGGTATTCAAGTGACAGGCTTTCTAGACGACATTCTGTTGAAGGATTCATCTCTCTTGCAGCTCACAGCAAATGTCCAAAAGACTTTCCAGCTGCTTCAAGCCTTTAGCTCAGTGATCAACTTCAGAAAATCTGCTCTCCATCATTTTTTGTGCCTACATTTCCTGAGCCTGGTGAGCTGCAATATAATAAATTTTTGCTTTTGTGTTTTATAACACTTTAATTAGCGGCCCTAAGCTGTAACGAGCCTATACTCTTCATAAGATTAGGTTGTTTTAAGCCTCTAATACCATTTTTTCTCCAAAAGGGTTTTTCAGCTTTTCTTGTACATGAGGATGGTGTTCTGCCATCTTTAGGCCCTGCTCCTATACATCCAACATAATTATCTCTACATTGCCTGGACATAGTATCAGCCATTAGAAGAGTGTGCCTATATGCTACTGCTTCCATTAGACAAAATCATCCCCCGTTTGTTCTTTTCTCAGGACCTCGCAAGGGTCACCCTGCTACTAAATTCACCATTGGTGAATCAGCAATTTAATCACTGGAACTTGAGCTCTCAAACAAAAATCTCCTGCCCTATTACTCACCTACTCAACCAGATCTGTTGGAATATACTGGCACTTTAGGCACCAAGCCTCTTGTTGCCCCAATGCATCAGTTTTCCACCTGTTTTTTTTTTTTTTTTTTTCATACTTTCACTAAGTTTTACCAGGTATATGTCTAAACTTCTGAGGATTCAGCTTTTAGCTGCAATATTCTTTCATTTGCACCCTGAACCTGGGCCTTTTGATCCCTTTTTTTTGAGGGGAGGGGGGGCACAGTTCATGTTTTGCCCATTTCCCACCTTTGTGTATTCTTTGGTCCTCCCATAGTGTATGAATATGCCTGTGCCCTGTACTGTACAATTAAGAACAGTGGAATTTTTACTTGCCTGTAACATCCATATCTGAAGGACAGGCCACAGTGGGGCAGGGTTATAAAGAGGGCATCGCAGGAAGACGTGTCTTCAAAAGATTTGTCCGTGTCCAGAATAGTCTTCCCTGTTTGACCTGCAGGCTGAAAAAATAAATTTGATTCCCCCTCCATGCTATACAGCTCAGATGAACAAGCCACATCTGCAGCTGTTGTCATTTGACAACTGCCTCATGTCTGCCTGTGAACAGCTGCTGCACCTGATTGGATACAGTTGTGGTTTGAATAACAATGTTCCAGCAGACTCTTTCAACAAAAGTTATTAAAATGATCGACATTTGTCAAAAGGAGGTGGGGCCAGCACGACCACCCACTGAGCGAATTTCCCCCCATTCCTGAGGAACCAGACAAACTTTACACCGCTTATGGCCTGCCTAATAATACAGTAAAATATGCAGAGAAAGAGTTCCATTCTCTAACATCTTTTTATGGTATGATTAAAAGTTATAAATATAATGGATGACTCTTCATAACTTTCTTCTTTCAGGTTAAGAAAATACTTTAGTGCAAAATCCAACCTTTGAGATTAGAGGTTGGCTGATTCTTTGGCTTAAACAGGAAGCATTGTGTTCATGGTCTGGTAATGTACAATCTTTTTACTTGTCAAATCTTTCTTGTGACCTCCGTCTTTGTTCCTGCAGGATCTGTTAAATTTTGACGATCCTTTGAACATTGAAGCAGCAGAACATCATTTGAGAGATAAGGTAATGGACCAAGCACCAGTGTATATTTTCTCCTGGTCTGTCTAAATTATCCACCCTATTTTATTGTCGTTGGTTAGTGGTAGGGAAGTTGAGATTAATGTATGGTTATAAACCTTTTAATGCATTGACATTTTCCAGAAACAGGTGACATGGCTTAACTTAACCTTAAAGTGGATGTAAACCCCCAAAAAATATGTTTTTGTTTTGATGTCACAATGTAGAGTATAAGATTTCCTATCACCTGTGCCCAGTCTTGCCACACAGAGTTAATCAAGATCTGAGTAATCCTCTTTTAATGTTCAGTGAAAATGAACAGCCTTCCAGATAAAAACCTGTCTAAATAAAAAGTCAGTTTTCTCTCTTCTTGCTTTGAGTGACAGGTTATTTACATATCTAGCTCGGACATGTTTATCATGTTATGTTTATCATAACATGAGGTATAAAAAGTGAGAAATCCACCCCTCCCCCACATAACACATCCTGGTAATATACAATGAACTTTGGATCGCCTCATGTTATGATAAACATAACATAGCATATGATAAACATGTCCAAGCTAGATATGTAAATAACCTGTCACTCAAAGCAAGAGGAGAGAAAACGGACTTTAAAATTTGGCAAGTTTTTATCTGGAATTCTGTTAATTTGCACTGAACATTAAAAGAGGATTACTCGGCGCTGGATTAACTCTGTGTGGCAAGACTGTGCACAGATGATAGGAAATCTTATACTCTACATTGTGACATCAAAAAAAAAAAAATTGGGGAGTTTACATCCACTTTAATGAAAAAACATTTAGATGGATTCTTAGGCATTTAAAGTTTTTTTTCATCTTTTATGCTACTTGGATCATGATTCTTTTGTGCAAAATCTGACCATAAATGTAATAATATTATTGATGGTTTTAAATGTATGTCGACATACTTTTAGTATTGCACGTGCTTTAATTAAGCTTCTATTTCAATAGTTTTATTTAAGGAATACAGCATCGAAGTGGCTGGTTCTTAAATTTATACTAAAGTCTTGTTTTATTTTATGTTAAAAATAACAGAAGTTATACTTGCCTGCAAGTAGTGGATTTGCACCTAACAGACCAGATCATCCCTTTATTGGGTCCCTCTTTGGTGCGCCAGGCCCCTTATTCCTGTTAAGTGTCCCCACAGCAAGCAACTTGCTATGGGTTTACCAGGGCTGAGCCGCAGCTCTGTCTCTGAATGGACACGGGGAGCTGTGGCTCAGCCCTGGTAAACCCATAGCAAGTTGCTTGCTGTGGGGACACTTAACAGGAATAAGGGGCCTGGTGCGCCACACCCCCTCTCATTATTGACTCACTGATTTTGATTGACAGCGGCGGGAGCCAATGGCGCTTTGCTGCTGTCTCACCCCATGAGGGAGAGTCCCGGGCAGCCAAATCTCTTGTGCAACATCGCTGGATCGAAATGGGTTGAGGTAAGTATGAGGGTGGCTTCTGCACATAAAAGGCTTTTTTATCTTAAAGTGGTGTTCCAGTCCCAAGTACATTTTTTCTTTTTATTTATTTACTAATACGCTGTCATTTCCTCCACTTTATCTGCAACATTTAGCTAGTGTCTATAGTGTATACCTTTTAAAAAAATTATCCTAAACTCGGAAGCTAGTGGGGGTCCATGTCCACTGTGGGCCTCTGAAGCCCTTTGGTATCTATTTCAGGGATTAGGTGCAGCTGGAAACCCAGCAATACACCTCCCGATCTCGCGAGTGAAACCACTGAGCGGCGCTCTCTCTTCCTGATAGGTTGCCATAGTAATAGCAGCACCAGCAGAAGTTCCTGCCCCGTTGCTAAAGCAACCTGACGATCATGACATACTGGTCTTCCTGTGCGCATTCTTTCCGGGCTGGAAATAACGTGAGATTTCATCACTAGGCGATTCGCTGGAGTTCATGATGCCACTATCCCTGAAGTCCTTGCAAAGCGCCTGGTAATATACAGTGAAGAAAAACGGCCCCAAAGCATGATGCCACCACCACGCTTCACTGTGGGTATTCTTTTGGTGATGTGCAGTCTTGTGTTTGCGCCAAACATATATTTTGGAATTATGTCCAAAAAGCTCAACCTTGGTTTCATCAGAACACATTTTCCCACATGCTTTTGGCAGACTTCAGATGTGTTTTTTGCAAAATTTAGCTGGGCTTGGATTTTTTTCTTTGTAAGAAAAGGCTTCCATCTTGCCACTCTACCCCATAGCTCAGACATATGAAGAATATGGGAGATTGTTGCCACATGTACCACACAGTCAGTACTTGCCAGATATTCCTGCAGTGCCTTTAATGTTGCTGTAAGTCTCTTGGCAGCCTCACTGACCAGTTTTTTTCTCTTCTTTTCATCAGTCTTGGAGGGACATCCAGTTCTTGGTAATGTCACTGTTGTGCCATATTTTCTCCACGTATTGATGACTGTCCTCACTGTGTTCCATGGTATATCTAATGCCTTGGAAATTCTTTTGTACCCTTCTCCTGACTGATACCTTATAACAATGAAATTCCTCTGATGCTTTGGAAGCTCTCTGCGGACCATGGCTATTGCTGTAGAATGCAAAAGATTTCAGTTTGTTTTTCAACAGGGTTGTACAGTTTATAGGTCATATTAACGGTGGAAAAAGTTCTGAAATTATTTATCTTTGTCTCCATATTTTTTTTATATCACAGAACCCTGACATTTTAACATTGTAGACTTTCTATATCCACTGTATATATACACAGAGATACCTCTTTAAAATTTAGATGGCAACCTGTTATTACCCAATGCAAATAACTAGCCATCAAGCAGCCAATACACCCTCTATGGGTATGGAGTCTCATTAGACTGCTCAGTACAAAGAAATCATATATTGAGTGGTCATTGCATCGATCACATGTGTGAGTAGTAAATAGGGAAAGAATGAATTGATTTGCAACTGCAGATCCTTTCAGTCTGTTCCACTGATTTTGGGATTGTTTTTGTTTTTTAGGTGCAGCAATATGCCTATAAAGTCAATAGTAGTGAATTAGTGTTCATCCATCCAATCCCCTATGAAAAATAGTGACTTTATAATGTCTCTTGCTCCCGTGCAGATTATTACTTCTTCATAAGTGTTTTACTGCTTTGTCTACAAATAAACTCTTGCGCAAATATCTTGGACCCCTTTCCCACTGATGCCGCCCATAGCGTCGGTGGTAAAATAGCAGTAAAACGGCAATATTTTATCGTCAGATTTGCGGCGCATTTCGGCCGCTAGCGGGGCGATTTTAACCCCGCGCTAGTGGTCGAGAAAGGGTTAAAACCACCAGCAATGGCATTTTGCCAGGAGTACGGCAGCGCTGCCCTTTGATTTCAATGGGCAGGATCGCATTGGCAGCGGTGAGTTCATACAGACTCTCCTTTAGTACAGATCTCTTTACCGATCAGCAGCAGTTCTGAGTGAGAGAAGTCCTCCTTGGCTGTTTCAGTCAGTCAGTGTTAGTGCTTGAGAGAGCAGGACGCTCTCAAACGAGTCGGCTCTCTCCCAGGGATAGCACAGATTAGGCTGCTAGGCAGGCAGGCTCCTGCAAACCCCTTGCTGCATGATACAATCTGCAGCCCTAGGACCAGCTCCTTCCTCCCCCTGGACTCCCTCTTCTCCAGGTAGGACCCTGTCTTTCTTAGGGTACTCTACCTCCACCTCCCCTGCAAACCGTTGGCGGCCGTCCTTTTCAGGACAAGCCGCTACTACTTGCGGCTCTCCCCCTCTCCTCTACCCCTCATCACCACCATCCACAGTCGGGGCACCCCCCCCCCCCCGCCGCCTTTCTGGCTCAGTTCTGCCGCTTCTCCCCGATCCCGCCGTCATCCGCGCCGGCCTGCTCACATTCGCGGCCGCGCGGCTTAGGAAAGACCGCGGCTTCAGCCGCGGCCTAGCGGCGCGCCGCTCCTACGCCCAGGAAAAAAACCCTACACAGCCCAAAATACCCCATCCACCCCCCAGTGAACCATCCAGTTCACCATAGCCATCCATCCACCCAGCTGACAACCCCTCAGCATATGCCCTGTGTCTTGCTGTGGCCATCTTGGTACACCCCAGAAGCAGAGACACCTCTCACCCCCCCCCCTTCCTCCTTCACAACCAATACTGCTTGATCCAGGGTTCTTCTCCGATCGCCTCCCAGGGATCAGGAAGGAATTTTTTTGTCCCTGGCCTCCGCAC
The DNA here is from genome assembly GCA_029574335.1 of Rana kukunoris. Classification (NCBI taxonomy): domain Eukaryota; kingdom Metazoa; phylum Chordata; class Amphibia; order Anura; family Ranidae; genus Rana; species Rana kukunoris. The sequence continues at coordinate 162,539,577 of CM056054.1, read as the reverse complement.
ATTGGCTCAGCACGGCCAGGGTTTTTTTTTTTTTGCCTTCCTCTGGACCAAGCCGGGAGAGAGGATTCAATGAATCCCCCCTCCATCGCCATTTAAACATCACAGCCCCCCCCCCCCCAACATCTGCAACTATGGCTCTTTTGCAATATTCTGCAGAAACCATTTGGGGTCTGAGGCGATTCGCCACAGTCTTACCAGCCGTCACCAAAAAGGCCTTAAAATTAGAGCAACTATTGAGAACCGATCGACGATAGACTATCAAGAGTTTCAGCCATTTACCCCAGCTTAAGCACATATCATGTGCTCTGATCAACGCAAGATCGGCAGTAAAACACCGATCAGAAATCCACGATTTCATTCTACAATATGATTTAGACTGCCTCTTTATTACGGAAAGCTGGCTCACAGCCGACTGTAACACCATTCTAGGAGAACTGGTGCCAGAAAACGACCGCATTATAATGGAAAACAGAATAGGGCAAAGAGGAGGAGGCCTGGCGGTGATCCACAGGATTCATCTTGCGATCACCAAACCAGTCCTTCAAAATCCTCTTCCATTCATGGAAACCCTTACCCTGCAACTGCAAGCAAACCCCCAGGAGACCGTCCACATTCTGCTCTGCTATAGGCCACCCGGGCCAAAATCGCAGCTACTCACATCATTGACGGAGTTTATCTCCACTTATACCCTTAACAGCAAACACCTTTTGCTGCTCGGGGACTTCAATCTCTGGGCAAACTCCTCACAGGATCCTGTTGCCGACGCCTGTATTGACCAGTTGGAAGGATTAGGGCTACAGCAACTAGTATGTGGGCCTACACATGTTTCAGGTCACACGCTGGACTTAATTTTCAGACAAAATCTGAAAATAAGCATTATGGAAAATGAACCATTGCCATGGACAGATCACCATGCAATTAAATTCATAATTCCCAAAATTCCCCCTATTGAGAAAAACAACCAAGCCGGTGACAATACACTGGACTAGATCTCATAAGAAGCTCCATTCGGAACTCTTCAAATCTACCTTGGGAAATAAAATAAAAATAATCCAACCACTTCTAACAGCCTCAGAAACACTGGATGCCATAAACGCAGCCCTACTACAGTCAGCCGACTTAGTAGCACCGAAACGCAAAACCCGCATCCAGAAAAACAAGTCCAGCTGGTTCAACAACCAACTGTTACTACTGAAGCAAGAGCGCAGAAGAGCGGAAGCCGCTTGGAAAAGAATCGGTTCAGAGGAGAACCTCATCATCTACAAGGAATTAACAAGAAAATACCATAAAGAAATCTTTAAAGCCAAGAAACAAAATTTTTTCTGTGGCTATCAATAGCGCTTTAAATCGCCCCCGCGAACTCTTCAAGTTGGTCACTCAGACCATGAACCCAGGTTGCCTGGAAGCCCCCAATTCAGACACCCAAGAATTTTGCGATGAACTATCGGATTTCTTCATTAATAAAATTGAGGGAATTCGGGAAAGCATTCGGCAAATCAATACCCCCCTCAACCTCCGTCCCAACTAACCACATAACATCCACAGAAACCATCGACAATCAGCGATGTTCACTCTGGAACCCATCTCCATAGAGACCACTAAAAATATCATCGGTACTTTGCGAAACAGCACAGCGCCTAATGATATTATCCCCACTAAACTGCTGAAGGAGTGTGCCGACATCTTGGCACCACCTATCACGCAACTAATAAACCAGTCATTTAAGGAAGGCATAGTGCCCTCCCGGCTGAAAGAGGGCACAATCACGCCCATCTTGAAAAAGCCTACCCTGGATCCCAAGGACCCAACTCACCGCCGTCCCATAACAGGCCTTAACGTTCTCTCCAAGGTAATGGAAAAAGTAGTGGTATAACAGCTGCAACAGCATCTGGATACCCACAACCTACTTGATCCATTTCAATCAGGCTTCCGTCCTGGACACGGAACGGAAACAGCATTACTCAAAATATGGGATGACGCTCTCGAGGCCGCAGACGAAGGAGAATCCTCTCTCCTGGTTCTGCTGGACCTAAGCGCAGCCTTTGACACTGTAGACCACAAACTTTTATTGACTCGGCTGGCTGAGGTAGCCAGAGTCGCAGAAGGTGATCTACCATGGTTTTCCTCCTTTTTGGAAAACCGATCACAAACAGTGAAATTGGGACCTTTCACCTCTGAAAAACGCACGGTGTCATGTGGAGTCCCTCAAGGATCCCCTTTGTCACCGGTGCTCTTCAACATCTATCTTCGCCCTCTCTTTGAAATTATCAGTAGCCAAGACCTACTTTATCACTCATATGCAGACGACACGCAACTGTGTTTTCGCATCTGCAACAAAAAGGATCATCATCTCAGTTTAGAGAATTGTCTCTCTTTGATAGAAAACTGGATAACTAAGAGTTATCTTAAACTCAACAGTTCCAAAACAGAACTTCTTCTGTTTCATGCCAGTCGCAAGAGTCAACTGGCAACTACTTGGAAACCCCCGCCCATTTTGGGCCAGATCATCACCCCTAGCGCCAAAGTCAAAAGTCTAGGCGTCATCTTCGACACCTACATGACTATGGACGCACAAATAGGGTCAGTAGTCAGCGGATCTCACCATCTGCTGCGCCTACTACGCAGACTTACCCCATTTATCCCCAAAGAAGACGTAGCAGTCGTGGTAGGAACAATTGTAAACTCCAGATTGGACTATGCAAATGCCCTTTACCTCGGACTCCCTAAGTACCAAATCGCTCGTCTGCAAGTCGTTCAAAATACGGCCGCCAGACTTGTGACTGGGAAAAAACCCTGGGAATCCATCTCACCTTCACTGAGAACCCTTCATTGGTTGCCAGTAAAGGACAGAATTGCTTTCAAAGCACTCTGTCTGACACATAAGTGCATCCATGGGAAGGCCCCGCAATATCTATGCGAAAAGATAGAAGCCCACAATTCCAATCGCGTTCTGCGATCCACCGACCAAAATCTGGTCAAGGTACCCAAAGCCAGATACAAGTTCAAAGGAGAAAGAAGGTTTGCTTTCCAAGGTCCCAGACTATGGAACGCTTTACCAACCAACATTCGGTTGGAGGAAAACCACCTGACCTTCAGAAGACAGATTAAAACTCTGCTCTTTTGATGTCAAGAGACACAGAAACAACAAGCGCCCAGAGGCGATTTAGTTCGCATGTGCCGCGCTATATAAGTTTTTCATTCATTCATTCATTCACTGCTGCTAATGCGCTCCAAAGTGCCCAGCCAGTGCACCGCTCCAGTGTGAAAGCCATCAGGCTTTCACACTGGAGTGTGAGGAGCAGCTGTTTAAGGGTGGATTGCAGGCACTATTTTTAATGCTATAGCGCCTGCAAAACGCCCTCAGTGTGAAAGGGGTAACTTTAAATGAACACAAAAGTGACTGGCCCTCCTCTTTAAACATCTAGGGCGATCAAAAGGTTAACTGTGTTAACAGTGTTTTTGTGTAAACGGTATGGGGTGGAGAGTGTAGAAGTAGCAAGTAGCCTGTCTAAAATCCAAAGTCAGCAGGCAAAGGAGTTCTTGCAGAGAAATAAAGAAAAGTTTTCAGACTTGCCAGGGCTAACTAGTGTCATGATATTATCTCAGAACCTGGAGTGAAAGTTTTTGTCCGGCCCTACCTTATCCCAGAGGCTCAAAGAAAGGCTGTTTTAGAGGAAGTGAAGAAGATGCTAGACCTGGAGATCATTGAAGAATCGCAGAGTGAGTGGTCAAGCCCGATTGTGTTGGTACCAAAGCCCAATGGAACTCTGCGATTCTGCAATGATTTCCGGAAACTTAATGAGGTTTCACGGTTTGATGCCCACCCCATGCCCTGGGTAGATGAACTTATTGAGAGACTAGGTCCAGCCACGTATATCGCAACATTAGACCTTACCATGGGGTATTGGCAAATCCCGTTAACTAAGGCTGCTAGAGAGAAAACAGTTTTTTCTACCCCAGAGGGAAGTTTTCAGTACAAACGAATGCCTTTTGGACTGCAAACTGCTCCAGCCACATTCCAGCGAGCAATGGATAGGATTTTACGACCTCATTAGAAGTATGCCTCGGTGTACTTGGACGACATAGTCGTTTTTAGCAGAGACTGGGATGGGAATCACACTTTCCCAAAGTCCAGGCAGTACTGGACTCTTTGGAAGGAGGGGTTTACAATAAACCCTGAAAAATGTGCTTTGGGAATGGAGGAGGTGAAATACCTGGGCTATATCGTGGGTAGAGGGGTGGTGAAACCTCAGGTCAGCAAGGTAGAGGCTATAAAGAGCTGGCCCTCGCCCCCTCACAAAAAAGCAGGTACGTGCATTCCTGGGCATGGTGGGATACTACAGGAGATTCATACCCAACTTTGCCACATTTGCGGCTCCATTGACCGATCTGACTAAGGGTCGGAAATCGGTCATGGTGGAGTGGAATGCAGACGCTGAAAAGGCTTTTTTGGAGCTCAAGTCAGCACTGTGCCAATACCCTGTCCTGATAGCACCCAATTTTTCAAAAGGGTTCATTGTCCAAACTGATGCTTCCGATGTAGGATTGGGAGCTGTGTTGTCACAGGTTGTTCATGGTGAGGAGCACCCAGTAGTCTTCCTCAGTAGGTAGTTGACACCAGCAGAGAAAAACTACGCTATAATTGAAAGAGAGTGTCTGGCCATCAAGTGGGCTCTGGAGTCCCTCAGATATTACCTCTTGGGGAGGAAGTTTAGGTTGATTTCTGATCATGCCCCTTTAACATGGATGAGGCAAGGTAAAGGGACTAATGCCAGGATTACCTGTTGGTTCCTGGCGCTCCAGGAATTTAAGTTTGTAGTGGAGCATAGGCCCGGGAGACTGCATCAAAATGCAGATGCCCTCTCCCAAGTCCATTATTTGAGCTCCACTGTTGCCTCCACCTCCTTGGCGTTGGGGCACAGGAGGGGGGGCTATGTACAGGACGCCGTGGTTGGGTCCTGGAAGGATGCTTTATTTCCTCTGTTTGGACTGTGGTCCCTTTAAGGGAACAGAAAGGGTTAACGCACCTGTCCAAGGAAGTGGCTTAAAGCAAGACAGGAAGTTGTAGGTGGGTGTGGAGGAGTATAGTGGAGACTGTGGATGGTGAATGGTGGACAAGGAAAAGCTGCGAAAGCACTCGAGTGTCCTGCCTGGAAGCCTGCTGGCTGGGGAACTCACCTGCGACATAAAGTAAGGACGGTTTAACTGCGATGGCAGTTCTGAGCTCTAAAAGTCGGTGAGACTGTTATTTCTTTTGTTTTGCTGCTGTGAAACTATTTAAGTTTAATAAACCTCCTTTTTGATTGAAAACCCTAGATGTTTAACCCCTTCCCAGCCTTGTCCTTAGCATAGCGATAGTGTTTATTATTTAGCACTGATCACTATATTAGTGTTACTGGTTCCTACAAAGTGTTTAGTGTCTTGATTGTCCACCGCAATATCGCAGTCCTGCTTATAAGTCGTTGATGGCTGCCATTACTAGTATAACAAATAAAATAAAAATTCTAGTGTATATATATATATCAGTTTGTAGACCCTATAACTAACAGGGTAAGCCATAAGATATTTTATTTTTTTTACCAACGGGGGGGTGGGGATCGGGCCGTTTGCCCCCCGGGTGCCACCCATTGGGAGTCTGCCATACTTAAAAAAGTTAGGAAAATAACACTGCCAGCCCCCTCCCACACACCGCACCCCCCCCCCCATCACCCCCATTGCAAATGGGAGCCTGTAATACCTCAAGCAACGCCGCTCATTCTGGCCTGCTCTCCTCCTCTCGCTCCCCCACTTTTCGAGTGTCGATTTTGATAGGAGGAGAGCGGTCATGTGACTATCAATGAAAGAGTAGAGTCACAAGACTGTGTCCACAAGAGAGCGGCATCAATTGAGGCATACAGAAGGCCCCATCCACAATTATAGTGACACAGGAGGTGCGGCGCACAAGAAAGGGCTGTCTGCAACACCTTCTCAACACCCTCAAGGTATCCTGGCAGTGCTGTCCCAGGAGGCTGGGGGTCTCCTGGGAGTACAGGGGGCTTTATAGGGAAAGGAGTCTTAGACCCCTTTCACACTGAAGCGTTTTTACAGCGTTTAAGCGTTAAAAATAGTGCTATTAAAACGTTCATTTTTTAAATAAAATCCGGGGACATATTTTTTTTTTACTAGTATTTGCGGCAATTAGCGACTCTCTGCCCATCGCCGCAGCCACCCGCCTCACAGCCTGCCAAGTCTTACTCTCCTGGCCCCCTGGCTACTGCTTGGTGGGGTGCGGAAGGGACGTAGATAAGCAGGCAGGCAGCAGGCCTAAAGAAATATTCCCTCTGCTCCGACCAGCACATGATCATCAGAAAGGGGCACAGGTAATGGAAAAAATACCCCCTCCCCCTAAGCTAGTAGGAGTGGCAGAGTGGGGGGGTGTAATTCAGAATTATAATTTTTTTAATTCTGTATTGAAAAAAAAAAAAACTACATGGGTTCCCCTTCACGAGCATACCGGGCGCTTCGGTCTGGTATGGATTTTAAGGGGAACCCCATGCCTGGAGTTCAGCTTTTGTTTAAAACCTTTATCATTTACGTTTTTTGTTTAAGCCAATTTGCCATAGCGCCAAGAATTGCTCATTTGTCTCACTTAATAATATCTTTGATATCTCATTTTCCCCCCTCTACCACACTCCTGTCAAGCTCTTGTGGTTGCTGCCAGCTAGTTATATGATATGGCTTCAGTGTGTTTTTAATTAAAGTCACTTCTTTAGTAACCAGCTTTCAATTTAAGCCCATCCAGAGGCTACAATATTGAATACATTCAGTTTAATCCTTGCATCCATATAAAGGTTCCAGTACCTCTAACAGAGAATGCAACTCGCATGGCAAAGCAGGGATTTATGAGGGGCTCTAGAATGGTGTCAATATACAAATGTCATTGTATCCATTCTGTTTATTTAATGTGTCTATGTATATTCTCCTGCCTGGCCTTGGTTTGACACACACTTTAACTTTTAGGCATTTGAAAAAGACATGTTGTATAATTAAAGCAGAAAGTTGTGGTGTTTATTCATATGCTCAGCTCTGCAATTTAACAGCATTAATCTCCTAATGTGTTATTTCTCTGCTTTGAAAACTGGTCCAGCGTTCAAGAGCTTTTCTGTATATCAAGGTCACATGGGCCTTAGACTTTTGAGTTCAAACAGATTAGCCTTCTCTTCATGATTGCTATAAACTGTAATAGAGGTAGGTGACTCTTGTTGGTACATTTTCAGTGCTTCAGCATAACAAATTCAAACAATTACTGGTATAGTATAAAGTGATTATCTTGGTTTCATGCATCAAATTCTAACATACAAGCAATTAAGGACTACTTATTGTTCCTTTTATAAAACATTAGACTTCATTTCTGTGTCCGCTTTACACCTATCTTAAATAAACATTGGGGGATTTGTCAAAATTGGAGCACACACAATCTGAAACAATTTAAAAAAAATTAAAGATAAAGCTGAAGGTTTTTAAGCACAGCTGCTCTAGATTCTATGTGCGCCAGTGTCACGTAACTGGTGCACGTGACACTAAAGTGGTGGTCGGGCTCCCTTTGCGGCTAAGTGCAGTACACCCCTGAAGATGGTACAGGAGGTGCAGTGCCCAAAAGAAGCACAGTTGTGTACTGAGAAGCTGGACCAGTGATCCCCTAATGAATGCTGGGACAAGCTGGATGCTCAGTAAGGCAGAAGTCTCTCAGGACCTCCAGAAGTACTTGGCAGCAATGCACACAGGAAACAGTAGTGGAAGCCAGGCCAGGGGTCATACACAGTGGATCAGTCAGTAGTGGATGCAGGTAACAGGAACACAGCCAAGATCATACACAGAAGTGGCACAGGTGCTAGCCTGGGTTATGCACAGGTTATCAGACATCAGCAAGGTCGGTAGATCAAGCAAGCCAGGGGTCAAAGCCAGGAGCAGAGATCAGATAAGTCAAGGCCAACCCGGGTCGCTAATAGGAAATCCATGGAAACATGCACAGAGGCTCAGGAACACAGACGGACGACAATCCAGTAATCTGGTGAACCCAGCAGCAGTCTTTTATAGGCCAGTAAGTGGCTGCATTTGTCATGTTGTGCATTCACTGTATATGTCAGGGGTCCTCAAACTATGGCACTCCAGTTGTTCAGGAACTACAATTCCCATCATGCCTAGTCATGTCTGTGAATGTCAGTTTCACAATGCCTCATGGGAGGTGTAGTTCTGCAACAGCTGGAGGACTGTAGTTTGAAGATCCCTGGTATATGTGCTAGTGCGCACGGGAATGCGCCCGGCTGCATCCATTTCTTGTATTGGCAACATTGCCAGTTCTCCTATGGCCATTTCACTGACATCCAGTTTTGATACATTTGGTTAATTGACTCCAACTTTGCGGATAACCCTGTCACCAGAAATTTCAGCTAAAAGCACACAAAAAAGATGATGGTATTTACCAATCGTTTGAGCACTGCAGGACAAGTATGAATTACCACGCAACACATACTTCCATTGTTTGCAGATCAGGCATGCAGCAGCAGCACAACAAGGACTATCTCTGTCCCCCTCCAAGTTGGAACTTTTGCTTAACCACTTGCCTACTAGGCCAATTCTGACATGTCTCTCCTACATGTAATAGTCATCATCTCTTTTTTTTGCTAGATAATTACAGAGTACCCCCAAACATTATATATTTTTTTTAGCAGAGACCCTAGAGCAGGGGTGCCCAACCAGTGGCCCCCGACCTCCTGCTCTGGGATGGAATAGAATACTATTATTAAAGGTCAGTTTATTACTAAAATCACAGTGTATATATGGGCATATCTTTTCTGCAGTGGTTACTGGGCTGCTTTCAAACTAATCTACAGGTGCAGAGCAGTTTACCTGCGGGTTACCTGCACTGAGCAATAGACTTCTATTACCACCTGCGAGTTTGGTGAGCTTTCTGAAAGTGCACCAAACCTGAAGAATATAATACAAGTCAATTGCAAAGTTCAGGAAAGCCAAAGGTACACTGCGTTGCACCCGTGATGCGAGTAAACCGAAGCGCGTCAGTGTGAAAGCAGCCTTGGGCCCCTTTCAGTCTGACCAATTGGACCCTCCATTCACCTCTAAGTAGTGGCAGACATAAACTGACTTGTGTTCTACCTCCAATACGGTTCGCTAAAAAGTATTGCGGGTTGGGTCAGTGTCTGCTCTGCATATGCAGAGCAGACACAGACATGCCATCCACCCGCTCCGCTGATTGTGGCCCGCAACCGGTTACCCAGTTGCTTAAGTGGGCTGCGCTCTTCAAAAGGTTGGGCACCTCTGCCCTAGAGAATAAGATGTCATTGCAACTTTTTATCTCGCAGAGTATTTGCATTTTTTTTTTGGGGGGGGGTTCATGCTTTAAAAAAAAAAAAAACGCAAAGTTAGCCCAATTTATTTTTTTGCATAATGTGAAAGGTGATGTTACGATGAGTAAATACCTAACATGTCACGCTTCAAAATGTAAATATCCCTTGTAATAGGAATAGTCTCTGACAGGCAGTGTTAATTTAGTCTACTAAAATGACTAAAACATTTTAGTCGACTAAATTAATACTATTAGTCTACTAAAATACGACTAAAACAATTGAGATGACTAAAATACAACTAAAGCTAAAATGCAATTTTAGTCAAAAGACTGAAACTCAATTGAAGTGTGGCTTCAAAATTAACACTGGTCTTGTAGTGCATGTTCATACCTCAGTACCATAAATAATAACATATGAGATTTTTCGCTCCAGCAATATGAGTTTGGACATTGTAGAGAAATTTTAACTAATGCATTACAATTTAATTACACCATTAGATTTTAGCCGACTAAAATGAGTTTTAGTCAACGAAAATGAGTTTTAGTCAACTAAAATGTACCGGAGATTTTAGTCAACTAAATACGACTAAAACTATTGCAGAAGACTAAAATGGGACTAAAACTAAATCGAAATTTGTTGCCAAAATTAACACTGCTGACAGGTCCTCTTTACAGTAAGATATGGGGTCAAGAAGTCCCCACATATCACATCTAGACTGGTAAGCCTAAAAAAAAAAGATCCTGGCTTCCCAGCCGAGGCGGGGTAATTCTTTCAAATGCAGAGGCCGGGTGTGACGTCATAACATGGCGCCCAGCCACATAACGATCATAGAGACTCTGGGACCATCTGGCACGCCAGAAATCTCTATGGTCAACATCCAGCGCTGGACGGTTCCTTTTCCGGTTCACCGATCGCAGCGGCGACCCGGAAAAGCATCGGAGGGCAGCGGGGGGTCCCCTCCTGCCACTTATAAGAATGATCAAGCGGCTGAACTCCACTATGGTTGTTATTATGGTGAAGGGAATCGCTGCCTCTAAAAAGATATCTGAATGATGCCTGTAGTTGCAGCCATCATTCAGATATCACCGCTCAAAGTTGATGACATCATATGACTTTGGGCGGGAAGCAGTTAACCAACCATGGCATAATAAATTAATCTCCATGTGCTAATCTATTCTTATACATATAAAGGCTTCTATGACAAGGTAATAATCCAGATGTTCCAGAAGTTTCTCGGGAAGACATTATAGGCCGCATTTTGAATGAGTGAGAAAATTCCCAATCTGTCATCGATGTGGCTCTGGTGACTGAAACTACTACATATGGCATGGTCATGCCCTATAATAAGATCCTTTTGGGCAGATGTAAAAGAGTTTATTGCCTGTCTTCTAACAATATTAAATATATGCAACCCAGCTGGATGTCTACTTGGATATCTTAACGGATTTGAATATAGCGTACTTGACTGCACCAAATTACTCCTGCGCCTATTTTATTTATGCCCAAAAAGTTGTAGTCTAGTAGAAATCCTCTGATCCATTTCTATAAATTGTTGGCAAAGGTTTGTCAGTCAAGGCCTACTGATGTATAAAATGATGTAGAAGAATTTGGTGCGACAGTGTGTATGCAAGACAGCTTGATGGAGTTTATCCCGATGGAAATTCCAATCGAGTGTACAAGGCATAACTGTGTATAACACGTGAACCCATTTACAATGTAGACATGAGGTATATAATGTTATGGCTATATATATATATATATATATATATATATATATATATATATATGTTAATAGGGCATACCTGAAATATGTAAATCTATACTTTCTGTGACAAAAATGGATATTTAAGTGGCATTTGGTAATGACTGGATATTGTCTGTTATACTATTTACTTATTTACTACAAATACTGTACTATTAGACTATTGGAGAAGTAAGTATTTTAGATGCTTACTTGCACATTTTTCCTTTCCACAAACACGTTTTCACACTTGCCGTGTGCCTCTCAACTTCCTCCAGAAAGCATCAATTCCCTAGCACTTGTCCTGTCCCCTCCTCCTCTTGGAGTGTACTAATTACAGTATGTGCTGGTCCAGCTTCTCTACCCCTCTCTTTCCTACATAGCTTTTTATGTAAGGGAAACTTATACAGTTAAACAACTTTCCTAAAATATGTTAAATGCACATAGAATCTTACGGCAAGATAGTTGTTGAAATGAATAGTCTGGTGACAGGGGTTCTTAATAATCATATAAATGGTGTTAACTTACAACCTTGTTCTGTATGCTTTTAAAAGACTCTTGAAGTCTGACCTTTGTCCCATAGAAGCTGGTTAAGTTATGGAGGTATCACAAGTATAGTGTTCCATATAGACAAATGGTAATTGGTGTCCGTATCCCCATATTAGATCAAGCTCAGTAGGTGATGCAAGCTGTACGTAAAGCCCACCTCTGCCCTTTGCAGTGCTTATTTTTAATTAAACAGTCAAGACTCCCCCTGATCTACACCAGTCCTAAGTCAGCTGCTAGGCATCAGTTTTACAATCACTTAATGTATACAGCCCACACGCACACAGAGCTTGGATAATGGAATTCATTCTAGAGTCGGTTCACCTAAAGCTAATTTCACTTTTGTGTAGCTGCTTATGGGTAGAATCTCCTACAATCTCACAAACTCAGCTAGTGATTTCTTTCTACCAGGTTTCCTAGTCCCTTGTATTTTAAAGATATAAGCATTCAGGAGACTAACCCTGATAGAATCTTCTCTAAAGCCCTGTACACATGAGTCAAATGTTGGGAGACAGCATTTAAAAAAAGATAAACCTCAGACATTCGGCCCGTGTATGTCAGTATGTCCAACAGAAGCTGGCCGTTTGGAGGGGAGGGGCCTCTGTCCTGTAATGTACTCAAAGATGAGAAATTTACAGTTAAGTAACAACTTCTATTATCTTAAAGGAGAATACAATTTTAAATGTTGAACTGCTGCTGACAGGCAGAGTGTATGCCAGCCTGTCCGATAGAAGCCGCCTTGTGTCAGACGTGCATGCTGAAAAACCAGCAGCAAACCGACTCTCAATCAGCGCTCTCAGCTAATGGCAGACAGAGCTGATTGGAGTGTTCTGGCTGTCAACAGCTCTGCGGGGGAGATCGCTGAACTAACCTTGCATGGTTAGTACTGCGGCTCCGACCAGAGCTGGAAAACTGTTAGTATGTACCCGGCTTTAATTAAAAAATGTTGGTGGACAAACCCTTTAAATTTATAGTTTCAATCTGTTTTTTTTGGATCCCAATCAGTTCCTTTGGAAATTACTTTTTGTCATTTTGAAACTTGTACAGGTTAGCTTACTAGAAGGTGTGAATACATAATTTTAGCAAGTAACCACTGCAATATTTTAGTTGGCTTAGCCTTTACAGTTTAATCACATCTCATAAGTCAGAGCTTATGTTACCTTCTATATGCAAGATGTTTTTTGAATTACTACATCTGGCCATAAAAAGTAGATTAGTAGGTCACTGACTTGCTCTTTCTGCATCATTAAAAATTCTTAATGTATTATGACCTCTGCACATGACATAAATCACCATCGCAATGCTTTATTATTGATGTTTGTAGGTCAAAAGGATTATGTGTATGTTTCAGTATGTCCAGCACTTTCTGAAAAAAAACTGGCAGATTACTCTTGTAAATTTCTATGGTAATGTGTAATTCTGGATTTGTAGTTTGTAACGTTATAACTAAAACTAATGATGGATCTCTGTATTGATGATTGTAAGTTAGTATGTTACTGTTAGACAAGCTGTTTTGTAATTTGGTATTACAATTACCTTTTGTTTCAGTTTGCAGGCAATCATACTTTTAAAAGAATTACTAGAAATTTCACATTTCTTTCTTGTACATTAGGGAACAGGGTAATTCTGAGATAAGTCGGTTATACTACTGCCTACATTTGTAAAGCTGTTGGTCAGCTTCCACCGTCATACTTCAGTTTTTATGCTAGTGTCTCTCTGAGAAAGAAACCCTTTCTACTAAGATTTTTTTCTGTTTTTATCAAGAACTATTTTATTCTTCAGTCAAGTGTTTTTATTACTGTCAGAGAGCTAATTTCCTACAGCTTTCCATATTTGCAACTATGCTGAAGATGCTGGGCCAATTTATTATGTATTGCAGCTATTTGTATTGCTCTGACAATTTGCACAGCTCTTTACATTCACATCAGTTCTTGCCCTGCAAGAGCCAATTGACCTACCAACGAGTCTTTGGAGTGTGGAAGGAAACCAAAGTACATGGAGGAAACTCATGTAAGCAGGGAGAACACGGAAGCTCCTTGATTGTAGTGTCCTAGTTGGTATTTCTTTATCGTACATCACGGGGACACAGAGCGGCAATCCATTACTATGTGGGTTATAGAGTCTACCTTCAGGTGTGGACACTGGTGTAATTAACTACACAGGAAGTTCCCTCCCTATATAACCCCTCCCATACTGGGAGCTCCTCAGTTTTTTCATCAGTGTCTAAGGTGTTGGTCACGAGTGAACATGTGCTCTTAGGAGCTCCACTGGAGGGATCCATGCTGGATGTAAAAAACCTCCATAAATCCGGATCCGTCCAAGGTGCTTCATAGCCAAAGTGGACGGTACCCGGGCCTCGGTACGAAGAACGAGGTTTAGCCTATAATGCTTCTCTGCGGAGGGCTGGATCCTGGGTTCCAGAACTTTGTGCCTTCTAAGAAACAAATGTTTTTTCTGCTGCCAGGATGCTATATAGGTCCAGGGGAGTTGGTGTTCCTGCCATGGACCCCGGTCCCTGAAGGTCTAGGACAATACCCACGGTGAAGGGGGAAGATTGGGCCTCTTGCTTGGCAATACCCTGCAGCGTGGAGAAGGTAAGAGGAGGGCCTACGGGACTTGGTTCGACAGTAGGTCCTCCGTGGGGGACTTGGGTCTCGCCTATATTATGCTTCTATGCATGGGCAATGTAAACCACTATGTCTTCTGAGACAGGATGGCTCAGGGCACCCATATACCTCCCCTAGCCGGCATGCAGCCTGGCCCACCATGTCTGTTAGACAGGATGGCTGCAGTACCTATATATCTCCCCTTGAACGGGCCGGTACATAAAAAAAAAAAAAAATATGCCCTTAATCCTTTACAAAGGATTGTCTTCCGTGAGTAGTTGCAAGTCTTATCTGTGTTTCCACTACTATGGGCAGTAGAAGACATGCCTGATGTTTTTGCTTACCATGCTTTCCAGAAAACGGAAGCTTAAGTGTTAGCTGATCTATTGTGTCCCACTTCCTCCACTTCAGACTCTACCATGTTGCACGTGCTCGCCGGCTCAGTGCAGTCGCAGAGAAGGCTCTTCAAAGGGCCCGGACGTCAGAGCTCTGTAAAGCTAGGGGGACACAAATGTAAGCATCTTGTGTGAGTTGGATACAGATTCATCTAAGACGCCTACTCGCATCTAGCTGTGCAGATTAGCAGGCATTGTGTCAGACTAAATTCAGCTATTTGATGCACCTGGGTTAAGTGCCCCTGATTTAGCTTAGGACTTGGTCTCCCCATTGAATAAGGTCAGGGGTAGGAATATAAAGAGGGATCGCCACCTGAACCTGGTGGACCCTTATTCTCCTCTGAAGAGACTTAAACAGCTCATAGATTGAGCCATCAGACCTGTCAGGCAATGCAGCCTTCCCCCGACATTGCAATCACTCTGCATGTGTTTTGTGTTTTGCAAAAAAAAAAAAGGGGGGGTGTTCCCCTTTTCCTGCTTTAATCCTGAAACAAAGGGATTAGAAAGCTTGGGGATAAAAGTTTCACTGTCAGAGGACAGGAGACAGGAGCTGCAGCCTAACAAGGAGAAGCTATCAAAAGCCCTACAGGTTCTGATTACACCTCTATCTTCTCCTTAGAGTGTAAAGAGAGGTTTTCCTATAGGTGGCTAGTAAGACCTCCATATAATCCTCAGCCTGGTGTCGGCTTCAGGCTAACCAAATGCATCGGAGGGATGCACAGTTGCGGGCACACATTGCTAATGTCTCTTAATTGAGGAAACACACATCTGCAGAGGATAATTTCCTCTTTACCAGTCCGCATGTTGCATAACATACATGAGTTTGGAATGCATGTGGGATAAAAACAAGTAACAGAGCAGATTCTATTGTGGATCGCATAAACATACATGTTTCTGTCTATATGGTGCTGCATGTTTCCACAAAAGGTCGCATAAAAGATGCTTGTAATGCTGAATCGCATAAAGACGTTTGTAGGCATAAAAATGCTGAATCACACATGATTACCTGATCACCCAAGTCCTTGTTTCCCCCAAGGATGTTTGGTTACACAGAAGAGGTTTGTTTCCACAGAAAGGCCTAAAATCGCATAAAGTTGCTTGGATGCAAAAAAGATGCTGGATCACACATGGTTAACTGATCATCAGCGTCCTGGATTACCCAAGGATGTTTGGTCACACAAATAGGCTTGTTTCCACAAAGGTACCTAAAGTCGCATAAAGATGCTTGTATGCATAAAAATGCTGAATCACACATGATTACCTGATCACCCAAGTCCTTGTTTCCCCCAAGGATGTTTGGTTACACAGAAGAGGTTTGTTTCCACAGAAAGGCCTAAAATCGCATAAAGTTGCTTGGATGCAAAAAAGATGCTGGATCACACATGGTTACCTGATCATCAGCGTCCTGGATTACCCAAGGATGTTTGGTCACACAAATAGGCTTGTTTCCACAAAAGTACCTAAAGTCGCATAAAGATGCTTGTATGCATAAAAATGCTGAATCGCATAAAGGATGCTTGTATGCATAAAAAGGTTGAATCACACAGGATTACATGATCACCCAAGTCCTTGATTCCCCAAGGATATTTGGTCACGCAAAGAGGCTTGTTCCCACAGAAATGCCTAGAATCGCATAAAGAGGCCTGAAGGCATAAAAATGCTGAATCACACAGGATTACCCGATCACCCAAGTCCTGGATTACTCAAGGCCTAAAGGGATCGCTTAAAGATGCTTGAATGCAAAAAGAAGCTGGATCACACATGGTTGTTGGATCAACAGAGTCCTGGATTACCCAGGGATACTTGATCACATAGAGAGGCTTGTTTCACAGAAATGCCTAAAGTCGCATTAAGATGCTTGGGTGCATAAGGATGCTGGAACGCACAGGGGTGCTTGGTCACACAAGGGTTCTTGTCCGCACAGTAGTGCTTAAAATGCATAAGATGTTGATCGCATGGAAGATGCTGAATCGCATGCATGGCTACTTTAAAGTTGCACATGGTGGCTTAATTAAGCAATACAGGATGCCTTGTGTTTGCATAGAGATACGTGTGGCGTGAGACATATTTATATGATTTCATGCTTCCATGAACACACACTGCCATGTACACATGCCTCCATTGAGGCATATGGCTTTAACACTTGCCACATACACATATGGGGAGCCAGTTGCATATGTGTTTATTTACTTGGGACTGCAGAGGTTGTCTGCGTTGTGCAGGGGAACAGCACTATCTCCAGTTGGTGGTCTTGCCCTTTTGGGTTAGCCTCCGTGTCTGGGTTGTCAGGGTGCTAGGGCCCGCCTCTAGCAGGTCTGTAGGCCCAGGGTATAGCAGTAATGGCATACGGAAGCAGACTCCTGCTGATGGATCAGTCAGCAGCATGGCTGGACCTAAGGGTGTCCAGCATGGTCAGGTATCTGGATCTCCTGGGTTAGGATTCCAGTCTAAAGATACGTTCTTCATTGACAAGAAGCTGGGTATGTTTTGCACCAGGAGAGTACTTTTAGCCTAAGACAAGACCATCGCTATAAGAAAGCTGGTCTAGGTGGTTACGGCAAGGAACAGTTCCTTACTTTTGACCTTCTGCTTAAGGCACTAGAGAAGATGCTGCTTCATTCAAGACAGTTCCCTATACTTTTATTCAGGACTGTTATAAACAGTATTGTGTTGGCCTAGAAGGAGTGGATCTTGACCTAGCATTATCCAAAGAACCGGTCCCAGAGATAGGCTGGAATTCCTCTTGGTGGTTCTTAACTAAAGGGTTTGCCAGGTCAGGAAGAGACCTTGGCCCAGGGGAAGTAGTCGAGCTCCAATGGAGCCTTATCTGTCAGCTAGAGCTACCGATGGAGCATCTGGCTTAGGGGCCTGAACGTTCAGGGGCTGGTTGGTTCGGTCAGAGTTCAATCAGACTATACCATATTAAGTGATTTACTTAATTTACCAAGGAGGAGCTTGTGCCTTGCCTATTGACATTCATCATTTCATGAAATGCAGAATTGGCAGGCGATTCGCTGTAGCCGTCAACAAGTGTCTCCAGGAGAAGGACCTCTACACCCCGACTGTTTTCCTGACCAAGGGCCACAGAAATAGTACCCTGTACATAAGATGTATTGGCGTCCAGGCTCAACAAGAAATTGAACAGCTTGAGGTCAAGGACAAGGGATCCACCCGCATGCGGGGCAGATGTGTTAGTAATCTGGTGGGACTAGTGGTCACTGGTTATGTCTCTCCCCCCAGTGCCGCTGCGTTTGTGGCTTCCATGCAACATTAGAGGATGGCGGAAGCTGGCCTGATTACTCCGGCATAGCCCTGACGACCTTTTCTGTGCAGGGACAGTAGGGGTGGTAGTAGAGGATCCACGGTCCCTTACATCTTGTCCAGGCCTACTTCGAAGGGGGTATTACATCCTGTCGTGCAACAGGTGAATTAATGGTCTGGCTATTTTAGCCCACATTCTTCAGGATCAGGGTTTTTAGAATCAACGGCACTTCCTTGATTCATACAGGAAGGCTGGCCTCCAGGACCAGATATCCCAGGATCGGGAGAGCCCATGTTCCTGGTATGAAACAGATGGTGGCATCCTTGGAAGTTTGTCAAAGATAAAATTCCTGCCTTCCTGCATTTGGAAAGGAGACGGAGCCAGCCTTAAGTTACATCAAGGATCTGATCTCGGCCTTGCCTCCAAAGGTCGCTTGCTTCACACTCTTTGTTCCGAGCCATTATACAAGGGGTGACGCGCATAAGTCCACCAGTTTAGGCGCCCTTGTGCTTGGAGGATTGGCTCTAGTTTTGTCGGCTTACAGGGTCAGCTCTGTGGGCCGATGCACCATATTTCCCTTCAGCCTTTAACAAGGGAATTGGTGTTCTTGGTTGTGGTAGCCTCCAAGAGAGTTTCAACCTCTTGGTATAAAACCATACTTATTCTTACTAGTAGGGTGATGTTAATCCTCACCCAGCCTTATTTACTAGAAGGATCTAGTGTTCATTTGAATCTAGATATTCTTACCTCCCCCTTTTTCAAAACCTTGTTTTCGGAAGGAAAGGTTATTGCTTTCTCTCAGTAGAGATGAGCAGTTAAATATCTATCTGAAGGTTCAGATATAGAAATCTGAAGTTTTTATTGTGCTGCCAGAAGACCCTAGATGTGGGCAGGCAGTGTTCAGTTCAGCTATTAAAATGGTTACACTCTCTCCTTTGGAGTAGAAGGGTCAAGGCCTATCTGAAGCGGCTGCTCGGATACGGAAAGCTGATGTTATTGCGCTACCAGGAGGCCCCAGGGAGGGGCAGGCAGCGTCTAAAATCAACTGTTTTCAAGATTGATTCATCAGGGTATTATTCAGGCTTGTGGTTCGGAGAGTGGGACTCCCCCTGTTTCTTGGGGGGGGGGGGTGCTCCGTACCAGGATAGTAAGCACTTTATGCGCGATGCTTTACCGAGCCTTTATGACGCAGATTTTCAGGGCCGCAACTTGGCGTCTGTGCTTAGGTTCACTGATTCTTGTCAGATGTACATAGGAGGGCAAAAGGATGCAGCTTTTTGGCGCAGTATGCATCTGGCAGCATTATAGATCCTCACATCTGATGGCGGCCTGCGTTGTTTGTGTCTCCCTCCCCTCAGTAAGCTTTGCTTTCGGACATCCCACATAGTAATGGATTGCCGCTCTGTGTCCCGTGATGTACGATAAAGAAAATAGGATTTTTTATGACAGCTTACCTATAAAATCCTTTTCTTGGAGTACATCACGGGACACAGAGCTCCCGCCCCTCTTGTTTGGGGATATTGGGACACTTATTGCTTTGCTACAAAAACTGAGGAGCTCCCAGTATGGGAGGGGTTATATAGGGAGGGAACTTCCTGTGTAGTTAATTACACCAGTGTCAACACCTGAAGGTAGACTCTATAACCCACATAGTAATGGATTGCCGCTCTGTGTCCCGTGATGTACTCCAAGAAAAGGATTTTACAGGTAAGCTGTCATAAAAAATCCTATTTTTTACAAATGACCCTAGTGCTGCAAGGCTGAAGTGAAAAACCACAAAGACGCTCTATGGCCTGTAATGTGACCCTAGGGCACTGGATTCTGCTTGGGATGCTCTCCAGACACCCGTTCTTTGTGAGTGAGCTGCAGAGCACTTTATAGGTCCAGAGTCGAGGTACAAGTGAGTGAGAAACTTATGGGACTTTTTAAGGCTCCCTCTTTGAGTTGTTTTTACTGTGCATTCACCTCCTCCTAGGTTCCATATTCACACTTTCTTAGGGATACATCTTTGGTCCTTAATGATGCCAGTGGAGCCCATGCTTAGAGCTGGAGCAGCCTACATCCACATTTTCTGAAGATATGAGTCTGGGTTTCCTCAGCCTGTAAACATTTTCCCAGTACACGTGCAACTGAAACCTGTTTTTTGTATTCTTATGGGCTTAATCCACATAAGTTATTCACTCGGCAACACCCCATTGAGGAGAAGTTCCTCAAAAAGTGGGTCATTCCTTTTGTGGATAAAGCCACTTTCCTGTCTTTAAAACAACGCAAGCTAAACTCAAGTCAATGCCTGCATCTTTTACCTGGCTTTTTCCAGAGGTCGGACTGTGGCCATTTTCATTGGCTGGCGTGGGATGACATCAGTCCTATACACGTGCAGGAGCGCAGTCATCCTGGGACTCTGTGCTGGAATGTTACCTGAGTTGCACTTGCGCTGTTCAGTGTATATTCTATAGAAGACTGCAAGTAGGCAGGTAGGCTTTATTTATTGCAGTAGAGACATTGCATGAGCTTGTCTGCTTATTGTTTTTAAAAGTTTGTACTTTAGTTCCACCTCAACAAGTCTTTTCCTTTCAAGAACATTCTAGTGTTTAAAGATCCTGTGGATAAAAACCTTCCTAATTGGCCCTGCTTTGCAAACGGTCATTGATGCCATGTCCATCTGCCAGGCCCTGGATGTAAAATCCAAGGATATGTCCAGAGATTCCAGTTTAATCCTTACTGATCATTCTATTCTTCTACTGTTGGAACGTATTTCTGTTGCCTGCACTACTGTAGGTTTGACCCCCCTTTGCCTTCAGAACTGCCTTAATTCTTTGTGGCATAGAATCAACAAGGTGTTAGAAACATTCCTCAGAGATTTTGGTCCATCATCACGCGGTTGCTGCAGATTTGTTGACTGCACAGCCATGAAGCCAATCTCTTGGTCCAACACATCACAAAGGTGCTCTATTGAATTGAGATCTGGTGATTGTAGAGGCCATTTGATTACAGTGAACTCATTGTCATGTTTAGATGATTTGAGCTTTGTGACATGGTGCATTATTTTGCTGGAAGTAGCCATCACAAGATGGGTACACTGTTATAAAGGGATGGACATGGTCAGCAACAATACTCAGGTAGGCTGTGATGTTTAAACGATTCTCAATTGGTGTGGCAAGAAAATATCCCCTACACCACAACCACCAACCTGAACCGTTAAAATAAGGCAGGATGGATCCATGCTTTCATGGTTATGCCAAATTCTGACCCTACCTTCTAAATGTTGCAGCTGAAATTGAGACTCATCAGACCAGGCAATGTTTTTCCAATCTTACTGTCCAATTTTGGTGACACTTGGTGTGGTCTTCTGCTGCTGTAGCCCATTTGCTTCAAGGTTCGATGTGTTGTGCACTCAGAGATTCATTCTGCATACCTTTGCTGTAACGTGGTTATTTTAGTTACTTTTGTCTTTTTATCATCTAGAACCAGTCTGACCATTCTCCTCTGACTTCAACAAGGCATTTTGTATACACAACTGCCGCTCACTGGAAATTTTCTTTTTTTCGGACCATTCTCTCTAAACCCTAGGGATGGTTGTGTGTAAAAATCCCAGTAGATCAGTCGTTTTTTAGACCAGCCTTTCTGGCACCAACACCCATGCCATGTTCACTAGGCAATTGAACAGGTGTACCTAATGCAGTGGCCAGTGAGAGTACTTGTGCACAACAAAATATTCCTGCTGTTTAAATTTAAAAAAAAAATACAAAATTAAAAACATTACTGATTACATAAAGTGCTATAAATTCCACACCCAGTGTCCACAATTAGCTCAAAGGGCTGCTAACATATGATCTGAAACTTGTATGTTAAAATCAAGCATTCTGTACTCCCAACTTTCCAGACCACCAAAAGTGCCAACTTTGTACTGGAAATTTATGATCTCTGCGTTATAAAGATCAAATGAGCTTGTGAAAAGGGTTAAACTCCACTGGACATACTGTAGTGTATGTTTCCACGTATTTCTCCTTCTGGAATACAGCCAATATCCTAGAACACACAGCTCCCCTCAGGTGTGATAGGAGAAAAAGACCAACATCGGGTAATAACGCTAACACATAATATAGTACTTGTGCGTTAAAGTCAAACATTTTGGTGCTCACAACTTTCCAAACCACCAAAAGGGACAGCTTTTTACCAGAAATGTATGATCTCTTTATTACGAAGAGATCAAATGCACTTGTAAATAGGGTTAAACCCCTCTTGATCTGCTGTATGTTTCTACATATTTCTCCTTCTGGAACACAGACAAAATTTGGACACACAACTCACATCAGGAATAATGGAAAGAAAAGCAAACCAACATAAATTATTAAAACTAAAACACTTCTTTAGTAAGAAAAGGTATTCACAAATATCAGATTAAAAACTTCAAGCACCATACTGTTGTACACTGGCAGGCAAACATAAAGTCACTGGCCGCAAACCAAGCTCCTATGTGCGTTTTGTCTGCAGTAGGACATCCTCGTGAATCATCGAAGTAACTCGGAACCAACTAACCCATGTTCGACTGCTGTTTACCTGGAACCCTTTTTTTACTTTGACCTTCAAAGTTCTCATTTGAACATTTGCTACTACACCAAGTAACAATTGTAGTGTACAGATATGGTTTTCATGTTGTTTTGCACAGTGTTTTAGTTTCTAGTTAACATTCCTGTGTCCGGATATACGTAGTGCTGCTATTTCTTGGTACACCAAGTGCATTCTATTTTCTGTTTTATGAGGTTTACATTGTTGTTTTGGTGGGCTTGTTGGCATTTTGTTTGCTGTATTGCACACCACTCAGATGGACTGTTTTGGATGTTACTCTTGTTTCCAAATTAATGCTTTGTCCCTCAGTAAACTAGAAAGAAAACAGGATATTGTAGTTGCCATAAAATCCTTGGAGTTCATTAGGAGCACAGGTTCAAATTGTCTGTGTTTATGAACCACTCCTACTAGTGCTTTTCCACAAAACTGGTGCATGATGGAAGTGGGGAGGTCATACTGGACAGAGCGCAGTCACTATGTCGCCTTGACTGATGTGACATTGCACTAATAAGAGTGAATATGTTTGCAACAGAGTGCTGGTGACGTTTTATTGTTTGTCAACTTGGAAATCGCAATGCACACTCGTAGAAGCTACCTTGATTAAGCTGTCATAGCATTAATAAACTGAATACTAAGAGCCAATGCAAGATGCAGTAGAATGTTTTGTTTTTCTTTATTATGGGGGCGATAATTTGTCCATTTTTATAATTGGGGTCATTGACAACCTTCAGCACCTGAATATTTCTTATTTGTATTCTAAACAAGTAAAATTGTAACATCTGTAGCAGCAATAATTTTGTTACTTTAATTGGCTCACTTTTTGTACAGGTTTGGTGGGGAAAGTTTACAGTTTTCTAAAATTGTTTTTGTTTGATCAAATCTGATTGCTAAAATCTTATATCAATTTTAACATGTAACTTCCAAAGTGGTTTTCAGTCTTTTAAATAAGCAGCTTTCAATAAAGCAGTATTAAACCCAAAAGCAAACATTTTGTTATATTGCAGCTTACCAATTCTCAGATGTGATGGCTGTGTTAGTTTTCCTTTTTCAGGCCTTCTTTCTTTTGTTTCCATCTTGTGATCTGGCCAGTAAGTCTGCCGTTTTCCTCAAGCTCCCCAGCAGATTGTATGAATGTGACAAACCAATCAACACTGGTAGAATGGGAATACAATTATCAGCTTTTATTTATTAATGCAAAACCTTTATATCAAAAGTTGTTAGTGCATACATTTACCGCTACTGTTCAGTTTTGTATTTTCCTTTTTTTTTTTTTTTTTCTTTTTTCTACCACATCAGACTTAACCCAAAGTTTTGAGGCATAAGAGGGGTTCCGCCCTTCATATTTCTACCTCGCATTCGCATCACTTGTGGTTAATTCAATATATTTATTTATTTTGTCTTGTTTGTATTTATTTTTTATTTTTATTTTTTTATTCTTTTTTTTTTATTTATATATAAATATATATATATATATATATATATATATATATATATATAATTTTTTTTTTAAAAAACAAAGGTGCAATTACAGATAACGAATCATACAATGTATAGCTCTAATGGAAGTAAGAACTCCCGTTGCTCCCCTCTGTCCCTTTAACCCTGGGTCTCCAATTTTTTATTTTTTTTTCCTTCCCTCCCCTGTATTGTTTAAATATTTATCCTCCCCCGCCCTATTTATGCCCCCCCCCCCCCCCCCGCTTCTTCCATGTTTACCCTATTGGATCGGGTCGACTTGCCTCTTCTTTTTTTTTTTTTTTTAAGGTTTTACCTGTCTGTTTCTGATAGTACTTGCATAAGTTTTTCCGTTAAGTTTCTCCACTGGTCCCAGATCCTCCCGCCTCTTCCTCCCTCAGGTCGGCCCTTCTCAGATACTCCATCTCTGCGATGTGGTCGACCCTGTGTATGAATTCTTTTAGGGGTGGTTTCTGCGGGTGAAGCCAAAATTTCGGGATCAAACCCTTTGCTGCGTTTAACAGCACCGGGACCAATGTCGAAGCATATTTTTTTCCCCTTTTACTAAACCTTGTCTATGAAAAAGACAGGTCAAGGGATCTAGAGGGATCTTGTATTTTCCTTTGTTATACTTTGTTCTTAAAATTTCCATGAGCACTATTTGCATATAAAGGTACCAGATTACATGGCACCAATGCATTTTCAGCAGCCACCCCTTATCTAAAAAAAACTAAATATTTATAAAGCAGTGAATGTGACGTTAACAAAACTTTCACTGCAGGTGTATTTTCATGCATGTGTTTTGAATACAGTGATTCATCTGCAGAGAATGATTGGTGAATGTAAATGGCATAAAAATGTTCCCTTTACAGACTCATTAGTCAAGATACTGACAGAATCGGAGACATTCTTAAACATGCATGGAGACCGAATAAAGGATTGTTATGATATTGTGTTGGGGTATGTTCCTACTTAAGGCAAATAATGACTATCAGTGAGATCAGACAGCACAAGAGTGCAAAGGCCCTGGACATTGATCATGGTGGTGGGCTACCAAGGACTAGATTTTTCAGGTGAAGGTTAACCATATGAAGCTCCATGTAACTCTCTCAGTACATATTTTGTTGAAAGTAGAGGTTCGAAAACCTTGTGCTTTTTAAAAACTCACTGAAAGCGACATTGATCAGCCCTCGACTTTCACAGTAATGTTTAGAACATACAATCTTTACAAAAACCTGCTAAAACTATATACAAATAATAAAAAGAATGCCAACGGCATCTGCTTGCTTAATATACTGTGGAGTGAAAAGTCCGTTGCTTGTTCTTTCTTTCGTACATCGTTCTCTGTAGCAGTTTTTAGTGACAGTATGTTAAATGGGCTCTGCAATAATCTCTAGTTTAGGATTGAAAGCATCATTTAAGTGCATACATCAGCTCCTGCTTACTGCCCTTTCAATGGTAATGAAAAGAAGCAGTAAATAATCTATCAGTAGGACTTCCGAGAGGGACTCTTTCACGTCTTTGTTCCTTTTGTTCAACAAGAACATCACATTTCTCAAAGAGAAGTCTTGGTGCGAGAATGGAGAATGGCTTCTATAGTGCCAAATTACTGCCTATTGAGTGCTTCTGGACAGTTCCCACTTGTGGGCAGGAATAAAAATGGTACAGGGTAATGGCCCTTACTTTCTCCTTCTCGCATATCTCTAAATGTAATTGATTATGGTAGCATAATCTATTGTATATAGGGTCATTATTTTAATGTTTAAGACATGAAAAGAACATAGTATTTAACTGTAACCTAAGCCCTGCTAAATACAGTGTAATTTGTCTCAAATTTAGTAAACTAACCATGCAAATTCCTTGCTGGGGCAAAGTTTAAATATGAGGAACATAGCATGTCATATGGGAAAGATAGTTATAGCTGCAGATTTCCCACGCTTGTCATTTAATGTGCACCACATGCTTACCCAAAACATACAAAAAAAATATACATTACTTTTGAGTTTTGTGGACTTTACTAGTTGTACTGCAAGCTTTAATTTTATGCCAGGTCATAGTGCAAATAAATAGATCTTTAATCAAGAATGAGGGGTGGTTAGGGTCCTCCTGCACCACCTGTTTTTTTATTAAAATTATAAACATGTTATTCTTACCTGCTCTGTGCATTGGTATTCCTCCAGTTTTGGGGTCCACTGCTGGCGCTTTTGGCTCCTCCTCTTCGGTGGGTGCTCCCAAAGAATGCTGCTTTCTATGGGGACACTGGTGCAGGCTCACTCCCGAGCATTCCTCCCTGGATTTGACACACATACAGGGTGGCTAGGCACTGCCCCCTGTACCATCGTTACTGGATTTGATTGACAGCGGTGGGAACCAATGATTCATTGCTAAAGGAATGTTAGGCTTGCTAGGTCTAGGAAAGGTAGGAGGGTGTATTTGGACTGTAAGTCGTTAAAGATGCTGGACAAGAAGCAGCTGTAGGGAAATTTGGTCATTTACCTTTTGTATGGAGGCAGAGCGCTTCTTCCAAGCCTCTGCTATTGTTTGACAGCCAAAAAAATTAACGTAGCCAGTTGTTGCTTGGGAGCATCCTTGGGGATAATGGGTGAAATCAAGTGTGAAAGAGCCCAAAAGGAGAGTCATTTCAGGCACAATCGCCATGTGTGAGCGTAGTTGGGATTCACTATGGTTATCTGAGCCGGAACCCAGTATTATCCAAGGAATTTTTTTTTAGGCTGATTCAAATGTATTTGTGTTGGTAGAACATTTATGTAGAACATTGGTTGCTGATTGGTCGGTAAGTTTGAGCTAGGATATTCTATGTTGTTTTTGTATGTATACGTGCCTTTTCCAGTGCTCCTTACTGTAAAGACCAGTCATAGGTAGGGGCAGTTACATTTGTTTTTTATTTTTTGTCACAGCATTTAGCTACATTTGACCAGTCCTTGTTTCAATGCTTTAAATCCTTGTGGCCAATAGGTCACATGTCCAGCTAATTTCGTATTAGAGACTCTAGGATGCCTCGATTTGTTGAGCATGTCATAAAGGATGAAAATTTACTTTGGCACACCAGGGGTGTGTAAACAAATATACTCAAATACTGTCTTGATGTATGGAAATGTGGATATTGGCCACAGAGGTAGAATCCAGTGGTGGAGTTGCAAGAATCTGTAGTGTTCAGGTGCAGGAGCCTTGTTGTGTTCAAAGTGGTTATCTGTTCCACTTTATACCAAGTCCAGGTCGCTCTAGGTATAACCTATAAGCCTTCATTCAGGCTTTACACAAGCCTGACAAAAGAGGATATCACTTTAACTCAAAACTTTTTGCATTAATCAATGTCCTGATTAGAAAATGTCCCCTCCACTCCTGTTCTAGTGGCAACTTAACCCTAACTTTCATTTCTGTTGACACTGGTAATCAGGACAGTTATAGAGGTTAAATCTCCCTAAAGGGGGCACAGACGGTAATAATAACCTGACAATTGTTTCAAAATCTCTATCCAAAGAACACATTTTGAATAAGCTAGAATAGCGTGAAATGAGCTGTTGGTTTATGCGTCTGAAGCTGCATGCAGGGAGCCTGTGTACCTAAATTAGGCTGATGGGGTTATATAGACACACATGTATTTGCTTTTGCCTGCATTCTAACAAATATATATAATGTAGTGTTCAACTCTAAACACAACTACGGCACGCCTCACAAATAGGTCAGAAAATCATTATATGAACATGGCGGCAGGTAGCAGTGCACAGATCTTGCAGCTTCAGATGGTCTGTGGGCAAAGGACAAACTATAATAACAAAACAAATAAGTGCAGACCCTAGTGCAGTTTTTTTATGTTCAATCTATTTTTATTCATTTTCAAATGAAACAGCATACAAGTAATAAATTATACATTGAGATTCAACCAGTAGGCACAGTTACAGCCAAACGTGTGACATATCTCAAATCAGTACAGTTTGAACCTGTAAAAGTTCTTATATACAGCACGGATAACTCTTATGAACATGTTACTATATCATAACCATGACCAATTATCAGGAAAGTAAATGGAGCATGACAGAAAAATCAGACTATACATATCCAGTACTCTGCCAACATTCTAATTTACCTAAAACTGTAGGTAGGAGGAGGAGTACCCTTGAGTGAATGTGTAATAATCCATCCAGAAGAAAAAAGGCAGAATAGATGAGAGCGATACAAATAAGCAAAGAAGAAAAGAGGAAGAGAAAAAAGTGGGGGGGGGGGCACAGGATAAAAGCTAGGAGAACAGAGAACCATCTATTCAAGAGAGGTCCCAGGAACAACATTGTGGTGAAACGAATCCGCTATGAATGGCTCAAAACCAGAAGAATATTGAAAATGAGACCAAACAGTCCACATGAGGAAATGGTACTCAGATTCATTTTTGTCCCTTGCAACCATTTGTTCTAAATGTTCAATAAAATCTAGTTCACAAGCCTATTCAGCTTTTGACAGGGTATCTGATCAATGCCAATGTCTGCCAATAACAGAGCAAGCCGTTGTGAGAAAATGTCTAATTAGACTTTTTTTTTTATTAGTTTATAGAAGGCTGGTACCATAGATAACCGAGCAATATGGGGTTCTTTAGTGATTTTGTCTCCCACTAGTACAATTAGAGTATCTTGTCCCAGAACGGGGTGATTATAGGGCAGGCACTCCAAATATGGGTCATAGTGCCAGGAGCTTGCAAACATCTCCAACATATATCCTACAGTTCATATTTTTATTAGTAAAAAAAATATTAAAAGTAAAAATCATCAAACACCCATAATGTGATGA
Source organism: Rana kukunoris (assembly GCA_029574335.1). Lineage (NCBI taxonomy): Eukaryota > Metazoa > Chordata > Amphibia > Anura > Ranidae > Rana > Rana kukunoris. Next base: position 162,510,859 of record CM056054.1, on the reverse strand, counting down.
ACATGCAGGCAGGAGGTGTGCAGCATCGGCTGTTCTCGTGGCTATGTGGAAACCCAAGCAGCTTTCTGAAGGGGGGGAGAGCTGTTGGCAACCACAGAGAGTTATCTAGCGTTGTACTGTTGCCATGACAAAGCATTTCAGGGATATGTCCCCCTTTTTCAAATCAAGGGATTGGCAAATTAACCCTTTAGGGCAGGGATAGGCAGACTCAGCACTCCAGTTTTGAAACTACAAATCCCATCATGCCTCTGCCTCTGAGTCATATCTGTGATTGTCAGGGTCTTGCAATGTCTCATGGGTCTTGTAGTTTCACGACATGTGGAGGGCCGAGGTTGCCTACCCCTGCTTTAGGATGGCAATTAGAGCTTTTCTGTCACTGGTAAATTTACTACTAATCAGTATAGTAAATAATGTGACCAAAATTTACCATAAATTGAACAGTAAATGAATGGTACAATTAAAAGGCTTATCTCCTTTAGAATCAATGTATCCAAAAAAAAAGGAATATCAAATAATTTGAAAAATGGTAATTAAAATTAAAAATATATTTAAAATTGCCCCTAAACGCGTTTTCATCGAAACAGAACAAAACTAGACATCCTCTGCGCCGGCAGCATTCTCTCTCCCTCCTGCAGAAAGACGCTTGTTTTTTTTACATTGCTATGTGGGGCCTGTTCTTCCCTGCAGCCAGGTCATGTTGATTGTTACTCGGCACGCTGCACACCTCCTGCCTAGGCACAGTTGAGGCTGGATAGTACACCCTGCATTTCCCCATATAGAGAAGGAACTGACTGACATAGAGGAGCGCTGGTTTTCTTAACATCTTGAATGAATGAATGAATGAATGAAAAAAACGTATATAGCGCGGCACATGCGAACCAAATCGCCTCTGGGCGCTAGTTGTATCAGTCTCTCTTGACATCAAAAGAGCAGAGTTTTAATCTGTCTTCTGAAGGTCAGGTGGTTTTCCTCCAACCGAGTGCTGGTAGGTAAAGCGTTCCAAAGTCTGGGACCCTGGACAGCAAACCTTCTTTCTCCTTTGGACTTGAATCTGGCTTTGGGTACTTTGACCAAATTTTGGTCACTGGATCGCAGAGCGCGATTGGGATTGTGGGGTTCTATTTTATCGCAAAGATATTGCGGGGCTGTTCCGTGGATGCATTTATGGGTATTGAGCTCAGCTGTATTTGTGACGCCAATCCACAACCTGAGGGTGATCTCATTCTTTTCTGAAATGCCATGTGTTCCTCACAGAATGTAAGTTTGATTTTAACTTTATTACTAATAAAAAGATTAACTGTGCTAGGGTCTGCACTTTTTTGTTTTTTTTCTTCCCTGCATTTTGCACATTTCCTATCGACCAGTCAGGCTGCCCAACATAGTAATAGGAATGTATGGGACAAGGCTTAGTAGCAAAATCTGACACTACCTGCACATGCTTGAGGTTTGCCCATCAAACAGCCATGCATTAGAGGGGTTTAGAAGGCTTATGAAGGTTTGTTTAACCACCTCCTATTGGTTCTCATATGGCTACACTTTACTACCCTTCCACTTAGTGACAGACTCTTTAAAGCTGAAGTTTAATCTGCTTATATTTTGCTTTCCTCCGGCCCCGTACACACGACCAAGAACCTCGGCAGAATCCAGCGAGAAGCTCGCTGGGATCCATATTCTGCCGAGATACTCGGTCGTGTGTACGTTTTCGCCGAGCGTCCTGTTGAGCAAGTCGTCGAGCCAAAATAGAGAGCAGGTTCTCTATTTGCTCGATGGCCCATCGAGAACCATGGCTCGGCGCCTTTCCCCGGCAGCTTGTTCGACGATTTCGATGGCCGGGCGAGAACCTCGACGGGCGGAACGATGTGTTTGGCCCGTCGAGGTTCTCGTACGTGTGTACGCGGCCTTAGCTTTTGTTTTCCCCCTCAAGTATGTGAATGACATTTTTTAAATTACCTTTCTCAGGAGCCCTCAGTCCTGACACTGTAAGGATCTATGCAAATATCAATATATGAGAACCTCATAGGCCCCGATTCACAAAGCACTTTACGCCGACGTAGTGCAAATGTGCGCCCGGCGTATTTGTGCGCCAGACCCACAAAACCAACATACGTCTAAAAACAGGCCATCCTACCCCGACGTATCTTGGTTACGCTGGTGTAGCGTGGGCGCAAATATGGTTTGGACGCATGTTGCTTCTCCCATTGATTAGGCATTCAAATATGCAAATTAAGGGAATACGGCGATTCGTGAACGTACGTGCGCCTGGCTAAGCGATGTTTGCGTAAGTTGTACGTCTGGCGTAAAGTTATTCCCCATGCAACCCAGCAATAGACATGCCCCAGAGAACACAGGCCGGCGTATTGGGCGTACGTTACGTTCACGGCGTACGTAGTGATCTGGTGTAGCTTAGGCAGTTGTGCCAGAGATGTTGTGAGCATGCGCATAAGGGTGCTGTTTCATACGGCTACGTCACGGCGCATGCGCAGTTCGTGATACGCCGGGCTTAAATCTCTGCACCATGCTCGGACTATCATTTGCATGGGGTCACGCCCACTTCCACTTGCGCCGGCCTGCGCTTTCTAAAATACGTTACGCTGGCACATCTTGGTGAGCAATGGCTTGCTGAATACAGTGCATGCCTCTCCGCGCTGTGCCGGTGTAGCGTACTGTGTGTGCGCTGCGCCGGCGTAAATGTGCGCCCACTCTCTGTGAATCAGGGCCATAGTGTGCAGTGAAATAATGGTAAGCAATTGCAATATCGGTAAAGGAGAGAAGCCAGTACAACTGTGTAAGACTGATGGTAGGGTTATAGTTGTATTTTAACCACTTCCTTACTGGGCATGTATACCCCCTTCCTGACCAGGTGAAATTTCAGCTTGCGGCACTGCGTCACTTTAACTGACAATTGCGCGGTCGTGCGATATATTGACAAGTTGTTAAATTAGAAAACTGGGTCATTATGTGCATCTGTCCTTTTACACTAAACCCAGAGGTGTAGGACTTGCCTAACAGAAATGTTCTGATTTGCGACTACTGCGTGAAGAATATTTCTATGATGTAGAGCTCTTTATCTGAAATTTGTGTTTGTTGAGACTATTTGTGGGTTGGTTTAATGATGTTGTATACAAAACTATTCATTATACTTTGTAAATCTACAAAACGCCCTGCTGCACAAGTTGGTCATGGTAAAAACAATAATGAAATTTAAAATAAAACAAAATAATCCATTTTAAAAATAAAAATGATTTAGCCTACCCTCCCAGCAACATGCTGAAGATGTGGACAAGAAACGGGGGATCTACTACACATTTTAAGGTCATGTCCTTTGGACGATAGTGTATGAGATGACCCAAAAATTCACAAATGGGGAAATCCCTAAGATGCCAGTGTTCTCCCTCCTTCACCATAACCCCATACCCATAACAATCAACAAAAGTCTCAACAATGGGGAAATCTGTCATGACCCTGACAATCCAGCAATGGGTTAAATGGGTTGTAGGTATTCGACTACTGGAAAGCCTTACTAGCTGATCGAAAAACACTTGCTCTAAGGTGCTCTAAGGCGGGGGTCGGCAACCTGTTGATCGCGGTGCACCTGTCGACCGCAGGCAGGTGACAGGTGGGCTGTGAACAGGTTTTCTGCACCGATGACCTTCTATGTGTACCGATCCTTGGCTCCCCTCCCAGCTTCCGCCTCGCCATCAATGTCCCGGTCTCTCTCTTCCCCCTCCCGCTTCCAACCGCCTCCGCTGCTGTGATTAGTGAACAGCGGAGACTGGGAGGAAGCACAGCCCAGGATGGAGGGTGGAAGGAGGAGCTGGCCAAATTAACTTTTTATGTTAACTACTTAAGCCCAGGACCATTTGGCTGGCCAAAGATCAGAGGACATTTTGCGATTCGGCACTGCGTCACTTTAACTGACATTTGAGGTCCTTTTTCCCCCACAAATAGAGCTTTTCTTTTGGTGGTATTGGATCACCTCTGCGGTTTTTATTTTTTGCGCTATAAACAAAAATAGAGCGCCACTTTAAAAAAAAATGCAATATTTTTTACTTTTTGCTATAATAAATATCCCCAAATAATAATAAGCGTTTGATTGGTTTGCGCAAAAGTTAGTGTCTACGAAATAGGCCATAGTTTTATGGTATTTTTATTCATATTTTCTTCTTTTTTTTTTTTTTTTTACTAGTAATGGTGGCGATCAGTGATTTTTATCTCATGACTGCGGCATTATAGCAGACATATCAGACACATTTGACACCATTTTGGGACCATTGTCATTTTTACAGCGATCAGTGCTATAAGAATGCACTGGTTACTGTAAAAATGGCAGTGAATGGGTTAACCTGTATGGGGCACTGAAGGGGTTAAGTGTGTCCTAGGGAGTAATTCTAACTGTTAGGGTTTGTGGCTACGAGTGACATGTCACTGATCACTGCTCCCGATGACAGTGTCACTAGGCAGAATGGGGAGATGCATGTTTACACTTGCCTCTCCCTGTTCTACAGCTCTGTGTCCCATCGAGTCCGAGGGGTCCCACGGGCACGGAGCTCACAGCAGGGGCAACTTTTAAAGTGACTTATGTATACGTTACTCTGCCCAGCCATGCCATTCTGCAGGCATATATGTACAGGAACCGGTCGGGAACCAGTTAAACTGTTGGTGATTTGTTTCTAGGACACAGGGTGGTCCTAAGCACCCAATCACCAACTTGCTAATATGAAAAGTAACTCTGCCCTCTGAATTGCCTGGGGGTGGCCAGAGCCATTGGATTTTAACTAAAATCTACTTCTTCCATTAGACAAATAGATTCCCTGTTTGTTCTTTCTTTGAGGCCTTGCAAGGGGCACGCTGCTTTAATAATCTGAATGAATGAATGAATGAATGAATGAAACTTGTATAGCGCGGTACAATCGAACTGAATCGCCTCTGGGCGCTTGTTGTTCCTGTCTCCTTTGATATCAAAAGAGAAAAGTCTTGACCTTTTTCCTGAATGCTAGGTGGTTCTCCTCCAACCGAATGCTGGTTGGTAAAGCGTTGGCTTTCGGAACCTGGAGCAGGTTCTGATTCGTGGATCGCAAAACGCGATTGGGGTTATGCGCTTTTATTAATTCGCATAGATAGAGGGGGGCATTTCCATGGACACATCTATGCGTAAGACAGAGAGCTTTAAAAGCAATTCTGTCTTTAACTGGCAGTCAATGAAGGGCTTTCAGTGAAGGCGAGATAGATTCCCAGGGTTTTTTCCCTGTCACAAGTCTGGCGGCCGTATTCTGAACGACTTGCAGACGAGCGATTTGGTACTTGGGGAGTCCGAGGTAAAGGGCATTTGCATAATCCAGCCTGTAGTTTACAATTGCTCCCACCACGACCGATAGATCTTCTTTAGGGATGAACGGAGTGAGTCTGCGTAGTAGGCGCAGTAGATGGTGAGATCCGCTGACTACTGACCCTATTTGTGCGTCCATTGTCATAAAGGAGTCAAAAATGACCCCTAGGCTTTTGACTTTGGCGCTGGGGGTGATGAGCTTGCCCAAAATAGGCGGGGGGTCCACGCTGTTGAAAGTTGATTCCTACGCTTGGCGTGAAACAGGAGAAGTTCTGTTTTCGCTCCATTGAGTTTAAGATAACTCTTTGTCATCCAGTCCTCTATCAAAGAGAGACATGTCTCTAGATTGAGGTGGTGATCCTGTCTATTGCAGATGCGGAAATACAGTTGCGTATCATCTGCATATGAGTGGTAAAGCAGTTTTTGGCTGCTGATAATCTCAAAAAGAGGACGAAGATATATGTTAAACAGCACTGGTGACAGAGACGATCCTTGAGGGACTCCGCATGTTACTGTGCGTTTCTCAGACGTAAAAGGTCCTAACTTCACTGTTTGCGATCGGTTTTCCAGAAAAGAGGAGAACCAAGATAAATCGCCTTCTGCGACTCTGGCTACTTCAGCAAGCCGAGTCAGTAACCGTTTGTGGTCTACAGTGTCGAAAGCGGCACTTAGGTCCAACAGAACTAGAAGACAAGATTCTCCTTCGTCTGCGGCCTTGAGAACATCGTCCCATACTTTCAGCAATGCTGTTTCCGTCCCGTGTCCGGGACGGAAGCCTGATTGCAATGGGTCAAGTAGCTTGTAGGTATCTAGATGCTGTTGCAGCTGTTGTACCACTACTTTTTCCATTATCTTTGAGAGTACGTTGAGGCTTGTTATGGGACGGCGGTGGAGTGGGTCCTTGGGGTCCAGGGAGGGTTTCTTAAGGATGGGTTGGATTATACCGTCTTTCAACTGTGAGGGCACTATGCCCTCCAAGAAAGACTGGTTGATAAGCTGCGTGATGGGAGGAGCCAGGATGTAGGCGCATTCCTTCAGCAGTTTTGTGGGGATAATGTCATTTGGCGCTGTGCCATTACGCAAAGCGCCAATGACATTCTTGGTGGTCTCAATGGAGATGGGTCCCAGGGTAAACTTACCTGATATAGGAGAATTACTATGGGTGCTGTGTGAGAGGCTGCAGGGGGGGCTGAGGGGGGGATTGTTTTGCTGAATGCTTTCACGGATTGCCTTGATTTTATCAATGAAGTAATCCGATAGTTCATTGCAAAATTCTTGTGTGTCCGAACTGGGGGCTTCAATGCATCCTGGTTTCATGGTCTGGGTGACCATCTTGAAGAGTTCGCCGGGGGGCGGTTTAGGGCACCGTTGATAGCCTCCGAAAAATACCTTTTCTTGGCTTGGAAAATTCCTTTGTGGTATTTTCTTGTAGTCGCCTTGTAGATGGATAGGTTTAGCTCTGATCAATCTGCCTTTGAACAGTGGATGATGACCTTAATTGCAAGAGCCCATGCTCTTAAACAAAAACATCTCCTATTTGGAGTACCCTGGGCCTTAAGCCTTCATTAACACCTGAGCGTATCGATTTAGTGAAGTTTTTCGGGTGTTTTTTTTTTTTAAGCTTTTTTTGCAGCTTATCTAGAAGCATATTGCAAGCGTTTTATAGCTTCAGGAGTTTTTGTTTAGCCAATAGCAAGCACTAGGGGGGAGAGGAAATTAGGGGCGCAGAGCTGCTATTTTAGCCTTTTACAAGCATTTTTGTGCTCAAGTCGGGCGCTTTTAATAAAGTCTATGGGGGCCAAAAACGCTTGTAAAAAGGAAGCTCATGTACTTTTTTGAGCTTCAGATGACGGAACACTTACATATGTACAGGGGCCATTGAAATTAATATGATTTTGCTTGTTGGGCGTTTTTGGAGCTTCAGAGCTGAGCGTTTTATAAGCTGAAAACATGCAGGTGTGAACAGGGCCTTGATACCAAGCCGCTATTGTCCAACTATGTAAACCCAGTCTTCTGTTTAGACTTCTTTAAAGTTTACCAGGTGGGTGTGCAATCTTCTGCAGATGCAGCTTTCATATAAATTAATGGAGCTTAGGGCCACAGTGCTGCACAGCTAGAATTCTAGCCCTTGAGCTGCTGTTCTCTAGCTTTATTATGGTACAACAGTTTGATTCCCACACTTCAGAAAGAAAAGAATAATCACTGAAAACAGCTCTAAATTACCAATAATACACATGTATTGATTATAATTATACTTCTTCCTCTCTACGGAGTTAACCAGCGAGAGTGAATGTCTACTCCTATCTTATCACTCTCGCACCATAAATGCAGTATTCACAGTCTGCTAAAGTCTTTTAGTGAAGCATTTATCATATTAATAAAGAAATAATTTAGGCTATTGGACAACTGGTGGTTGCCATGACACCAAGACTGATGCACAATTTTTCCTCCTGTGTCTGATCTTGAGGAGCATGAAGTAATAAAACCCTGCTAGCTCACCTATACAAGTGAATCATCTTCATCTAATTCCTTGTGCACGTAAGATTTATGTATTGCAGGTGATTAAACAAAATGTAACTAATAATGTAAGCCGGGAGATCTGTGTCTGAGCCCACAGATGGTGACCCCGTAATGTTAATCATTTTCCCAGGACCTTCAGCTTCTTGGCTGCAAGCTGTTTGCTAGAGGACAGTTTAGTAGGATGTTCCAAAATGCACACGTTTAGAGAATTACTCCTATGAGAAGTGTTTTAAATTGTGTGGAATGTAAATTTTTGTTGTTAATGACAGATTGGAGTATTCATTTTGGAATAGGTTATAATTTCATATAGATTTTATTAAAAACAAACTAGTTTCTAAATGTCTCAGTAGAATTGGTGCATATCTGCCATAGAATGAGGAGTGTATAGTGTGATTTCAGTAAGTGCATATTTATTAATTGTGCCTGCAAATTATATTTTGCTTGCTCCTCTGTGTCACAATGGTTGGACAGCATATATGTAGATATGTGGATTCGTTTTCTAGAGGGTTTTTTTTCTTCATCTGTAAGGTATACTTTAGTTTATGCCATTTTTATTTCTTCAACCTCAGGTTTGAGTAAAGAACATTCCTTGATTCCTCCATCAACACTCAGTGAGGGATTACCGCTTATTGTATTCTGACAACATCCGCATACAGTGATCATTGCAAGCAGCTATAGTGATTCGCTAGTCATTGGAAAAAAAAAAAAAAAACGACGAGCTACTGGTTGTACTGAAGTTGATCGATAGAGCAACTTCAGTACAACCGGTTTGCCCATACATGGATCGAAATTTGGCCAGTTTCTTCTGAACCAGGCACATTTTAATACAGCTGGCTTAGGAGTAGGAGCAACCCTGTTCCAGAGCTTCTTTAGATGACCTTTAAAAAAAATCTTTAAAAAAAAAAAACCCCTAGTTTTAATCTGCTTATATTTTGCCTTCCCTGGTTCCTCCCTCCCTCATCAACATATTAATGAAATGTTCAAAAGTGTTCTCATTTCATTACATATTTTATTTTAGACCCATCTATGTCATTGCTGTGTTTCTGTACTTCTCTATGCAATGCAGGCAGATTATTATTTATTATTATTACAGCATTTAAAATGTAAAACAAATTATTATTCCTGATCACCCCTCTCCTAGAGTAGTACATTCTTACTATAGCGAGACTGAACTACTTAATTTTTTATTGACATACTGTCACTGCTACACCAGTCATACGATGAAGCTGTACTTCACTTTTGACAGTATGTAAAAACATTATATATCTATATATATATATATATATATATATATATATATATATATATATATATATATATAGTTATAATTATTATTGTTTTTAAGACTTTTTCTTAAATTGTTGCTCAAAAAAACTCGCCATGCCTCTTCCTAAATATCTCAGACTGTCCACTTTCCACAATGGGGTCATTTGTACTGTCCTGGATTTTTATTGTCCTCAAGAAACAAAGAAATAAAGTAGGCTGTCAGTATATCAGGATTGGTCAATTTTCAAATATATATATATATATATATATATATATATATATCATAGTTTGTAGACGCTATAACTTTCACATAAACCAATTAATATACACTTATTGGTATTTTTGTTTTACCGAAGACATGTAGCAGAATACATATTTGCCTACATTTAGAAACTTGATTTTAATGGATATGTTTTATAACAGAAAGTAAAAAATATATATATATATATTTTTCAAAATTTTCTGTGTCTTTTTCTATTATATAGCAATAAAATAAAACCTCAGTGGTCATCAAATACCACCATAAGAAAGCTCTATTTGTCTGAAAAAAATATGTATATTTAATCTGCATACAGTGTTGCATGATAACGCAATTGCCAGTTAAAGAAGCACAGTGGGGAATAGCAATTCCCTGTGATTAGTTTTATTTGCTCTCCAATGAGTACGCAAACCAGTTAAAACACTTCTAATGGTGTGGTGAGGAGTCATAGCTCACATCAGAGTATTATCAAGATCGTTCGCATCTTCCCTTTATATTTTTTATTTGTCAAATTTGTTTATTGGGTTTAAAGTAAAGAGAAAACAGTAGATACAATTGACAATAAAAAATTACAGAAAAAGAAAAATGGTATCATGTAATAAGAGAGTATTTGAAACATAGAAAATCCAATAAATATTTGTAGATCCTATGAGAAATATTAAAGGAATCATTAACCACTTAACCCCTGGACCATATTGCTGGTCAAAGACCAGAGCACTTTTTGTGATTCGGCACTGCGTCGCTTTAACTGACAATTGCGCGGTCGTGCGATGTGGCTCCCAAACAAAATTGGCGTCCTTTTTTTCCCACAAATAGAGCTTTCTTTTGGTGGTATTTGATCATCTCTGCGGTTTTTATTTTTTGCGCTATAAATAAAAATAGAGCGACTATTTTGAAAAAAATGCAATATTTTTTACATTTTGCTATAATAAATATCCCCAAAAAAGATATAAAAAAACATTTTTTTTCCTCAGTTTAGGCCGATACGTATTCTTCTACATATTTTTCGTAAAAAAAAATCGCAATTAGCGTTTATTGATTGGTTTGCGCAAAATGTATAGCGTTTACAAAAAAGGGGGTAGTTTTATGGCATTTTTATTAATATTTTTTTTTTTTTTTTACTAGTAACGGCGGCGATCAGTGTTTTTTTTCGGTACTGCGATATTATGGCGGACACATCGGACACTTTTGACACATTTTTGGGACCATTGGCATTTTTATAGCGATCAATGCTATAAAAATGCATTGGATTACTATAAAAATGCCATTGGCAGTGAAGGGGTTAACACTAGAGGGCAGGGAAGGGGTTAAGTGTGTTCCTGGGTGTGTTCTAACTGTATGGGGGGGTGGACTCACTAGGGGAAATCACTGATCTTCTGTTCATACATTGTATCAACAGAAGACAAGCGTTTCCCCCCGCTGACAGGAACGAGAGGTATGTGTTTACACACATACCTCCCGTTCCCCGCTCTGTAACGAATGAGCGCGCGTGCCCGGCGGTGATCGCGCCCGCCGGGCACGCACGCGGGACGAGCGGGGAACAGGAGGTATGTGTGTATACACATACCTCTCGTTCCTGTCGGCGCCCCCTAGCGGCCGCTAATGGTAGGACGTAGAGCTACGTGCTCTCGCCCAGCAGTGCCACCATCCCGCCGTATAACTGCGGTGGGCAGTCGGCAAGCAGTTAAAGCAGGTTATAGTCAAACCAATCATGTTAGTCTATTGCATTTGAACTCATATAAAATATTATAGAATATTGTGATATAAATGGAACCGGATATAATTATGATATGAACTATAGCTATGGAGCAATTGTAATTTTAGCAATGAATCGGTTCAAAAACTGGCCGAAATAGGGGGAGAAGGATCTTATTCATGTTAATTATTAAAAAAATAGGGGCAAAATTAGATATCGTCTTTACATATTCACATTTACCATTTTATATAATGAGATAGCCTGAGCTATATATTTGAAGAAGTGAGAGATAAAAAGAAAGAAAAAGGACAGAATGTGGAGTATAAAAAGTGGAAAGTGATGAAAACAATAGGATAGGAAAGGGAGTACAGGATAGAGGAAAGGCTCCGGGGTCGTTACATAATAGAGATAGTAATAATATCGATGAACTATATCCAGAATGTTACTGGCTTACAATATCTTACCAAGGTCTCAATAGAGAATCATCTGGGTTAGATGAGATAGTATAGGTCACCCATGGGTTCCACATTTTTCATATATGTCTATGGAATTATTGGTTATGGCTTCTGATTTTGAGTGGAGCATGGCTTGGTGTACTCTATTTCTGGTTTCAGAAACTAAAAGCGTAGCGGTTTTCCAAGCTTTGTAGATGGTTTGCTTTGCAGCTGTGGTGATTTGTAGGAACAGTTTAAATTGAGCATAGGAAATACAATCCGGTTTTAAATTTAGGAGTGCGGTAGTCAGATCAGGAGTAATGGATTTCTTGAAAACTGCTGAAATCATGAGGAATATTTCTTTCCAGTAATTTTTTGTAACAGGGCACTCCCAGAAAATATGTAAATGTGTTCCCGGATCACCACAGCCGTGAAAACAAAGCGGGGAATAATGGGGAGCAAATTTTGCTATTCTAACAGGAACCAAGTACATGAGAACTTTATAATTCGTTTCCATAGCAAGTATATTTTGGGAAGACGTTTTAGTATTTGACCATACTTTATTCCAGGTAGATATATCTATATTAACACCAAGGTCGTTCATCCATTTTTCAGCATATGTAGGTAATTTTGTGGTAAGCTCAGTACTTAGTTGGCTATATAGTGTTGAAATGAGTCCTCTTGAATGAGGATCTCGTTTACATATTCGTTCAAACTGCGTCATGTCACTCAATTTATTTATATCTTGTAAATATGGTGCAAAGAAATTTTTAATTTGTAAGTAGCGAAAAATTTCTGATGCCGGAAGTTTATGACTTTCACGGATTTTAAATGAAGCATGTGTTAAAAAGTCACAACATTGTGTTAGACCCGCTGAAATCCATCTTGTGAAGGTTCTAGGAAATGTGAGGGCTGGGTAAAACGTTGAGTTTCTCATAAAAGATATAAGGGGTACATGTGGGGATTGGAAACCCTGGGTCATTTTAAATCTTTCCCAAATAGTGATTGTATGTTTAGTAATCTTATTGTCGATTATTTTGTGGTTAGAGGAGGTGGACCATATGACATTTGGTATAGAGATTGGGTCGCTATCAATGGTTTCAATTACTACCCATAGTGGAATTTCATGGCTTACATGGTATTTGGGAATGTTTGCTATTTGCGCAGCATGAAAATAAGTGGCAAAGTTTGGGAAACCTACACCTCCTTTAAGTTTAGGGAGGTATAGGGTGTGTGGAGAGATTCGAGATTTTAAAGTGCTCCATATAAATGATTGTGTTTTTCGTTGTAGGTTTCTGAGGAAGTAGGCTGGAATAGGAATGGGTAAAACTCTAAAGAGATATAAAATTTTGGGTAATATAGTCATTTTTATAACATTTATTTTACCTAACCAAGATAAGGGGAGAGTGGACCATTGCTTTAAATAATTTGAAATTTTCCGTAACAGTGGAGGGTCGTTGGCGGAGAAAATATATTTTAGATCAGGGGTAAGTACAATACCTAGATATGAGAGATGTCGCGGACCATGTAAAAGGGAGGGATATCTTCGCTTGTTGAAGTATATCTGGGGGCAAAGAAACATTTAAAGCTATAGATTTTTGCATGTTTATTTTTAATCCAGATATATGGGCAAAATGGTCAAGTTTGTTTAGAACGTTGGGAGCAGTAATATGGGGGGAGGACATGAAAATTAAAATATCATCAGCAAATAAGCAGAGTTTATGATGGTAGCCAGCCAGTTCTATACCTTTAATTGATGGATTTGCTCTAATAGCTTGAGCTAGGGGTTCGATGAGTAAGGCAAATAACAGTGGGGAGAGGGGGCACCCCTGGCGGGGTGCCTCTGTTAATATTGAACATAGCTGATTTATACCCTGCATACTTGATGTATGCATTTGAGTTATTATATAAAGATGTGACCCAACCAAGGAAATGTGGGCCAAAGCCCCATTTTTGTAAAGTGAAATGTAGGTAGGGCCACGTTACCGTGTCAAAAGCTTTTTTGATGTCTAGTGACAGTAGACACATAGGGATTCTTCTTTTTTTGGCTGCTTGGATCAGCAACAAGGCCCTACGAACATTATCAGTTGCTTGGCGCATTGGGGTAAAACCAACCTGGTCGTTACTTCTTAAGGTACCTATTATGCTATTCAATCGGGTTGCAATCACTTTCGCTAATAATTTTATATCTAGATTTAAGAGTGATATAGGTCTAAAATTAGCACAGAAAGAGTCCTCAGATTGTGGCTTAGGAATCATAGATATAATTGCGGTTAGAGTTTTAGGTCTGAATGATTGGTTATTAATGATGGAGTTGAATGCTTCTAACATCAGGGGAGTTAATATATGTGAGAATTTTTTATAGTAAAGGGCTGAAAACCCATCTGGTCCCAGACGCTTATTTGGTTTTAGGCATTTGATTGCTTGTTCAATTTCAATGGGAGTGATGGGGCTTTCAAGGCTTTTATAATGACTTTGGGATAAAGTAGGGAGTTTTATTTGAGAAAAAAAAGTTTCTGCTGAGAATTGGTCGAAAGAGCCTTCTTTTTTATACAAGGAGGTGAGATGTTTGTGGAAGGTATGAAGGATATTGACTGGATTACTTGTATATTTATCATAGGAGATTTTCAGTCGGATTGGTTTGGATGGGTTGTTTAGTTTTTTAGGTGCACGTGCAAGGAGAGTGTCAGGTTTATTGGCTTAAGAGTAGTATTTTTGTTTGGATTTACAAAGAGTTTTATCTACTGATTCTGATAAAAATAGGTCTAGATTTAACCTAGCTTTCTCGAGTTGTGTTTTATTCTGCGGTGTAGGGCTAGATTGGAATTTATTATGACAGTTGTTAAATTCAGTTTCAAGTTTTTGTTGCAGTTTTTTCTTTTCTTTCTTTTGATGTGATGCTTGATGTAAGCAATATCCTCTAAGGACAGGCTTATGCGCTTCCCATAATGTTAGTGGGGATATATTTGAGGATTTATTATTTTTTAAGTATTCTTTTAGGGCAATTTCTAGGTCTTGAGAGAGTGAAGGGTGTGATAAGAGAGAGTTGTTTATTTGCCACGTTGAGTCTTGTGCTTTTTGAAGTAATGAGTTAAAGATGGAAATGATAGCGCAATGATCGGTCCATGTATAGGGTTTGATATATGAGGTGAGCAATTCAGGGACATACAAATGAAAATTAAAATGTGATCAATACGGTAAAAGGATTTGTGAGGGTTAGAATAGAAGGAGTATTGACGTTTGGATGGGTTAATTTCACGCCAAGAATCTGTTAATGAATGTTGTTGGAGTCTCTGAAACGATCTAGATTGAGAATTAGATGTAGGGGGTAATGGTGATTTATCTAAATAGGGATAAATTGTTTCCACAAATCAGGAGTGTGCCTACTTTATGTGTATCAATAACTCGAAGAAGGTGGGATAAAAACGATGTTGGTCTTTTGTTGGGTGCGTAATATGAGACTAGAGGTAGTTATAGGGGAAGTGGGAGAGACAGGATGTTACAATGAAGAGAGACTTATGAGGGTATAACAAGGCGATTTGGCAGAATGATTTTAAGTGTACTGATACTTATCTTCTATGGGTAGGAAAAATGTGAATGAATTAAGGCATTGCTAAATTAACCATGGAGTTTGGAGGAGACACAAAGTGAGTTACTCAGTCAAGTCAGTCCATTGTGTCCTGCTGGTCAGAAACTGGAGGATTGAAATGGCCTCTCTTTGGGGTAGTCTGTCTGTTTCCATCAGGTTCAGGGATTGATGAATGTGGAGGAGAGTCAGAAAGGGCACAGTGTCGCGTATTTGCAGATGACTTATTATAAAGCTGAAGTTTTTGCAGCGTGTTCTTTAGTCCTGTAGTGGTTTTGCTGGAGTATTTGGTTCCTTGATAAGTGAACCTAATTGAAAATGGAAACCCCCATTAATATGGGATGTGGTGGAGTTGGAGATTTAGGAGCAAAGGTTTCATCTCACAACGTTTAGCTACTGTTATGGGACATAAATCCGAAAAAATTTGGTACGTATGTCCTTGGAAAGTAAGAGATTCTTTCAGTCTAGCTGCAGCCATAATTTGATCTTTGGTGCGGAAAAAGTGGAACTTCGCAATTATATCGCGAGGGGGGCCATCAGCTTTGCGTGGCCCTAAAGCCCTGTGGATTCTATCCATTTCCAATCTTTCTAAAGCAGGGATCCTCAAACTACGGCCCTCCAGCTGTTGCGGAACTACAAGTCCCATGAGGCATTGTAAAACTCTGACATTCACAGACATGACTATGGCATGATGGGAATTGTAGTTCCTGAACAGCTGGAGGGCCGTAGTTTGAGGACCCATGTTCTAAAGGAATTGATGGTGTTAGTTCTTGAAAGAGGGCTGTCATAGAGGATTGGAGGTCAATGATTGACTCCGGTATACCTCTTATACGAAGATTTGAGGGGCGAGCCCTGTTCTCAAATTCCTGCAAACGGGCTTGCATTGCTGCATTTTCTTCTTTTAGCATTTCAAATTCATTGACATGGGTTGCTATGCTTGTTTCAATATCATCCATCCTGTTTTCAAGGTCTGTAGTGCGCCGACCTATGTCTCTGATTTCTTTAGTCAGAGTCTCAGTAATTTGTTCAGAGGACACTTTCAAAGCTTTTTGAAACATTTTCTCCATTTGTTTCAACATTTTGGGTTGTAATGTATCAGTTTGTTTTGACTGGGTTATGGCACTGTGTTCATCATCAGTATCGAAGAAATCCTGTGATAAGTGCTGTTGTTTCTTGTCAGAGCGGGGTTTGACTGCCTGAGGAGAATTTGACAGTGCAATTTTCATATTCCCTTTGAGTGGCTTTTCTTTGAGGGATTTAGCTGCGGTTTTTCCACGGGTTACTCCAAGAACTAGGGTTGTCCCGATACCGATACTAGTATCGGTATCGGGACCGATACCGAGTATTTGCGCTAGTACTTGTACTACTCCCGATACCTAAATAGAATACTTTTTTTTTTTTTTTGAGTGCGGGGTGGAGTGCGGAGCACTCAGAGGGACCATGGCTGAACTCAGAGGGACCATGGCTGAACTCAGAGGGACCATGGCTGAACTCAGAGGGACCATGGCTGCATTTAAAAAGTATCGGTATTCGGTATCGGCGAGTACATGAAAAAAAGTATCGGTACTTGTACTCGGTCCTAAAAAAGTGGTATCGGGACAACCCTACCCAGAACCATATTGTTTTGATCCCCGGGCTCTAGGGAGTGATATGGTGTAATTTATTTTGTAGTTACCCTGCCATTCGAGTGTCTGTCAGAGCCGTTAAGAGCCGAGAAGTACAGAGCTTCAGCAAGACACATCCATCTCTGGCCACTCCAAAACCATCTTCCCTTTATTTTAATCTTCGCGACCGTGACTAACAGGTTAGAAAGTAAGAGGAAGTTTCTTCAATAGTGACCAAGATATAAGTAAAAACCTGAGACATTCTTCCCTTTCTCTCACTATCCAAAATGTAACCACTTGCCGACCAGCCTTCCGCAGTTTTACTGCGGCAGCATAGCTTGGCTGGGGGGGAAACAACGTTATGTTATGTTGCTCCGCCCTGTGGCCACCAGGGGTACGCGTCCGCCAGAGGCATGCACATGCTGCTCGCCCACGGAGCCATGCGAGTGCCCGGCGGGTGCGATGACCACCGGGCACCTGAGATCGCTCGTGACACAGTGTGGTTCTCTCAGGGGAGAAATGACTAATCACCTGTTCATACTTTGTATGAACAGCGATCTGCCATTTCCCCTATTAGGTCCCATCCCCTCTTCAGTAAGAACAAGCAGAGGGAACACAACCCCTTGATCGCCCCCTAGTGTCTTCCCTGCCAGTGACTTTTTTACAGTAATCAGTGCATTTTTATAGCACCAATCGCTGTATATTTGTCAGTGGTCCCAAAAATGTTTCAATTGTCTAATGTGTCCGCCATAATATCGCAGTCCTGATAAAAATTTATGATCACCGCCATTACCATCAGTGCATTTTTATAGCACTAATCGCTGTATAATTGTCAGTGGTCCCAAAAATGATGCAAGTGTCCAATGTGTCCACCATAATATTGCAGTCCTGATAAAAATTTCTGATGGCCGCCATTACTAGTAAAAGAAAAAAATAATAATGAAAATGCCATAATTCTATCCCCTATTTTGTAGACGCTATAACTTTTTTTTTATTACCAAAAATATGTAGAAAAATACATATCAGCCTAAATTGTCAGTTAAAGCAACGCAGTGCCAAATTGTAAAAAGTCAGGAAGGGGGTAAAATCTTCCGGGGCTGAAGCGGTTAAAATAAAATAATAAAAAAAAGCACTGGGCTTAAAGCCTAAGGCTAATGCACAGTGTATAAAAACAAAACCATATATAAAAACTTTCTAAATGTAAAGGAAAAAAGTGATACTAATATGTGATAACGATACACTTTAAAACAACATAGAAAAGGCCCAAAAATAAAGTGCTCCAATGTTGAACGATATTACGGGACACTGAAGAAATCATTAGATGCTTCTTTCCAGAAAGTCAGACAACGCATACAATACATACAATTCACACGATTCCCCGTTCAACAGAGACTGTGCTGTTAGACTCATTTGACCAGAGTGAACATGAATCTGATTGCGTTGGGCAACTAAACTTCACACCTCATTATTACTGTTTGCATTACTTATTGTCAGATTTTCTAGACGTCGGCTAATTGTTAACTGATAGACTAAAACATTACAATTTTATTTATAGCTATGCATAAAACACCTTCCTGGGTTGTCTGTTTCTGTCAGGTTAATATCATGTTGCCTTTTTTTGTTTTGCAGGATGAATATCGAAGTAAAGTTGAGGACTACATCAAGCGTTATGCCAGATGATGCCAACATTCAATTTCTGATCCCTCTCAAGAACAGTGGCCAGCCTCTGTGGGGTCTCCAGAGCCATAAGGGGAGGAATGTGAAAATCATTGAATGGCTTTTATGCCCTCTCCCTGCCAGACTGATGACAAACATTTTACCTCCAGCCCCTGCACTCTAATGCCATTCTTGTGCCCAGCCAAAAGGAGCCTCAAAACTATTCTTCCCCCCTCTTTGGCTATTGATGTGTGTGTGCTTTTTTTTTCCTTTTCCTTTATTGAGTGGGGCGAATAATGCTTGCTTGTTTTATATCTCCTACAATATACGGAGTGTTGTATGAATTCTAACAAGTTGTAATGATCCTTAGAACATCCAATCATGTTCAAAAACATCAGTTACCAGGTGGTCTTGGGTCAAATCTGTGTTTTTCAAACTTGAAGTATATAATCTATAAGCCTCTTATAGGCCTGAGCCACCATAACTGCTTGATGCCTTTTTCATTCAGACAGATGGTTTGCTTTGCAGCTGACACACAAGGTCCAGTAACCGTGACAATGGGGTTAATATTCGCCTCTTGTGGATACTCCAGCATGGAATGTAACAGCTTAAAATGTTTACAGTAATGGAGAGTAAGACCACCTAAGAGGCTGGAGCTAGACACCAAATTCATTTGTCAGGCCTCACTTGATCAGTAGGCTTGTTCAATATCATCCTGTAATCCATTCTTTTTTTTAATAATGATTTTATCTTTGTGCTGAAAGAAGTATGGGGTGAGGCAATATGCAGATTTTCTGCCAGTGAAAGAGTTGCTGGCGCACAGGGTGACTTTCACAGGTAATGAGACATGGGTGAACAATTCTTCTTACTGTGATAATGCAACTTTAACTTATTAATCGTGTTTAAAGGAGCTTAATGGAAACTGTAACCACACCCTGCCAATGTATATGGGTTATATAAATACAAAGATATGCACTTTCACTGGTTTGGTCTCATGTCTCTGTTTACTTTTTGTTTGTATAAAAGATAGTCTTCTCTCATTAAAAAGTACTTAAAGAGAGAAATCTAATCTATACCACCATCCACTCTAAACAACATGGGTGAAGGGATTACCCCCGCTCGATGTGGCTACTAACTGACTGTCAGAAAACAATAACTGTCAGAATACCTGAACAGTGACTGCATCTAATTGGAGGCTCTTACTGTTCAGCCAATGATGTTTCCCATGGCTCTTTCATCAAAACCACTGTTGTCAAGCCAGGTGGGCTCAGTGGGGGCCACCAACGCCTTGAATAACAGCTGACTGTGCAGAAATTAGCCAAGTTTCAATACAACAGGCTTAGCCATGGACATTTTTGTAAGCCTTGGCCATTTTCTCACTCTAATTTAGGAAGTATGGCAGCAGGATAATAGAGGAAAGAGGACTATTGCTTTATTGACCGTCTATTCATGTCATCATTCTGTTTATTTTTATATTCTCTGAACCTGCACCAAAATAAAGACTTGTTCACATATGTTCATTTTCCTCCAATGAACTCAAATAGAAGCATTGATAGACTCACAAGTGTGTTCAATGTGCAGCAGTACTGCATCTATGTGAAGGGACTCCAAAGTTTTATTTTTTATTTTTTTTGTTTTCTCATATAGAGCTGTATTTTGAAGATACTGGAAGATGCCTGTGCAATGGGTTTCCTATATAGGCTGGTTTTTATCTTATCTTTTATCTTACACTGTTCTACTGCCAGAATGGCTCTTTTATTTTATGTTCATATGCACAGGACTCTGACTAAAAGATTTGGCAGCTGAACCTGCATGGACAAGATGCCTGGCGCTTATGCATTTTCAAGGAATACGCCTGTTTGGTGAGGCACTTGACCAATTAATTAAGTTACAGATGGCAAAGTTTTGCTTCCTTCGTGTGCTTCTACCCTTCACTCTACTCTCAGGCTTCAACTTCAAAACTTTAGTTTAGTCCCTCGTTCCAGCACATGGCCTGGCCCAAGAATGCCACCAGGCCATTTACATCCCCATCCCCTCACAATAAAGGGGTGTTCTTACTCTTCGGAAGGAGGGGCATTTGCTGCAGTGTGCATCTCACTTCACTACAGACATCCCATACATATAGAGTCAGTACATTGTTCTGAAGGTTTACTAACTAAAGTCCAAAAGGCGCTACACCACTTCGTTTCCCAGGTAGTTTGTTCTGCAAGTCCTTCCACAGCACAGTTTCAAAGGGTGTTTACTAAAAGCTGTCTATGGTACCAAATGACCCACTAGATGTATCGCCCCCTCATGTCTTTATCCTTACCCAAGTCTTATCTCAATCCAGTGCTGTGCCCATCTGCAGAGGCACTGGTCTATTTCTCTTCTAACAGACCCGGAGCAGGGATAGGGCCAAACCATGCTGTGTGTGTGTCAATGGATGCACGCAGCCCTGCTCAGGCACGAGCCTGCAGGTGTGCCACCAAAGGAAGCACACAGAACAAATAGCACAGAACAAATAAATAGGCCATGTTTATTATTTTAGGTGGAGAAAAATAGTACAACTGCTTTAAACTTTCTCAACAAATTCCTTTGCCCAAGATATTTACAAAACTCCTGGCACTCTACCTGTCTTTTCTCAAGAGCTTGGAGGACAGGCTAGCTATATAATGTTCTGAAAGAAGCATCTCCTGCACGTATCTTCTAGGATCTATCCCAAAATATTTTTTGCTTCAGATCTTTGGCTCAGCGATAAGCCTCAACATCTGTTCTACAAACTTCCATTGGTCTTGAGTATGTGGATCCATTTCAGATACATTAAAAGAAAAAAGATCTTTCTTCTAATGGTAAGTCTATTTTCCATTGCAAATACTCAACTGCTGAGATTCAACAAAACCCCCACAGTGCAATTCACCACCAGAGCTCTGGGTTATTAAAAAGGGATACAAAGCATGCTCCTTTCCTGCATTTATACATACCGCTATTCCCTTTGCATAAGCAAGTCCTTGTCTAGGTGAGTCACCATTTCACAACTAGCAGTTGGAAAACCCTTTCTGTCTTACAATGTTGAAGATTCTTACAGCAGTCAAAAGGTTGCTTAACCTGGGGAGCAGTCTCCAGTACTTGGCAATCCAAAGAACAGGGTCAAGGAAAGAGGCCACCTTGGAACTCAAAGCTGTCAGAATATCAACAACACATTGGACCCTCCTCTTCTGAACAGACACCCAAATGTCATGCATTCTGACAATGCCACCTCATTGGCATATGACATTCACAAAGAGGAGCTTCGCTGTGTTAAGCTTATTTTTCAGAATCATGAATTTTCTACCTCTGCCCTCAGATACTCTAGTAATTCCCAGGTCCCTTTTTAGGTTGCATATGCCTTCATTGAGCATTCTGTCTTCACTGGGGGAGACAAACATGGCAGTGTCTCATGTGTCCTCTTCTCTTCTGAGATCCAAAAAGATCGCCTGACCTTTCAGCCAATTGAGAAGCGGGTAACGAAACACGCTGATAGTAGCAGACCGTGCTGATTGAGAAATGATTGTTTGAAAAGCAATCAAAAGTAACATTCCTGTCTTTGCAGATGACTCCAAGCTAACGTCCTTACAGGACGTCTCCAATTTACAAGCCAACCTCAATGAACTGTTTAATTGGCCGACTATGTGGCAGATGAGTTTTAGTGTTGATAAATGTAAAGTAATGTACTTGGCTAAAAAATATGCATGCATCATACATACTAAAAAAAAGACAGTTTGGTCATCGGGACTTTAAATGAGGCCAATCACCATGCAGTAAGCATGTAGGATATACAGTATTGCTTAATTGGGTTCCAACACAAAAGGGGGGAGTTAGTTTGGGACTTAGAATGAGAGATGTATAGCAAAAAGCAGTATTGACAGAGAGCATTTTATTATGCCTTGTGATATCATGTAAAGCATACTGAATGTCAAAAACTGCATCCACAAAATCGCATAAACATGCTACAAATTATATATGCATAATAACACCATGGTACTTGGCATATCGTGGAGTAAAGACAAGTCCTGCACAACATGAACCCCTGGAGGGGCTTGATGGTATAATGAGAATCTAGGAGTAAAACAGCATAAAAAACATAAAATCTTCTGTATGAACATCATGCATTTATGTATGTCCGATGTGTTTCAGTGGGGGAATACCAACTCTTCAGGGGCAAATGCAGTGGTGATCTATAAAGAGACATAACCATATGGTATAATTTTGTGGTAGAATGATATAAATAATGTATAAAGAACAAGATAGATAACCCTATAAATACTCACGTCAACTGTATAGATGCACAGGACCAGAGCCGTTAAAATTCTCTGGCATGGGAGCTGAGGTAGAGACACGTGGACAAACAGGGAGGACTGTGGATTCCCCAAAGCCAATGTGTGAATGTAGAAGACAGTGGGCCAACGCTTCTGTGGATCGAGATCAGTGGTATATAATGAATGCATAATATTATAAGGAAGTGTGAAAAAGCCCATGCACCAGGTCAGATGAAAGGAAGAACTGAGCAAAGCACCAAGTATGAAAGTGGGTGAGAAAAAGAAGATGAAGCCTGGGTGAGATGATGAAGGAACCATTAGGATAAATAAAGTGCTAAAGGTATTGGGTGAAACCTATGGAAATTTACCTTGTTGGATCACATGGAATTTAGGAAACAAGATCATAAGTGAGAGCTTGCATATAAAAGTGTTGCCAGAGAGACACCTAGACACCAAGTGAGGGGAATTTTAAATGCTCCCAGCTGATCCAATGTGTCCCGCCCAGCGTCACGTGGGCGTGGCAGGGAAGGGGAGGCATCTGTGCCTGAGCGAGTGAATCCACCCATACACGCTTGGTTACCTACCCAATGTCAGCCTAGATTGAAAGAAAAACCTGCTCATGCCGTGCGACAGCAAAATAAATATTGTCGCCCACACCAAGCAGTAATGTAGCGCCGATGCGGTAAGGAGCACCCGCACAGACCCACCACCTCCATCCATTACAAATGGGGAGGAAGGGAACAGGTGGGAGAGGGAGGAGCGCCAAAATCGCATCGCAGCTCACAGGGGACAGATGAACAAACGGCCCAGAGATCCATGCACACACTGCACAGACCCTGACATGATCTTGGTTCCTAAATTCCATATGATCCAACAAGGTAAATTTCCATAGGTTTCACCCAATACCTTTAGCACTTTATTTATCCTCATGGTTACTTCATCATCTCACCCAGGCTACATCTTCCTTTTTTCTCACTCACTTTCATACACACCCACTTTGGTGCTTGCTCAGTTCTTCCTTTCATCTGACCTGGTGCATGGGCTTTTTCACACTTCTTAATATTATACATTCATTATATACCACTGATCTCGATCCACAGAAATGTTGACCCACTGTCTTCTACAGTCACACATTGGCTTTGGAGAATCCAGTGCTGCCTGTTTGTCCACGTGTCTCTATCTCGGCTCCCATGCCAGACAATTTTAACGGCTATGGTCCTGTGCTCACATCTATACAGTTGACGTGAGTATTTATAGGGTTATCTATCTTGTTCTTTATACATTATTTATATTATTCTACTACAAAATTATACCATATGGTTATGTCTCTTTATAGATAACCATTGCATCCGCCCCTGAAGAGTTAGTATACCCCCAATGAAACGTGTCGGGCATACATAGATGCATGATGTTCATTCAGATGATTTTATGTTTTTTATACTGTTTTTCTCCTAGATTCTCATTATACCATCAAGCCCCTCTGGTGGTTCATGTTGTGTAGGACTTGTCTTTACTCCACGTAATGCCAAGTACCATGGTGTTAATATGCATATGTAATTTGTAGCATGTTTATGCGATTTTGTGGATGGAATTTTTGTCAGTCAGTATACTTTACACGATATCACAGGGCATAATAAAATGCTCTTAGCTAAGACTGCTTTTTGCTATACATCTCTGATTCTAAGTCCCAAACTAACTCCCCCCTTTTGTGTTGGAACCCAATTAAGCAATACTGTATATCCTACATGCTTACTCTGCATGGTGATTGGCCTCATTTAAAGTCCCGCTGACCAAACTCTCTCTTTTTTCTGTTGAAATTCGGGATGGAGGCCATTTACCTATGGTGCCCTGGACCACATAATTTATTCTCGAATCATACATACTAGGGGGAGTACAGCTGGGGGGATCCATAGTGGAGAAGGATCTGGGGGTTTTGGTAGATCATAAGCTCAATAATAGCATGCAATGCCAAGCTGCTGTTTCCAAAGCAAGTTCTTTCTTGTATTAAGATAGGTATGGACTCCGGAGAGAGAGAGAGAATTTTGCTTCTGTACAAATAATTAGTAAGACCATATCTGGAAAATGCAGTTCAGTTGTGGGCACCAGTTCTCCAAAAGGATATCGGAACTGGAGACAGTTCAAAGAAGGGCAACCAAACTGATGAGAGGCATGGAGAAACTCGGCTATGAGGTAAGGTTGAAGAAACTGAATTTAGTCACTCTTAAGAAGAGGGGATTGGGGGGGGGTGTTATGATCAACATGTACAAATATATAAGGGGTCCATATTGTGAACTTAGTGTTGTTATTCACTTTACGGACAACACAGAGGACAAGGGGGCTCTCTTTACGTCAAGAGGAAAAAAGATTTCACCTCCAAATACAGAAAGGTTTCTTCACAGTAAGAGCTGTGAAAATGTGGAATAGACTCCCTCCAGAGGTGGTTCTGGCCAACGCAGTAGTTTTCTTTATGAAAGGCCTGGATACTTTCCTGAATGTACATAATATAACTGGGTACTAACATTTATAGGTAAAGTTGATCCAGGGAAAATCCGATTGCCTCTTGGGGGGGGGGGGGGGGGGTTCCGGAAGGAATTTTTCTTTCTCGTACATCACGGGACACAGAGCAGCATATTCATTACTATATGGGTTATATGGAGTACCTTCAGGTGTGGACACTGGCAATCTCAAACAGGAAGTCCCCTCCCTATATAACCCCCTCCCATAGAGGAAGTACCTCAGTTTTTTCGCCAGTGTCTTAGGTGTTGGTCACGGAATAGCTTTGCCTCCACATCCTTGGGATTAAGGCAGGCTAACCGGATCTGTCCAAGGAGCCTCAGTGCCAAAGTGGACAGTACCCGGGCCCCAAACCATGGGGTTTTGCCTATAATGCTCCTCTCTAGAGGGCTGGACCCTGGGCCCAGGACTTGGAGTTTTCTAAACCAAAAGATCCTGTTTGCCAGGGTGCTGTATAGGTCCAGGACAGCGGCTCCTTCCAGGACCTCAGTGCCTGAAGGTCTACTACGCTACCCACGGAGATGGGAGAAGATTGGACCGTTTTGCAAAACGTCCTGCGGCATGGAGCAGGTAAGAGGGGAGCCTGCGGGACTTGGTTCGACAGCAGGCTCTCCAGGGGAGATCTTAAGGGGGGTAGCCTGAGTATGCTCTGCATTGGCACCATGGTCACTATGTCTGATGGACAGGATGCCCTGAAATGTTCCCCCCCCATCACTTGATCCCCCTACCTATCTATGTATGTTTGCTAGCTACCTGCTGCTCGCTGGTTGAAGATCTTTTTAAAAAAAAAAAAAAACAGATCTGTCTCTAGGCTAAAGGGACTCATTAGGGGCCTGTTTTAGCCTTACCTTGCCGGGATTCAAAATCTGCCGCCTGATGCGTCCTCCAACCTGCATTCCTGGGCTCCAGAGTGCGTCTCCTCCTGGGCTCTCCTCCCCCGACAGTCGCGCGCGTGCATATAGAAAATTTCCGCGCCGTTCGGGAGGGGGGGGGGGGGCGGGGAGCGTGACTGCAGTGTAGAGTGGGCGTGCCTTCAATTGCTGTTATACACAGCAGGCGCGTTCTTAGCTCAGTTCAGAGCTGAGCTGGAGAGAGAGGACGTAGAGTGGCAGCACAGTGACTCCCGGTGGCGAGAAGGGGTACTACATGCTGGAGTCAGCTCCAATACTTTTTGTTAAGCCAAAATCCCCTTGGCAACAGGTTGAATGCTGGCAAACATGTTGGGGGTGGGGCTGTATGTTGTGAATAATATTATAAAGGAAAACATACTGAGCCCCACCGTTTTTGGGCATTAGTGATCCTATTGTCCCCTAAACCTTATTTTTTTGTACTCCTGGCTATAACAGTCTGTTGTTGTAAGCGGAGTCCCTCGGTTTTGTATTCTGGCTTCCAAGGGTTCAGGATCAAAACACAAAAAAAAAAAGAAAAGGCAAAGACAAAGGGGTTCCTCCTCTGGTTCTGATGATATGCCAATACTTTCCCCACAGGTTATTCCTATAGGGGTCACCCTGGATAAGCCATTAAGGGGGTCTGGTGCTGAGGCTGGCCCAGGTCGGCCCAACCCTGTGTTATCACAGAGGAGATGCTAGCCGTCACCCTAGGGGGGCTAGAGAAAAAAGTTAACAGCTATGATCGCTGGCTCTTTTTCTGGCAAGAAGCGGACTAGATCCCCATCGCCAAAAGGGACAGAACCTAGAGGAAGGATCTACCACTGAAGAATCGTTTTCAGCCTCTCAGACAGAGAGTCTGTGGGTCCAGTCTTTGACAGACATGGTCCGCTCGGCATTTAATTTGCCATTTCCAGAGCCTCAGGTTCCTGCGGTATCCTCTTTGGGTTCTTTTAAAAGCGCCTTTAAGCAACGCAGCTTTTCCGGTCCATCCTCTGTTAGAGGAATTGGTTTTTCCAGGATTGGGACGACCGGACAGAATTTTTTCTGCCGCCTAAAGCTGACGAGAGGGTAGTCTTTATGCACGTCTGCCAGGAAATATTTGTGCTTGCAGGCACTCTTTCCCCTGACCAATTGCTCTTTAAATAGGGCCCGGATGGCTCAGTCGGTAGAGCATCGGACTTTTGGTCTGAGGGTCCAGGGTTCAGGTCCCGCTTCGGGCACTGCTTTTCAACTACCCGTGAGGTCCTTGAGGCCACATCTCCCGGAAAGCGCCCGATCTCGTCTGATCTCGGAGGCTAAGCAGGGTCGGGCCTGGTTAGTGCCTGGATGGGAGACCACCTGGAAGGTTTTCTGTTATTTACCCTATGGAAAAGACATTTTTCTAAGAAAGGGGGCGCTCCCAACTGTGGACGCAGCCATCTCATGGGTGAATAAATAATTAACTGGCCTAAGGGGAAACATACAAATGTTTAAGGTCCCGGTCGATAAACGTTTAGAGACACTTTTCCAGCATCCTTGGCTACAGCCAGCAGTGGCTGCAATTGGAGTTTTGTCAGGCGTTAAAGAACCAGACAAAACAGATGCTTAAGACATCCCTGCCCAATAGGCAGAGGAGTTATTGGAAATTCCCAGAGCTCTGTGCTTTGCGGTAGAGGTTATAAAAAGACTCCATCCAGCAGGCGTCTCGTTGTCACTATTTTTAGTGCATATGAGAAGGCTCTTATGGTTGAAGAACTGGGCGGCCGAGCCCATGTAAAAGACTGCTGGCAGGTTTGCCCTTCCATGGAAAGATCTGGATAAATACATTCAGACTGTTTCAAGTGGCAAAAGTACCCTTTTACCAGTCAAAAGAAGTTCCGGGGTCCTGCGTTTAAAAGGCAGTTCCCCCCTGTTCCGGGGCCCTCAAATTCCAGGCAGTACGGACCTCCTGCGCGATCAAACTTTTAACAATGGATCGCAAGGACAGGCCTCTGGGGATCGATCCCCGACAGAGGGGGTCCGATCATCTGTGGCCGCAGGCTACAGATTAGAATTTCTAAAATTTCCTCCACAAGGAAGGCCTCAATGCGGGCGGTGTTGGATCATCTGCTTTACCAGGGCATAATGGTAGAGGTACCAGCCCAAGAACAGGGGCTAGGTTTCTATTCCAATCTGTTTGTCATACCAAGGCCCATCGGCGATGTCAGACCAATTTTGGACCTAAAAGGTTTAAATGCTTACCTAAGGGTTCGCTCTTTCCGGACAGAATCCGTTCGGTCAGCAGCCGCCACACTCCAGAAGGATCTGGCTTCTATAGACATAAAGGATGGTTACCTTCATGTACCAAGTCTTTCAGCCACATCAAATATTTTTGTTTTTACGCTTCGCAGTGATACAGCGTCACTTCCAATTCGTGGCGCCCCCCTTCGGGCTGGCTACGGCCCTCGGGTATTCACGAAGGTCCTTGCTCCAATTCTAGTCAGTCTAAAGGATCCAAGGGATCTCGGTCCTAGCATACCTGGACGACCTCTTAATCATAGATCACTCGCTTCCTTGGTGGAATGCGTAGTAGCCCTCATGGTTCAGTACCTCGAGAGGTTCGGCTGAGTCCTAAACCGGGGAAAGATCAGCATTTCAACCTACAAAGCAGTTGGAATATCTCGGCATGAGATTAGACACAGAACAGAAGATGGGTGTTCCTGCCCCTGGTAAAGGTCGAGGCTATCAAAAGATTAATTCAGTTGGTTCTAAGCAAAAGAGAACCAACTATTCGCCTATGTATGCGATTACTAGGCAAACTAATGGCCATGTTCGAGGCGATACCACACGCTTCCACACTCGTGTCCTACAGACAGCAATTCTAGCAGCTTGGTTCTGCCCAGTGGTCTGGAAGGCTGGAGAGCGGTCTTGAACGGGTTCACTCGCCAAGGAACTTGGGCAGAGGCGGAGAGGCAGCTGCCCATCAAGGTCTGGGAGATCAGAGCGGCTCGGCTAGCCCTCCTGGCATAGACATCCAGATTACAGGGGTCCTCGGTGAGAAGTCATTCAGACAATGCCACAGCAGTGGCATATATGTGAACCACCAAGGGGGAACCAAGAGTCAAGCCACTCAGAGTGAGAGGAGCTTGGTTTTTCGGTGGGCAGAGGTTTATGTACCCTGCATTTCGGCGACATTCATTCCCGAGGTGGACAACCTGCAGGCGTACTTCCAAAGTCGCCAAACCCTGTCGCCGGGGGAGTGGTCTCTGCATCCACAAGTTTTTTCAGACAATCTGCCAGAAGTGGGGAGTGCCAGACGTGGAGGTCATGGCATCAGGATTCAACAAGAAGCTAGACAGGTTCATGTCTCGAACGAGGGACCCTATGGCCTGCGGAACCGATGTGTTGGTTTGCCCTTGGCATCAATCATAGCTTCTATATGCATTTCCCCCGCTGCAGTTACTACCCCGCCTGTGGCGCAGGATCATAGCACAGGCCGGTTATCCTGGTAGCCCCAGCTTGGTACCGGAGGGCATGGTACTCACTAGTCCTGAAATTGGCAGCGGAAGGCCCTTGGACTCTTCCTCTATGGCCAGACCTACTCTCACAAGGCCCGATCCTCCACCCTGCATTACGGCGTCTAAATTTGACGGCCTGGCGGCTGAATCCCTGATTCTCAGGGGTAGAGGTCTGTCTAGGCAGGTAATCCCTACCCTCATTAAGGCTAGAAAGCCGGCCTCCAGGGTAATTTTGTTACAGGGTTTGGAGGGCCTACGTAGGCTGGTGTGAGGCTAAGAGATGGGTTTCCCGCAAGTATACCATTGATAGAGTATTACGTTTTCTCCAGCTAGGAGTGGATAAAGGCCTGGCATTAAGCACGATCTAGGGACAGATTTCAGCCTTATCAGTGTGGTTTCAGAGGCCGCTGGCCGCCCACTCGCTGGTTAAGATCTTCGTACAGGGAGTCTTACGTGTTAATCCTCCGGTCAAATCACCACTTTGTCCATGGGACTTAAATCTTGTTCTGTCAACTCTACAGAAACAACCCCTTAAGCCGTTGGCTGAGGTACCTTTGGTTTTACTGACTAGAAAGTCGGTATTTCTGATCACCATAGTTTCGGCCAGGAGAGTATCGGAATTGGCAGCCTTATCTTGTAAGGAACCATATCTCATTTTACATAAGGATAGGGCGGGGTTCCGTCCTCATCCTTCCTTTCTACCAAAGGTTATATCCAGTTTCCACCTGAACCAGGATGTGGTACTTCCATCCTTCTTCCAAAACCCACCTCTAGAAAGGAGGGGTTGCTGCATACGTTGGATATTGTCAGGGCCATAAAGGCCTATCTTAAAGCTACAGAGAAGGTTCGGAAAACAGATGTGGTGTTCGTTTTACCGGAAGGGCCCAAGATGGGTCAGGCAGCTGCTTGATCCACCATCGCAAGATGGATTAAACAATTAATTGTTCGGGCCTGCGGTTTGAAGAGGTTGCCTCCTCCTTTGTCGGTAAAGGCCCATTCTACCAGGGCCATGGGCACCTCCTGGGCAGCACATCATCAGATCTCTATGGCTCGAATATGCAAGGCAGCAACGTGGTCGTCAGTCCACACGTTTACAAAATTTTATCAATTGGACGTAAGAAGGAATGCGGATACAGCCTTTGGGCAGTCAGTACTACAGGCCGCGATTCAAGCTCCTCAGGATCTGAGGGGGCTCCCTTGATTTGATTTGAGATTTACATTTCTTGTTTAAGTTGGATTTACTAGTATTTGAGTATACCTCTAAATTAAATCCTTTTTTGGAAGATGTCTCCCTCCCCTCATTAAAGCATTGCTTTCGGACATCCCATATAGTAATGAATATGCTGCTCTGTGTCCCGTGATGTACGAGAAAGAAAAAGAGATTTTTTAATACAGCTTACCTGTAAAATCTTTTTCTTGGAGTACATCACGGGACACAGAGCTCCCACCCCTCTTTTGGGGAACATTTTTGGGAGGCATACAGCTTGCTACAAAACTGAGGTACTTCCTCTATGGGAGGGGGTTATATAGGGAGGGGACTTCCTGTTTGAGATTGCCAGTGTCCACACCTGAAGGTACTCCATATAACCCATATAGTAATGAATATGCTGCTCTGTGTCCCGTGATGTACTCCAAGAAAAAGATTTTACAGGTAAGCTGTATTAAAAAATCTCTTTTTTCCCCTGCTGTAGCAAATTGAAACATGCTCTGCTGGGGTTTTTTGCCTTCCTCTGGATCAACTGTGGGTATATGGGATTGTTTGATATTTTTTATTTTATTTATTTTTATGGTTGAACTATGTAACTATGAAAGGGACACACCTCCTTGCACACAGGAACAAAGCTGAGGCTGTCAATCAGCCGGAGATTCCTCCCTGTTACCTTTTTTCTCTTGGTTTCAGAATTGACTCCTTCGGATAACAGAGAAATGAAGCAGCAGACAGAACTATCACTTGGTGCTTTTGAGACAAGAGCACACTATATACCGTGACAGTGCAGCGTATTTCTTTAGTTACTATAATGCCTAGTGCTCCCAAGAGAGGGTGCATGCTGCACCACTATAGACCTGGCGCACGGCATATTGAAATGTAAATTGCGGGGATTTGGGCGGGAGTTTATTAGGGGGAGGTGGGGTGATGCGGGGGAAGTGTTGTGACATGTGTTTAAATGTGTGTTGCGGGCCGAATTAAAAGTGAAAGTGACTTTTGGGAACCGATCCCCGTACGCTTGCACAGTACGCCTGAACCTCGGGAAGTTCGTTTGCATACTGGGCATGCGTACAGGGAAATTTCGGAGATTCACGTGCGCCTTGTCAGTACACCCGGAAAATCTTGGTAAATACCAAGCGGCGCAGCTGTATGTCCGGTGCGTGGCGTGGCGCACGGGAATCCCCGACCTGTTTTCAGCCTGCGCTGACCATGAAGGGGAACTCTGCGCCAAATTTCAAACAAGAAACCGGCGCGGGTTCCCTCATTCACATAGGGTGGGGGGGCGGAATCTGTGGGCCACCTTTTTAAAGGGGGCTCTCAGATTTTGATAAGCCCCCCGCCCGCATACCCCGACAACCAACGGCCAGGGTTGTCGGGAAGAGGCTCTTGTCCCTATCGACATGGGGACAAGAGTGCTTTGGGGTGGGGGGGCAGTGCTCCCCTCCCTCAAAGCACACACTCCCCCATGTCGAGGGCATGCGGTCTGGTACGGCTCAGGAGGGGGGCGCTCGCTCGTTCCCACCCCCATTCCTGTCCGGCCAGACTGCGTGCCTGGGATAAGGGTTTGGTCTGGATCTGGGGGGAACCCCACGCTGTTTTTTCGGCATTGGTTTAACCCCTTATGTTCCAGACCACACCTAAGAGCCTGGTATGCACCTGGAGAGGAACCCACACCGTTTTTTTTATATTTGGTCTGGAGTTCCCCTTCATGGTCAGCGTCCCCTTCATGAACAGCGATCTGTCATTTCCCCATGTCAGTCCCACCTCCCTTCAGTTAGAACGCACCCAGGGAACATAATTAACTCCTCGCCCCTAGTGTTAATCCCTTCCATGCTAGTGGCATTTTTATAGTAAGCAATGCATTTTTAGAGCACTGATCGCTATAAAAAATGCCAATGGTCCCAAAAATGTGTCAAAAGTGTCCGATGTGTCTGCCAATATGTCGCAGTACCGATAAAAATCAATGATCGCCACCATTACTAGAATAAACAAAATGGTAATAAAAATGCCATAAAACTAACCCCTATTTTGTAGATGCTCTAAATTTTGCGCAAACCAATCAATAAATGCTTATTGGGATTTTTTGGAACCAAAAATATGTAGAAGAATACGTATTGGCCTAAACTGAGCAAAACAATAGTTTTTTTAATATATTTTTGGGGATATTTATTATAGCAAAAATTAAAAAATATATTTTTTTGTTTTTAAATTGTCGCTCTATTTTTGTTTATAGCGCAAAAAAAACCAGCAGAGGTGATCAAATACCACCAAAAGAAAGCTCTCTTTGTGGGAAAAAAAGGACGCCAATCTTGTTTGGGCACCACGTCGCATGGCCGCGCAATTGTCAGTGCCAAATCGCAAAACCTGGCCCGGTCATTGACCAGCAATATGGTCCAGGGCTCAAGTGGTTACAAAATAACAAAACAGTAAAGTTAGCCCAATTTTTGGCGATAATGTGAAAGATGATGTTACAGCGAGTGAATAGAAACCTAACTTGTCACGCTTTATTATTGCACACACTCATGGAATGGCGCCAAACTTCAGTACTTTAAAATCTACATAGCTGACACTTGTTTTTTTTTTTTACAGGTTACCAGTTTAGAGTTACAGAGGAGGTCTAGTTGTAAAAGTATTGCTCTCGCTATAATGCACGCGTCAATACCTCACGTGTGGTTTGAACGGCGTTTACATATGTGGGCGGGACTTACATGCGTGTTCGCTTCTGAGTGCGAGCTACTAGGGACAGGGGCCTTTTAATTATTATTATTTATTTTTGTTACGTAATAATTCACTAAGACCTCCCCTTCAGGGGAAAAAAAACACAGCTCTCATGCTAAGCTTCTTTCCTGGTGTGTATGCATGAAATGTTTGCTGCCATGTTCAATCACCAGGAAATTAAAAAGACAAAGTGGTAAGTATTTTCTTTTTACTCCAGTGGTCCTCAGCCCTCAAGTACCCCCGACAGGACATGTTTTGTGGATCTCTCTTATCAAGAATTGCTTTCCAGACTGTCTTTTAAAGCACATGTGCAAAATGAAGGAAAACCTGCAAACATGGCCTGTAGGGGGGGGTGTATTGGTGGACAGGCTTGAAGTGCTGATTTACAGCACTGTGCTTAAATCTAGCGCAAGACAATCCTATTCTAATTGTGGGTGTTTGAGGATAGCCAAGTGAGTGTTAGAACCCCTGCTTGTGTTTTTTTGGGTTGGGCTTTGTGTCACTTTTCTTAAAATTGGCTTCACTTCCTGTCACACAGCTGAACAGGAAGTGAGGCTAAAACCCTACCAATGTCTTTTCTTAGGGTCAATCTAACTAGTGTCCCCATTAAGCAAATTGCACTGCTGTGTACACCCCAAATTATTTTTTAGCTTGGGGTTTAGTAAAGGCACAGCCCCTCTGCAATAGAAGCGTAGTCACTGAATATCAGAGGGGAAGCACTGATGGTTTTAGCATCCAATCCTGTAGAAGCAACGTTTTTTTTTTCTTCCTTGCTTGTCCACTTGTAATGCAAAGTGGATTTGCCTTTAGTAAATGGACCCCAAAGTCCAGGATCCCTAATAATTTGGGGTGTACACAGCAAAATGCAATTTCCATAATGGGAAACTATTTAGATTGATCTGTGTCCCCAACAAAAGACATTAGTAAGGTTTTACCCTCACTTCCTGTTTGGCTATGTGACAGGAAGTGAATAAATTTGATGTAGAAAGTGACAACATTTGTCTTCACCCTATTAGGAGTGCAGGCATCCCCCAAAAATGAGCAGATAATACTTATTTGCAAATTAAGAAACTTGTTTATTTAATATTGGGTGGTGTTTGTGGGAGTCCCTAACACACAATCATACATATTAGCAACGCTGTATCCTGGCCTATTGGCATGGTTATATTTTCTTAGGCCTCTCAATAAAACTCTCTGAAATGTGTGCTTAACCACTTAAGGACCGCCTACTGCACATTTACGTCGGCAGAATGGCACGGCTGGGCACATCAACGTATATATACACGTTGATTTTAGTACCCAGCCGTGGGTCACGGGCGCGCGCCCGCGACCCGGTCCGAAGCTCCGGGACCGGGATTCGCGGACCCGATCGCCGCTGGAGTGCGGCAATCCGTCCCTGGAGCGGAAGAACGGGGAGAGCCGTGTGTACACACGGCTTCCCCGTGCTTCTCTGTGGCCGCAGCATCGATCGCGTCATCCCTGTAATAGGGGGACGCGATCGATGACGTCACACCTACAGCCACACCCCCCTACAGTTGTAAACAAACACATTAGGTCACACATCCCCTACAGCGCCACCTGTGGTTAACTCCCAAACTGCAGCTGTCATTTCCACAGTAAACAATGCAATTTAAATGCATTTTTTGCTGTGAAAATGACAATTGTCCCAAAAATGTGTCAAAATTGTCCGAAGTGTCCGCCATATTGTCGCAGTCACGAAAAAAATCGCTGATCGCCGCTATTAGTAGTAAAAAAAAAAATTAATAAAAATGCAATAAAACTATCCCTTATTTTGTAAACGCTATAAATTTTGCGAAAACCGACCGATAAACGCTTATTGCGATTTTTTTTTACCAAAAATACGTAGAAGAATACGTATCGGCCTAAACTGAGGAAAAAAATGTTTTTTTATATATTTTTGGGGAAAATTTATTGTAGCAAAAAGTAAAAAATATTGCATTTTTTTTAAAATTGTCGCTCTATTTTTGTTAATAGCGCAAAAAATAAAAACCGCAGAGGTGATCAAATACCACCAAAAGAAAGCTCTATTTGTGGGGAAAAAAAGGACGCCAATTTTGTTTGGGAGCCACGTCGCACGACCGCGCAATTGTCAGTTAAAATGAAGCAGTGCCGAATCACGAAAAGGGGCAAGGTCCTTTACCTGCATTTTGGTCCGGGTCTTAAGTGGTTAAACTAGAACTATAATCAACACTTTTTATTTTCTTTAATTTTGGATAGAGTGAGGGAGGGTTATAGGCCCTGACAGTTTATTTTGTATTATCTGTGTCCAATTGGGGAGATTTGCCTTCACTTCCTGCCCCATAGCCAAACAGGAAGTGAGAGAAAAACTATGCAAATTAAGGCAATCCAGTGCCCCCCTCCCCCCCAGAACTAGTGTGTGTGTCCCCTGAAAATTCCTGGGTGGGTCATAAAAAAACAGGGTGTGGCCTTGACAGGAAGGGTGGGTCATTTTTCTATTGGGAGGTGCAGAAATGTAGTCAGGCCTAGGGCAGCACAAAACCTAAATATACTACTGCATATTAGGGCTATTTTAGACAGGATCCGAAGCAAACACACATGCAAGTCCCACCCACATATGTAAACGCCGTTCAAACCACACATGTGAGGTATTGACGCGTGCGTTGGAGCGAGAGCAATCATTTTAGTACTAGACCTCCTCTGTAACTCTAAACTGGTAACGTGAAAAAAAAATTCAAGCGTCGCCTATGGAGATTTTTAATACCGAAGTTTGGTGCCATTCCATGAGTGTGCGCAGTATTAAAGCGTGACATGTTAGGTATCTATCTACCCTGTGTAACATCATCTTTCACATTATCCATAAAAATTGGGCTAACTTTACTGCTTTGTTATTTTTTAATTCATAAAACCGTTTTTTTTTTTTCAAAAATAAATGGCCGCCACTTTATTCCCTAGGGTGTCTGCTAATAAAATATATATAATGTTTGGGGGTCCTGAGTAATTTTCAAGGAAGAAAATATAATTGTTACATGAAGGAGAGAAGTGCCAGAATAGGCGCGGTATGGAAGTGGTTAAAGTGCAACAATAAAAGTGAAATATTCCTTTAAATTTCGTACCGGGGGGGGGGGGGGGTATAAAGTCAGCTTGTGAAAAAACGCATGTTTCCCGTACATAGAACTGATATCCTTTGAAAAAGTCCCACTGGACGAAACGGCAGGATTGTATCCCAGTACTAACCCGGAAGCAACGTGAACGCTATTGTGTGGAACAACCGTGAGTGTATCCTTACGGATAGACAACTGGCTTTTATCCAGAACACACCAATATGCTGATATCGTGCTTGAAGGTTTTTGATTGTTTTAACTGTGTACGTGCATTTGATTAAGGGGGGTATGTGGGATAATTTTTTAATAAATATACAGTTTTATGCTATGGAAGCACTCTCTGTTGTTTATTATCCACACGAATTTGAGATGTACCCAGACCCAACATCTGCATAAAGAGATTCAGAGAAGGAGAAAGTTTCTTAAAGTGGTGTGAAAGGTCGTTTTGGTCTTATCCCTGTGGTAAGCATATCCCCATAAGGGGTTGTTTGATGTCACGCGGTAATTTAGTGGTGGCTTGATGAGAAAACTTCTGGCATCCTACTCATCTGAAGTGCACATCCCTATCCTTTATGAACTTTCTTCAGTCTGGCATTTATTTGGATTGTATCCCATGTAGTTCTCGCTTTATTGCGAGAATCTAAGCGCTGCTGCGATTTATATTTGGACTCTTTGCGATTCCTTTATTTTTTGCTTGTTTATACATACTATTCCCATTTTAGCGGCTGCTAACGTGCATCTTTGTAGTTCTTTAATCATTATTCCATACGATATTATAACTATTAATTGTTCCTATACTACTTGATACCTATTTACAGTCATCCTTGGCGCTGGGTGGTGCTTATAAGGGAGGGCCAATTGTAGCATCGTGGTTTCAGATAGAACTGTCTCTGCACAAAATGACATTCTGAAGAAAAAAAGCCATTTAAAACTGACTCGCGGCAATAATGAATTGTCGGCTCCGGCAATTGTGAGAGGATTCATTCATAAAAAATAAAGCGTAGGGGTCCCCCTAAATTCCATTAGAAGGCCCTTCAGGTCTGATATGGATATTAAGGGTAACCCCGCCGTCAATTTTAAAAAAAAATGGCGTGAAGTTCCCCCAAAAATCCACACCAGACCCTTATCCCAGCACATTGACCTGGCCGGCCACAGAAAAGAGGCGGGAACAGAGTGCGGCCCCCTCTCCTGAACCACACCAGGCCACATGCCCTCAACATTGGGAGGGTGCTTTGGGGTCCCCCCCATAGCACCTTGTCCCCATGTTGATGGGGACAAGGGCCTCATCCCCACAACCCTGGTCGGTGGTTGTGGGGGTCTGCGGGGGGCTTATCGAAATCTGGAAGACCCCTTTAACAAAGGGGCCCCCCAGATCCCTCCCCCCTGTGTGAAATGGTAATGGGGTACAATGTACCTCAACCGTTTCACCAAAAAAAATGTGAAAAGTGTTAAAAAAGACAAGAGCCGGTTTTTGACAAGTCCTTTATTAATATCTTCTTTCCGCTTCTTCTTTCATCTTCTTTTCTCCTTTCCTTCAGGTTTCTTTCTCCATCTTCTTCCTCTGCTTCTTTCTTGGGTCTTCTCGTCCCGCATCTTGACCGGCGTCTTCTTCCATTATCTTCTCCTTCCGCTGCCCTTCTCGTCCGCATCTTCTTCTTCTTCGCCGGACGCTCGGCTTCCAATTGAATTCCCCGCCAGGTGACGCTCCTGGGACCACGCCCCCCTCTGACGCCACGGGTAATCTCCTAAGAAACTTCCTGTGTGGTGCATGTGCGTCAGAGGGGGGCGTGGTCACAGGAGCGGCACAGGGCGGGGAATTCAATTTGAAGCTCGTTCGTATCTAGCGCGGCTTCTTCTTCCCCGGACACTCGGCTTCCAATTGAATTCCCCGCCGTGTGACGCTCCTGAGACCACGCCCCCCCCTCTGACGCACATGCACCACACGGGGAGTTTCTTAGGAGATTACCCATGGCGTCAGAGGGGGGCGTGGTCGCAGGAGCGTCACACGGCGGGGAATTCAATTGGAAGCGGAGCCTCCGGGAAACGAGAAGAAGATGTGGACGAGAAGGCCAGCGGAAGGAGAAGAAGATGGAAGAAGACGCCGGTCAAGATGCGGGATGAGAAGACCCAAGAAAGAAGCAGAGGAAGAAGATGGAGGAAGAAACCCGAAGGAAAGAAGAAGATGGAAGAAGAAGAAGCGGAAAGAAGATATTAATAAAAGTCTTGTCAAAAACCGGCTCTTGTCTTTTTTTTACACTTTTCAATTTTTTTTGGGTGAAATGATCGAGGTACAATGTACCCCATTACCATTTCACACAGGGGGGGGGCGGGATCTGGGGGGCCCCTTTGTTAAAGGGGTCTTCCAGATTTCGATAAGCCCCCCGCCTGCAGACCCCCACAACCACCAGGCAAGGGTTGTGGGGATGAGGCCCTTGTCCCCATCAACATGGGGACAACCTCCCCATGTTGAGAGCATGTGGCCTGGTGTGGTTCAGGAGAGGGGGGGCCGCACTCTGTCCCCCCTCTTTTCTGCGGCCCGCCAGGTTACGTGCTCGGATAAGGGTCTGGTGTGGATTTTTGGGGGAACTCCACGCCATTTAAAAAAAAATTGGGGTGGAGTTCTCCTTAAAATCCACACCAGACCTGAATGGTCTGGTATGAATATTTGGGGGGGAAACCCACGTCATTTTTTTTTTAAATTGACGGTGGGGTTCCCCTTAATATCCATATCAGACCTGAAGGGGCTTCTAATGGAATTTGGGGGGACCCCACGCTTTTTTGTGTTTTTGAACTAATGTGATCACAATTCCTGGGAGCCAACAATTCATTATAGCCGCGAGTCACAAAACTATTTATACCTCAGAGCAAATTGGTGATTCCCAGCTAGTTCAATATTCTCAGGACCTTATGTGTATAGGTTTACATAAACAGAAGTGTAGGTCTTTCCCTGTCCATCAGACCCTTAGGGAAATGATTTTTAACCTCATAGTGACTGAGGGTTAAACAAATGTTATGCCTGAACAGTTATGAAACGTTGATTTGCATTAATAAAACTGTAGATATCGTGGTAACTGCTTTGTGTATCCAGGTGAATTATACCTTGTTTTTTTTTTTAACCAATTGGGCGGTCTTTTGGTGGCAAATAATAATGGGTAGCTCCTAATTTTTTTTAAGCTGTATTTCTTTTGCTATTACTATACCTTACCACCAATGAACAACCCAAAATAAATTCTACTGCTCCTGACAATCGCAGCGATACCACATGTGTATATTGTTTGAAGCAGAACTCAGAAACAATAATGCACATTTTGCCTTTTCTTTTTTAATCCTACGTAAAATACACTGACACGAACTGATACTAATTAAAAAATGCTTCTGTGAAAAAGAATCCTACCCAAAATATACTGGCCTTGACATTGATCCGTGGCATTGACCAAATCAAGCTATGATCTAGTAACGTTTTCTTTTGTTTCTATTTTTTTTGCACACTTTTGTTTGTTTAGATTTTTCTCTCCATTCAGAAGAGAAAAAGAACACGGAGGGGGGATGTACAATGACTAATTGCAGTGATCGGGAACTGGGAGTACCCGGTCGGGATCGTTGGTTCAGGATCTGGGGCTCTCGGTGCTGGGAGTACACTGTGTGGCATGCTCCCAGCACAAAGAGAGGTACGCTGATATGCAACCTCACGGATAAAGACTCGCTTCCATGAGGGCGCATATCTGCGTGCTGTCAGCTGCAAGGGGTTAAAGAGTGGAAAGAGCCTGGGGGAAAGTACTTCATGCCCATGTCTTGGAAGTGGTGCATAACTCTTTAAATACTGATTTATCTTTTGAGGATTCAGGTATTCGCATGGATCAAATGGACAGGAAAGTGGAATCATTGTTAAAGAGAGCTTGGTATGTATCTGCCCTTTCTTTAGGTTTAGCTTTAGTCTCCACTTATGTGGCTACTAACTTGGATGGAAAAAGGGGGAGAAAAGGAGATGGGATTTTCTAAACAGTGCTTAATACCAAAAGTTATTGAAATGAGAAAGAAAATATTTGTACGACTCAAGGAGTACAAAAATAGAAAAATGTTTATTAAATAGACATTTATGTAATAATATATCCACAAGACAGAAAAAAGTCCTACGAATACATAGGATAAAATGATAGTCGGTCAGAGGTGGGTAAAATCTGATTTAAGCCAAAGTGGATTGTTGTATCCCAACAGTTTCTCTTGTGATAAGCTTCCTCAGGGGTAGTGTCAGGAAAGGTTCCATCCGCTGGTGCTATTTATGTTCTGTCTTGCAGTGCTGCGTCCCACCAGCAGGGGTCTCCTGGCAGTTCAGAGCTGTCAGGGGAACTTCCCCCTGCTGGTATATCACCTTTGGGACGCAGTACTGGCCTCCACCAGCGGATGGACCCTGGCAGTGTGGAGCACCTGGCCCTTGCTGCGTTCAGGTGTGACCTGAACATAATTAACACGCCCCTATTTATACCCGGCAAGTTCAAGCAGAACTCGCCCTGGTATCTGTCTATTTACCGGACCCTGAGCCTGATACCTGACCCTGCTGTCCCCGTTCTGGACTTCTGACCCGACCCGATCTGTCCCGACCTGATCCCTCTCCTGGACATTTCCTTCCTGCCCATTCCCTGTCTGCAGCTTCTTTGGTGATCTCCTGGTATTTGACCCCGGCTTGGCTTTTGGTTTATGATTACGGCATTTCCCCTGGACTTGTATATATGCTTTGTGTTATTCGTGCACTGGTTGTCGTCACCTGTTTGTTCACCTTTGTAAATAAAACACCTTTTTATTCCACTATATACAGTGTTGGTCTCCTCTGTGTAGGCACACAGTCCTGGTCCATTTAGAATCTCTGACAGTATACCAGGGCCAGTTGACCAGACGTGCCTTCATAGGGAACCATCCTGTTGTAGTGCGTTTTTGTTGAAACATGGATTTCAATGTAATTACTTACTTTTCTCTGCTAGCAGAGGAGGATGAGGAGTATTGTCGTCAGGTGTTGGAGGGATGGACAAGTGATCAGCTGATGGAAGCCATCCGATCAGCCCATTCCATGGTGGATCTGGGTTATATGTCTTACGATTATGTTCAGCCATTAATCAAGTTATGTGTTAAACCGGCCCTGTCAGTTATTCCAGTTGGTTGTGATGACTTCTCTCCCCCTTTCAGTCCCGACCAAGTTGAATCCCTGGTATGGTTGATGGAGGATGATCCAGCCTCCTTTGATGAACACTATTGCTCTTGTTCCCAGCAGAAGTTATCTGACTGCATTAGTTCAGTGCAGTCTCTGATTAAACAAGGTGTGTGTGAACCAGCCTTTGTTCAACCTGTGCTGCAGGCATGGTCAGATCTCCTGATTCCAGCCAAGCCACTGCATCCCAGCCCTGCCATTAACCACTTACCTTCCCAAGGATCTAGCCGTCCATTGCCAATGACAACCTCAGCTATAGCCCAGTTAATTCCGCTTCCTACCAAGTATTATTACCCAGTCTCTACTTGTTGTACCTACCCCGCCTTTAACCCACCTGTTTCTTCCTTTTCACCAGTAACAACTCCACAAAAACCTCCTCCAGTCACCATTTCTGTGTCTCTGCCATATTCCAATCCTTCCTCCTACTTAATTCCATCCTCTTCATACATCACTTCTGTTAGCAAACCTGCAGTGTCTAAATCTAAAAAGAAACGGAAGTACTTCCCAACCCACACCATTGTGCCAGTTACCCAGCCTGACGTTTCAGTGCCAGTTAACCAGCCTGACGTTTCAGTGCCAGTTACCCAGCCTGACGTTTCAGTGCCAGTTACCCAGCCTGACGTTTCAGTGCCAGTTACCCAGCCTGACGTTTCAGTGCCAGTTACCCAGCCTGACGTCTCAGTGCCAGTTACCCAGCCCGATGTTCCTGTGCCGGCCTGATGTTCCTGTGCCAGCCTGCCAGTCTGATGTCCCTGCGCCATCCTGCCAGTCTGATGTCCCTGCGCCAGCCTGCCAGTCTGATGTTCCTGCGCCAGCCTGCCAGTCTGATCCTGCGCCAGCCTGCCAGTCTGATGTTCCCGTGCCAATCTGCCAGCCTGCTGTTCCTGTGCCAGTCTGCCAGCCTGCTGTTCCTGTGCCAGTCTGCCAGCCTGCTGTTCCTGTGCCAGTCTGCCAGCCTGCTGTTCCTGTGCCAGTCTGCCAGCCTGCTGTTCCTGTGCCAGTCTGCCAGCCGCTTGTTCCTGTGCCAGCCGACCAGCCGCTTGTTCCTGTGCCAGTCTGCCAGCCTGCTGTACCTGCCAGCCTGCCCAGCTCGATGACCCGGAGCCTGCTGCCCAGTTCGATGACCCGGAGCCTGCTGCCCAGCTCGATGACCCGGAGCCTGCTGCCCAGCTCGATGACCCGGAGCCTGCTGCCCAGCTCGATGACCCGGAGCCTGCTGCCCAGCTCGATGACCCGGAGCCTGCTGCCCAGCTCGATGACCCGGAGCCTGCCGCCCAGCTCGATAACCCGGAGCCTGCCACCCAGCTCGATGACACGGTGCCTGCCGCCCAGCTCGATGACCCGGAGCCTGCCGCCCAGTTCGAAGACCCGGAGCCTGCTGCCCAGCTCGACGACCCGGAGCCTGCAGTACTGGCCTTCACCAGCGGATGGACCCTGGCAGTGTGGAGCACCTGGCCCTTGCTGCGTTCAGGTGTGACCTGAATATAATTAACACGCCCCTATTTATACCCGGCAAGTTTAAGCAGAACTCACCCTGGTATCTGTCTATTTCCCGGACCCTGAGCCTGATACCTGACCCTGCTGTCCCCGTTCTGGACTTCTGACCCGACCCGATCTGTCCCGACCTGATCCCTCTCCTGGACATTTCCTTCCTGCCTGTAACGGAATACACCGTGACAGACTGAGATATTCCTATGTCTAGGGTCACCTTATGTCCACTAGGGCCATAGGGTGACAAAGAATCATAATTCATATGTTACAGAAGACATTAATAAGGGACATTAATAATAATTCATGTTTGCAGGATGTCTTCAAATATCAAAAGCTGTTAGCTATGCAATCTGGGCACACATGCTTTTGAAAGGTGTTAATTCAGGTCAGCCAGCCAGTGAGTCATACAGATAAGTCTGTCTAGGTAATGTGATTGAGGTTTCCTTTCTGTGTGTGAAGATTATCTGTGATTGTGTATTATTCAAAAGGGAAAATCATTGTGTGATAAAGATGTCTGTGTTACTATTCAAGGTTAATTGAACACTATTGAAAATACGGTGCCGACCGGTCTACATGGTTAGCTTACCTGAATGCCTTTTAGAGTGTGATTGAAGCCCCCCCATGGTGTGAAGGGGGGTGGAGATTGCATTGTCCTGTGATTAACTGCATTATGCTTGAGACTGTATAAGAAGCTGAGAAAATACTAATACATTGTCATATCTTTGGAAGCAAGAACGGAGCTCTGTCTCGTCTTATTCTGGGAAAGGATATGGATCGTGTATGCAAGATTGTCGGAGTGTGTCAGATCAGCTTGTCGTGGTTGGATGGAAGGTCATAAGCGGTGGTGACCGTTACATTGGTGGCACAGCAGTGGGATGATTCCATCTTCAGAAGGACGGCTACAAGGACACATGACAATGGAGACGCTGTATGAACGGATGAAGCTCTCTTCCCTCATGGACTTACTGGAGAGCCGGGGCAGACCGGCCAGCAACCGTAAGAAAAGGGACATTATCGCAGAACTAGTCGAAATGAATAGAGCTAAGAGGCCCAGCGTAACAGACAGGACACCTGAGGAAGAATTTTTTGATCGGGCTGTTAAACATGGACTGGCACAATATGGTCCTAATCCTCCGCCGGAGATCATAGACCAGGTTATAGCGGCTGTGGATGCCACCTGGCGACAGCAAAGAAGTGCTGCGGCAGCTGAAGTCACAGCAGCACCAACTAAAGAGAGAGGAGAGGTGCAGATACCAGTCTCCATGGAAGAGGAATTCCAAAGGAGGTTACAAGAGATGCGGATACAGCATAGAGGACCAGTATCAGAGGAGGTCCTGTTGGGATGGTCGGATGTGATTCGGTGCCAACTCTGGAAGGAAGCGTTAGCTCTGGAGCAGCAACACCAAGGAAAGGTCCTGCCCTCCATCTATGCAAGGTACTGGCCGCAGTATGACGTACGAATGCTGTTGTTGGGGGAACAACCAAAGCAGGAGTGGATAGCAGAGTTAAGCAGGCTGATCCGGGCAGAGATGCAGCTGGATGAGAGCTACAGAGCCCTCCGGTGGTATGTAGCCCAAGAGTGCCCGTGGTCAGCGGATGACAGCCCCACAGAAGGC
Source organism: Rana kukunoris (assembly GCA_029574335.1). NCBI lineage: Eukaryota > Metazoa > Chordata > Amphibia > Anura > Ranidae > Rana > Rana kukunoris. Next base: position 162,466,043 of record CM056054.1, on the reverse strand, counting down.
TATGACTACGATGGCCTGGGATTGTTGTATTGGAGGATGTCCAGTGATCCCGACTTTGGGGATGATCGGGAGTGGCGCTTGGAGGATATAATGGAGCACAGAGAGGAAAAATTAAATATCTCGGGAGGCCACTGGTCACAGGAAGATTTAGAATTTCTGGCCATTTGGGAATGGGAGCTGGAGGTCGCCTACAGACAGCTGCTAGACTCGGCTCAGCAGCAGGGTGGGGCTCCCATTGCCTGGGACTATGAGGAAAGTTCAGATGACAACTGTGAACTCCTGGCTGATGAATCGGCAGTGGAAAATATGGAGATTTTCATCCCTAAAGTCGAAGCGGATGGTGTGGAGTTCCAGGGAGCCGGGGCGGTTGGCCCCCCTCTCCAGCAACAAGCTGAGGTGGTAAAGCTTTTACCCCCAGCTGAATCACTGGCAACAGAGCAGGGTACCCCAAGCCTCTGCTCCCAACTAGCAGAAGAGGGGGACACTGTGGTAGTGGATGGGACTGTGGTCTCCACTCACAGCAACCCAGCGGAAGAGCTGGCAACAGAGCAGAGTGTCATAGGCCTCTGCTCCTCACTAACAGAAGAGGGGGTTCCTGGGGTAGTGGATGGGACTTCAGTCTCCACTGGCACAATCCCAGAAAATGGTACAGGACTGGGACAGGAGGCTTTGCAAGCACCGGGGGGTTTTCACCAAGCACCAGTGGATGGGACTTCAGTCTCCACTGGTATACCCCAGGAAAGGGGGGGCAGTTGGCCCAGACCCCCAACAGCATGATGGACTGAGCCCAGCTACCCTGCCTTCTCCCCAGCGGCAGGCGTGTTCTCTGAGAGAGGCAGAGGTTGGCGGGGTGAGTAATGCTCAGTTTGGAGCCATTTATTTGGGGTACAGTATGGATACCAGCATTGGAGGACGGGAACTACTGACGGACTTCGGATTCAACCCGTTTGGGGTTACCACCTGTGTCCGTCTCCCACCGAAAGGGGAGAGATGTAACGGAATACACCGTGACAGACTGAGATATTCCTATGTCTAGGGTCACCTTATGTCCACTAGGGCCATAGGGTGACAAAGAATCATAATTCATATGTTACAGAAGACATTAATAAGGGACATTAATAATAATTCATGTTTGCAGGATGTCTTCAAATATCAAAAGCTGTTAGCTATGCAATCTGGGCACACATGCTTTTGAAAGGTGTTAATTCAGGTCAGCCAGCCAGTGAGTCATACCTTTTGTATAATAGGCTATTGAAATATCTTAAGGTGTTGGCTATCCACTGTAAAGACACCCACTCTCACAAGACTCTGCCATTGTGTGATAAGTCTGTCTAGGTAATGTGATTGAGGTTTCCTTTCTGTGTGTGAAGATTATCTGTGATTGTGTATTATTCAAAAGGGAAAATCATTGTGTGATAAAGATGTCTGTGTTACTATTCAAGGTTAATTGAACACTATTGAAAATACGGTGCCGACCGGTCTACATGGTTAGCTTACCTGAATGCCTTTTAGAGTGTGATTGAAGCCCCCCCCATGGTGTGAAGGGGGGTGGAGATTGCATTGTCCTGTGATTAACTGCATTATGTTTGAGACTGTATAAGAAGCTGAGAAAATACTAATAAATTGTCATATCTTTGGAAGCAAGAACGGAGCTCTGTCTCGTCTTATTCTGGGAAAGGATATGGATCGTGTATGCAAGATTGTCGGAGTGTGTCAGATCAGCTTGTCGTGGTTGGATGGAAGGTCGTAAGCAGTGGTGACCGTTACACTGCCCATTCCCTGTCTGCAGCTTCTTTGGTGATCTCCTGGTATTTGACCCCGGCTTGGCTTTTGGTTTATGATTACGGCATTTCCCCTGGACTTGTATATATGCTTTGTGTTATTCGTGCACTGGTTGTCGTCACCTGTTTGTTCACCTTTGTAAATAAAACACCTTTTTATTCCACTATATACAGTGTTGGTCTCCTCTGTGTAGGCACACAGTCCTGGTCCATTTAGAATCTCTGACAGATAGATGGTAACAATCGAGGCTTTTAGATTTTTTGAACTACAAAGATGTAGAAAAATACAAATGTTAATTTTATACAGGCAGGTAATGATTGTACAAAATATACATATAGAGAATACAAGCAATATTACTGGGCTGCAGAGGCCACATAAACTTGTGCTCACCCTTTAACCACAGGAGACCAAGGGCCGTCTCATGAACCACCACCAGATGGTGTGGGCCACTCTCCCAAAACAACAAACGGACCGCTTCAGCGATTCAATCCTTATGACAGGAGAAAAGTATGATGCCGGACTGACAAGGAAAAAACAGGGATAAAGACAGTGAGATAAAGGAGAAAAACAAGCAACAATTGGGCAAGAATATGCTATATTCAAGCCAAAGCAATAACTTACTTACATGGGAGCAAAAATACAGGGAGAAAAAAAGTTATTGAGATGATACTGGGCATAAGATGGTAGTGTGCTTGATTGAACACCTTCGGTCTGGAAATAACAGAAAAAAATATAAAAAATAAATAAAGTATTTTTGAAATAATATTAGTATATGCATAGAGTATATAGAGAGGACCTAAGTCTCAGTTCTATAAGCTTGCAGAAGAAAAAATAAGATAGACATATACTGAAACCAGATGAGGCATAAAATGAAAAAGTTGAAAAAGTACTGGGATGAAGAAGTGCCCAGTGTGAAACACTGAGACGGAACAGGGATCATTCAGAGCCAAATTAATCCTTACCGTAAGACGGTGTTGAAGGCAGCAGCCCGTGTCATCTGCACTGGGTTGTACACACAAACATCTATTTATAGGGATATCCGTCCGACGTGCACGGGCGTGTGACGTGTCGGGGGCTCGCTAATTGGCTCAATTGAAGTCAGGGGAAAGAGAGAAAGATGAAAGGGAGACATGATAGAACTACATATCTCAGAGAGCAACGGGATAGTCACGTGTGGGCGTGCGTGACGCCTACAGAAAGACTCGAACGATGTGTGAAGAAGAAACCGCCCCTATGCAAATGACACAAAGCGTACAGAGGCTGGAATGGGCAGGGGGGTGTATCCGGGAGACGGATAACAATGAGCCGGTGAAAGGTCAATAAGAAAAATAAGTGGTGTCTAGCAAAGCGGCACCGGATTGGAAGTAAGCGGCCAGTTTGTGTGGGAAGAGTGCCAAAACAGGGCGGCGAGACAGAGACGGACCAAGTCTGCACTAGGGGAAAGGGAGAGCATGGGAAGAATTGGATTGGTAGACCGTAATACCTCCAATATTCCCTAGTGCCTCTGCAACCCAGAAAAGAATAAAAAATCTGAAACAGAAAACAAAAATTGTAACAATTAGTGAATAATATTAAACACAATACATAAACACTGCATAACTATATAATAATCAAATTATCATCAAAAGAAAAAACAAATTCATTAACGCCAACAGTATATACAATAATCATATAGATGGCATACCTCCAGGTTACATAGACCCAGGGGTATAGTATGTTGCCAAAATGCGTGGCAGGGAGAGAGACATAGAAGGGGTAAAAGGGAAGACATGGGGTAGCATAGGGAAAAGGGAAGGGGGAAAGACGGGGAAGGATCGGAGGGGGGCGAAAGGGGAAACCAGATGCTAGATGCTGCAGGGATGGGGAGAGAGAAAGAGAATACAATTAGAAATGAAATAAAAAAAAAAAAAAACTTAAAGCAATGAAATAACCAAAAATTATCACAAAAATGGCTTAAAACTAAGACTTTCATTAAACCCAGGATAAATGGTAGCCCTGAGTTTGTATATCCAGCGTGCTTCAAGTTGGAGCAACGTTCCATCAACGCTGCCCCCTCTTGAGTCAGGCGGGATATGTTCAAGAGCGAAAAACTTAATAAAGTTTGGGTCAAAATTGTGGTAGGTTCCAACATGTCTGCTAATAGCAGTGACTATTTTCTTTTTAAGAATAGGTTTTATGTGATCTTGAATTCTTTTAAAAAAAGGTATTTTCGTTTTTCCTATATAAAAGCCACCGCAGCAGCATTTCGCTAAGTAGATCACGCCTACTGTCTGGCACGTGACAACATCTTTGGTCGTGTGCCAGTTGCCATTTGGCAGTTTAAATTGTTGTTGGTGTCCAACAAAAATACAAACATCACATTTGCCACACGGAGCAGTACCACCTTTTGTTGTTGCTTTGGACAATTCAGCCCTGTTGAAGTGGCTGTGTACTAGGCGATCCCTAAGTGATGGAACACGTCTAAAGGTCACCTCTGGAAATTCCCTGATGAATTTTTTTAGTTTTGGATCTGCAGATAGTAGGGGCAAGACATTTTTTAAGAATATTGCGCATCTCTTTGTGTTGACTAGAATATTTAGTAGTAATTCTTACTGTATCCGTTTTATTTTTGGAGTTAGATGAAAAGATGAGTGAGCTTCTTTTTTGAACCTTGACACGGTTATAAGCACGTTTTAACCCCTTTCCATACAGGGCATTTTCACCCCCTTCTTGCCCAGACCAATTTTTAGTTTTCAGCGCTGTTGCACTTTGAATGACAATTGCGCGGTCAGGCAACACTGTACCCAAATTAAATCATTATGTTTTTTCCCCACACAAATAGAGATTTTTGTTAGTGGTATTTGATCATCTCTGCGGTTTTTATTTTTTGCGCTTTAAAAAAAGAAGCGACAATTTAAAAAAAAACACAGTATTTTTTCCTTTTTATTTAATACATATCGCAATATTTTTTTAAAAAAAACTTTTTTTCCCCTCAGTTTAGACCGATACGTATTCTACGTATTTTTGGTAAAAAAAAAAAACGCAATAATCGTATATTGATTGGTTTGCGCAAAAGTTATAGCGTCTACAAAATAGGTGATAGATTTATGGCATTTTTATTTTTATTTTTTTACTAGTAATGGCGGCGATCTGCGTTTTTTTTTTTGTGACCGCGACGTTGTGGCGGACATATCGGACACTTTTGACACGTTTTTGGGACCATTCACATTTACACAGCGATTAGTGCTATAAAACTGCACTGATTACTGTGTAAATGTGACTGGCAGGGAAGGGGTTAACACTAGGGGGCGCTGAAGGGGTTAAAATGTGTCCTAAAGTATGTTCTAACTGTAGGGGGAGGGGGACTCACAGGGGGAGGGGATCGATGTGTGTTCCTCTGTACTGGGAACACACATCGGTCTCCTCACCGCTGACAGGAGGTGGATCTGTGTGTTTACACACACAGATCCACACTCCTGGTGTGATTGCTGGAAATCGCGGGTGCCCGGCGGCAATTGCAGCCGTCGGGCACGCGCGCGGGATCGCGAGTGGTGCCGCGGGTGCGCGCGCGTGCCCTAGAACGCCGTGAAGACTGGACGTTGTGCAACGTCCAGTCTCATCGGCGAGGGGATGACCATGCCGTTATTCCCCTATGGGCTGGTAAGGAAGGGGTTAATGACCTATGACTGTAACCTCTTACTCTCAATCTATGGTAGAGATCCTTAGATGTCCTCTTGAAATCGCTGTCAAGACTACAGTTGCGCCTTAGCCTTAAGTATTGGCTATAGGGAATTTTAAGATCCAGGAAATTTTCTGGATCTTAAAATCTCTAAAGATGAGCATGGCCTAATACATTCATGCCTGTATAGGAAACCCACAGCAGGTAATACAATCCTCCATGCTACTAGCTCACATCCAGCTTCCCTGATAGACAGTATTCCCTATAGCCAATACTTAAGTCTAAGGCGCAACTGTAGTCCTGACAGCGATTTCAAGAGGACATCTAAGGATCTCTACCATAGATTGAGAGTAAGAGGTTACAGTCATAGGTCATTAAAACGTGCTTATAACCGTGTCAAGGTTCAAAAAAGAACCTCACTCATCTTTTCATCTAACTTCAAAAATAAAACGGATACAGTAAGAATAATTACTAAATATTCTAGTCAACACAAAGAGATGCGCAATATTCTTAAAAATTTCTGGCCCCTACTATCTGCAGATCCAAAACTAAAAAAATTCATCAGGGAATTTCCAGAGGTGACCTTTAGACGTGTTCCATCACTTAGGGATCGCCTAGTACAGGGGTCTCTAAACATTCCAAACAAAGGGCCGGTTTATTGTCCTTCAGACTCTTGGAGGGCCGGACTTTGGCCAGTGGGAGTGGAAATTTTCCTGGCATCATTGTTAGCAAACATTTGGTATTAGGGGGAGGGATAGTGCCCCATCGATAGTATCATAGGGAGGAATAGTGCTCTATTAGTGGTGTCAGTGGGAGAAATGGTGCTCCATTTTCGGTGTCAGATGGCAGAATAGTGTCTCGTATCAGTGGGAGGGATAGTGCTCCAAGGGCCGGATAAAGGCAAGCAAAGGGCCGCATCTGGCCCTCGGGCCACAGTTTGGAGACCACTGGCCTAGTACACAGCCACTTCAACAGGGCTGAATTGTCCAAAGCAACAACAAAAGGTGGTACTGCTCCGTGTGGCAAATGTGATGTTTGTATTTTTGTTGGACACCAACAACAATTTTATACTGCCAAATGGCAACTAGCACACGACCAAAGATGTTGTCACGTGCCAGACAGTAGGCGTGATCTACTTAGCGAAATGCTGCTGCGGTGGCTTTTATATAGGAAAAATGAAAAGACCTTTTTTTTAAAAGAATTCAAGATCACATAAAACCTATTCTTAAAAAGAAAATAGTCACTGCTATTAGCAGACATGTTGGAACCTACCACAATTTTGACCCAAACTTTATTAAGTTTTTCGCTCTTGAACATATCCCGCCTGACTCAAGAGGGGGCAGCGTTGATGGAACGTTGCTCCAACTTGAAGCACGCTGGATATACAAACTCAGGGCTACCATTTATCCTGGGTTTAATGAAAGTCTTAGTTTTAAGCCATTTTTGTGATAATTTTGGGTTATTTCATTGCTTTAAGTTTTTTATTTTTTTATTTCATTTCTAATTGTATACTCTTTCTCTCTCCCCATCCCTGCAACATCTAGCATCTGGTTTCCCCTCCCCCCCCCCCCCTCCGATCCTTCCCCGTCTTTCCCCCTTCCCTTTTCCCTATGCTACCCCATGTCTTCCCCTTTACCCCTTCTATGTCTCCCTCCCTGCCACGCATTTTGGCAACATACTATACCCCTGGGTCTATGTAACCTGGAGGTATGCCATCTATATGATTATTGTATATACTGTTGGCGTTAATGAATTTGTTTTTTCTTTTGATGATAATTTAATTATTATATAGTTATGCAGTGTTTATGTATTGTGTTTAATATTATTCACTAATTGTTACAATTTTTGTTTTCTGTTTCAGATTTTTTATTCTTTTCTGGGTTGCAGAGGCACTAGGGAATATTGGAGGTATTACGGTCTACCAATCCAATTCTTCCCATGCTCTCCCTTTCCCCTAGTGCAGACTTGGTCCGTCTCTGTCTCGCCGCCCTGTTTTGGCACTCTTCCCACACAAACTGGCCGCTTACTTCCAATCCGGTGCCGCTTTGCTAGACATCACTTATTTTTCTGATTGACCTTTCACCGACTCATTGTTATCCGTCTCCCGGATACGCCCCCCTGCCCATTCCAGCCTCTGTACGCTTTGCGTCATTTGCATAGGGGCGGTTTCTTCTTCACACATCGTTCGAGTCTTTCTGTAGGCGTCACGCACGCCCACACGTGACTACCCCGTTGCTCTCTGGGATATGTAGTTCTATCATGTCTCCCTTTCATCTTTCTCTCTTTCCCCTGACTTCAATCGAGCCAATTAGCCAGCCCCCGACACGTCACACGCCCGTGCACGTCGGACGGATATCCCTATAAATAGATGTTTGTGTGTACAACTCAGTGCAGATGACACGGGTTGCTGCCTTCAACACCGTCTTACGGTAAGGATTAATTTGGCTCTGAATGATCCCCGTTCCGTCTCAGTGTTTCACACTGGGCACTTTTTCATCCCAGTACTTTTTCAACTTTTTCATTTTATGCCTCATCTGGTTTCAGTATATGTCTATCTTATTTTTTCTTCTACAAGCTTATAGAACTGAGACTTAGGTCCTCTCTATATACTCTATGCATATACTAATATTATTTCAAAAATACTTTATTTATTTTTTATATTTATTTCTGTTATTTCCAGACCGAAGGTGTTTAATCAAGCACACTACCATCTTATGCCCAGTATCATCTTAATAACTTTTTTTCCCCCTGTATTTTTGCTCCAATGTAAGTAAGTTATTTCTTTGGCTTGAATATAGCATATTCTTGCCCAATTGTTGCTTGTTTTTCTCCCCTTTATCTCACTGTCTTTATCCCTGGTTTTTCCTTGTCAGTCCGGCATCATACTTTTCTCCTGTCATAAGGATTGAATCGCTGAAGCGGTCCATTTGTTGTTTTGGGAGAGTGGCCCACACCATCTGGTGGTGGTTCATGAGACGGCCCTTGGTCTCCTGTGGTTAAAGGGTGAGCACAAGTTTATGTGGCCTCTGCAGCCCAGTAATATTGCTTGTATTCTCTATATGTATATTTTGTACAATCATTACCTGCCTGTATAAAATTAACATTTGTATTTTTCTACATCTTTGTAGTTCAAAAAATCTAAAAGCCTCGATTGTTACCATCTACCCCTGAGGAAGCTTATCACAAGCGAAACTGTTGGGATACAACAATCCACTTTGGCTTAAATCAGATTTTACCCACCTCTGACCGACTATCATTTTATCCTATGTATTCGTAGGACTTTTTTCTGTCTTGTGGATATATTATTACATTAATGTCTATTTAATAAACATTTTTCTATTTTTGTACTCCTTGAGTCGTACAAATATTTTCTTTCTCATTTCAATAACTTTTGGTATTAAGCACCGTTTAGAAAATCCCATCTCCTTTTCTCCCCCTTTTTCCATTTGCTAAATGTCTGGGATGTGGTGCCTACTGAATATGGTGTGCTTTCTGTGATTGGACCAAAACATACACTACTAACCTGGATGTTAGGGTGGGAAGACTTACCCATCTCCTTGCTTCATGTAATCCCCTCCTGATTTGGATTCAGGAGACAGTAATCTCCTTTTTGATACAGGACTAAAGACTGTTTCAAACTCATTCTTCTCAGAATTTCTGGCCAAGCCTTTACGTCGACAACAGTTCTTAGTCCAGTGCAAACAAGGGGGAAGGAAAAAAAAGGCGTTTGATAAAAAGAAAAGGGGGTATTTTGTTCAATGCTTCTAAACCCCTAAAGTGGTTGTAAACCTCAGTCATGCAATCTGAAGAAAGCAAATATATCTGTATTGTTTACTTCTTTCTCCAAAGCTCTAAGTGCCGTTTCTCTCTGGTGCTCAGTTCCTGTGTTAGCATGAGTCACTTCTGAGAAGCTTTCCCCACACATGAGATTTGTGTTGTGGAGGAATCGTAGAACAGAGCTTGTCTATTCAGAACACAGTTCTGTGTGTGGAGGTAGGTGTGTTCCTTTCCTCCAGTCAGTTCTCACACTAATTTCAGCCTCTCCGCCCTCTCCTCTGTGCTTCTGACAGATGAAGAAATATTTTTAACATGATCTGCCCCATTGAAAGGGGTGTAGAGCGGGGAAGATGACAGATAAACAAGTAAAACCTTGGAAGAATTTGTTTAATCTCTGTGTATAATCTGATGCTGTTCACTACACTGGGTATAAGTGAGGGTTTACAACCACTTTAAAAACTTGCTGACCGCAATATGATGGCATGCCCTGATTGCCTATTGGTGCAGCCTTATCAGCACACATCTGTGGAGAAAAATTACTTGTTTGCAATATTTTATAGCAAACTATGAAGAAGTGTGTTTGTTTGTTTTTTCAAAATGGTCAGCCTTTATTTGTTTAGCAAAATATAAAAAACCCAGTGCTGATTAACCACTTGCCGATCTCCTTTTTAGATATATATATATACTGTGCACCGCGGGAGCTTGTGACCACGGTGAAGAGAGGCAGAACGGGCATCTGCCTATGTAAACAAAGCGGATCCCATTCTGATATGGGAGGAGTGATAGATCCTAGTCTATCCCCCTGAAAGTTAAACACCTCCCTAGGGAACACTTAACTCCTTGAGCGCCCCCTAATGTTAATCCCTTTTCTGCCCCTACTATTTCTACAGTGATTAGTATGAATATTAAAATACAGACTAAGCTGTCCTAGTATTTTCAGACAATGCAACCACTGTGGCATATAACAGCAAACGGGCACAAGATCTGTTTTTCTGGCTTTAGAAAAATAATACCTTCCCTGGGGGGTGGGGGGGGGGGAACACCTAGTGTCTCTGCTACCAGTGCATCTCAAAGACACTTTCAATGTGTTGGCAGATTTTCTCAGCAGAGTTGAGATTCATCAAATGATTTGGGGATTGATGTAGGCAGTATTCAGCATGATCACAGCGGAAGTGGACAGGAGAGTGAAGAGATTTTTCTCTAATCCAACACTCTTAAGAACAGATACCTAGTCTTACACATGGGAATTTAACCTTTGGTATGCGTTTCCTTCTTTTTCCCTTACTAGTCATGTGAATCAAAAAAGAGCACAGATCATCCTGGTGGTGCCATGGTGGCCAAAAAAAATGTTGCGTTTGACTGTCATATTTAGTGAATCGTCTGTCACATAGGCTGGTACTTCACCCAAACACTCAAATCTATTAGCTGACAACTTGGAATCTAAAAAGTGTACTCTCAGAAACAGAGGTTGTTTAGATAAAGATAATTTAAACCATTCTGGATAGTTGGAAGATGGTTACTATGATGATTTATGCTAAGGTATTGAGAAATGTTTATGTCTTGCATAGTAAGTTTGAGAGGTGGTTATTCAGTTCCCATGATGTTGGATTTCCTACAAGCAGTAGTGGAGAAGGGGGTTGTCCCCTAATACTCCTAATGGCCATGTGGCAGCTTTATCTGTGTTTCTGGAATCCATGTTAGCAGAACATTGCTTCAGTAAGAGGTTTCTGGAGGCTAGAGTGTTGCACGGTGGAGGTTACTAAAAAAAAATCTGGGATCAGTCTGTTCTTAAAGTTCTTAATTATAAACTCTTCGAACTGATACACCCAGATTTTTGATGCTTTTAAAGTACTTTTCTATTCGCTATCAATTCAGGTAGGAGATTTGCAGACCTTCAGGCCATATTCTGCAAACACCTCTTTTCTGGAAGACAAGAGTATTCTTATTGCTGACCCTATGGGCCAGATTCAGGTAGATCAGAGCATCTTTGCTCTGGAGTAACGCTTCTCATTTGCGTTACTCTGCCGAAATTTTAGGAGCAAGTGCTGTTATTCAGGAAGCACTTGCTCCTAAAGTTGCGGCAGCGCATCGCAAATGAGCCAGCGGAATTCAAATTGGGCGGGTACGGGGCGTGTAGTATTCTAACTATGCGCGATCCCGCGGCGAACGTACTGCGCATGCGTCGAGTGTCAATGCATCCCAGTGCGCATGCTCCAAATTCTGTCAGTGAACGTCAATGACGTCACATTCCCATTCATGAATGTTTTACGCAAGCGACGCGATTTTTTTTTTTCCGACGCGATGACGACGCCTATACTTAACATAGGATACTCCACTAGGGGGCTGCTTTATCTATACGCCGCGTATCGCTTCCAGAAACCTCGTAAAGTCACTGCGTCGTGCCCGAAAAAGATCGTGAATTGCCGATTCCCGCTAATTAACATATTTTTTGAGCGTAAATCGGCGGGAACGCCCCCGGCGCCATTTTTAAGTTGAAGTAACGATGCGATGGCGAAATTCAATTACGCCGATCGCATCGGAACTCCAACCCGGCGTTTCTTGTTTTCTGGTTATAGAAAACAGAAACGCCGGCTTAAAGTGACAGTTAGGCTGGCGGATCACTGGATCCGCCAGCCTAACTCTTCATGAATCTGGCCCTATATATCTTCCTAAGGTAGCTTTAGACTTTCACAGGTCCCCAGAGGTTGTTCTCCCTAAATCGTGTAATTTCCCCAAGAACCAAAAGCAAGAGTAATTCAACTGTTTGGATGTCAAGATAAATATAAGTTTCTAGAAACTTCAAGTCATCTCCTAGATTTATACAGTGTTTTAAACAAAGGCCTTAAACTTCTAAAAGCACTACTGTGAGGTGGATCAGGAAAAACGTTATGTAAAGTGACCTTCTTTAAAGTTAAAGGCGCATTCCACAAAGTCAATGGCTTGGGGCGTTAAAGCAGGGCTCGCCAAATCCCAAGCGCCAGGTCACCACAGTGACTAGAAATCCACCTACTTGACAACCGTGCTATAATGACTACAGCCCAGTCACCCAGCTCTGCGAGGTCATCTATTGGTGTCCTCCCTTTTACCCGCCCCCGAGGTGCGCATCAGGCAGACTCAGACACAGCTGATCACGGATTAAGGTAAATTGCCAATCACAGCGGCCATTTACCATCTGATCAGCTGTGTCCAATCACAGCTGGTCACATGTAAATAAATGCTGGTTGTCTGCATTTCCTTTCCTCAGTGCTGTCACAGCATGAGGAAAGGTAAGCCAATAAATGGCTATCCTGTGTCAGAGGACATTTACACTGATAATCAGTGCTGCCCTATTAGTGCCAATCAGATCACTGCCGATGTGTGCTGCCAGGGGCTTACGAGAAGCATGATCACGGGAGGGCATCAATAGATGACCTCCTGGAAATATGAGACCATCAGTCGACTATAGTGTGGTTGTGAAGAGGCTAACCACATTTTTTGTCAAATTGGCCACACCCAAGCCTGATTACTGCGAGACATGTTGAATCAAGGAATAACTTAACTACTTGAGCCCCGGGCCATAGTCAAATAACGGCCTTACGGTGGCTCTGTAAATCCAGGAGGATGTTATATGACGTCCTCGAGTCCTCCGGCCACTGGGGGCGCACGCGCGCTGGCAAAAATATTTTTTAGGTGTTTTTTCAAAATTGACGCTCTTTTTTTTTTTGTTTATAGCGCAAAAAATAAAAACCGCGGAGGTGATCAAATACCACCAAAAAAAGCTCTATTTGTGGGGAAAAAAGGACGTCCATTTTAATTTAAAGCGTTGCAGTGCTGAAAGCTGAAATTTCGCCTGGGCAGGAAGGGGGTATATGTGCCCAGTAAGAAAGTGGTTAAATAGAAGTTCTCTGACAAAGTGAAGCATGCTAAAAGATCTCAAAAAGCAACACATAATGCTGCAATCTAAAGAAATTCAAGAATAGATGAGAAACAAAGTAATTGACATGTAGCAGTCTGGAAAGGGTCACAAAGCCATTTCAAAGGCTTTCGGATCCCAGCAAACCAAGGTGAGAGCCCTTATCCACAAATGGAGAAAACTTGGAACAGTGGTGAATCTTCCCAGGAGTGGCCAGCCTACCAAGATTACACCAAGAGCACAAGGATGACTCATCCAGGAGGCCAAAAGAAAAAAATCTAAAGAACTGCAGGCCTCAGTTAGGATCAGTGTTCATGATTGAACAATAAGAAAGAGACTGGGCAAAAATGACATCCATGGGAGAGTTCCAAGGCCAAAGCCACTGCTGACCAAAAAGAACAAACAGGCTCATCTCACATTTATCAAAAAACATCTTGATTATCCCCAAGACTTTTAGGTAAATATTCTGTTGACTGATGAGACAAAAATTTTACTTTTTGGAAGGTGTACGTCCCAATAAATCTGGCTTAAAACTACCGCAGGATTTCATAAAAAGAACATCATATCAAGAGTCAAACGTGGTTGAGGTGGTATGATAATCTGGGGTTGCTTTGCAGCTTCAAGACCTGGATAACGTGCTATAATTGATGGAACCATAAATTCCGCACTCTACCACAAAATCCCAAAGGAGAACACCTGCAAGTCCACCCTGGCTCAAACAAAAAACAAAATTAGGGTTTTAAAGTGACCTAGTCAAAGTCTTGACTTAAATCCGATTGAGATGCTGTGGCATGACCTTAAACAGGCAGTTCATGCTCGAAAACCCTCCAATGTTGCTGAATTAAAACAATTATGCAAAGTATAGTGGGCAAAAATTCCTCCACAGTGATGTGAAAGACTTATTGCCAGTTATAGCAAAGGCTTGTTTGCAGTTGTTGCCACCAAGGGTGGCACTAACACCTGTTATGTTTAGGGGGCAATTACATTTTCACATAGGGCCAGGCAAGTTTGGAGAGCTTTTTTGCTTTGATAAATTAAGTCCTCATTTAAAAACTGAATTTTGTATTTACTTGGGTTATCTTTGTGTAATATTGAATCATAATTAAGTGTGACAAATATGCAAAAAATCAGGAAGGGTCAAATACTTTTTTACAGTACTTTTTTTTCGTTGGAAATTTCCCAGACTATTCCTATTTACAAATAAGCTGGAGATTATTATTGCACTACCAGATGAATCTGTTATTCGGCTAGGGTCTAACCTGCAGCAGGAAGGTTTTGCAGGCTTTTTCCCCCTCCCTAAAATATACGTTTCTTGTTTATCCTCACAGGTGGCGAAACAATAAAGCCTGGTATACACTAAAGCCGCGTACACACGATCGGTTCAAACCGATGAAAACAGACTAAATTTTGTTTTCATCGGTCCAAACTGATCGTGTGTAGGCCCCATCGGTCTGTTATCCTTCGGTCCAAAAACAGGTGGCTTGCTTTAAAATCGAACCGATGGACGGCTAACCAATAAGTCAAAACCGAGCATCGGTTAAAAATCCAAGCATTCAACTTCGTTTTTTCCATCACGTCATTGGGCCAGATTCTCAGAGGCGTTACGACGGAGTATCTCAGATACCCCGTCGTATCGCCTTTTTTTTGTCCTCGTATCTATGCGAGTGATGCTTAGCATCACTTTTGCATAGATACGCTTCTACATCCGACAAGTGTAAAAGCATTACACTTTCGGATCGTAGGTGTAATGACAACTCCGGCCACTAGGTGGCCTTCACGTTGTTTTTTCATTTGCATATGCAAATGAGGCTAGTACGGCGATTCCCGAACGCTTTTACGCCGCCCCGTCGTCGCGTACGTCGTTTACGGACTCGTAAGGTTACCCCAGCTTCTATGTGGAGTAACCTTACGAAGTTCCGTCGGGTGCCGTCGGACGCCATGTTAAGTATGGCGTCGGGTCAGCGTTGGCTTTTTCCGTCGCTTACGTAGTTTTACTGTCGCGAATAGGGACTTGCGTAAATGACGGTCACGTCGTTTTGACGTCGGTTTCAACGACGCTTCTCGACGTGAGCTGGAGCATGCGCACTGGGCATTTTCCCCGGCCGGCGCATGCGCAGTTCGTTCGACGCGGGGGAGCGCTTAATTTAAATACAAGCCGCCCCATTTGAATTGCGCGGGTTTACGCTTGGCGATTTACGAGACGCCGGCGAAAACTATGGAGCAAGTGCTTTGAGAATAAAGCACTTGCTCTAGTACGCAGCGGCGGCGTAGTGTAAATGGCTTACGCTACGCCGCCGAAAATATATGAGAATCTGGCCCACTGTGTTTTACGTCACCGCATTCTGACACGATCGGTTCGTGAACTGATGGTGTGTAGGCACATCAGTATATCAGTCTGCTTCATCGGTGAACTGATGAAAACGGTCCGTCGGACCGTTCTCATCGGATGGACCGATCGTGTGTACAGGGCTTTAGTTTATTTTTTCGTTCAACCTAGTGGGTTGAATGAAAAAAAAACTGTCAGCTTCGGTCAGAGCCGCTGTACTATGCAGTTAGAAGCGGGAAATTTGGGACTTTGAATGAGGCTGCAGGCATGGTGCAGGTAAAAAAGGTACATATTTATTGATCATATACATGCATAGCATACATCAAAACCAGAAGACATGTAAAAGGAACGATCATTTCAAATAAATGTAATTTCATAATACTTGCCACACACATAAATATGTGCATGTGCAGTAAAAGCAACAAGGATACAACAGTGCATAGCCAGGTGCCACATGATAATCTGTATTGGTAGATACATTGAATGAATGTGCATATGTACAGATGTCATATTGACAGCAATAGCGAAGAGGATAAAAATACAATAACCAGTAAAAAACGTGGAGAGTACAGTTGATTAAAACGGATAATACAATGAAAATATATCATCCATAGTAGCCCAGATGCGTTTCGTTTATATAGAACACTCTTCAGGGGCGGATGCTTTGAGTATCTAAAAAACATATATAATATAATAAAGTATAATTAATTGATATAATAGGTGATCATAGTAGGTTAGAGATGGAACAGAGATGTCCACCTTAGGTACTAACATGGAATCTTGGGTAAGTGGATGCGGTAGGTATGGAGCCAAGGCCAAAAGGTAGGTCCGCCACGGGAGCTGAGGCGACATGTAGCGCACACAGGCTGGGGGCAGCAAGGATACCCCCCCGAGTCATCACGGGATCCTGTGAACTCACATGTATGATATAACCAAGAGAGAAGCCAGTGGGGATAGCCAAATGGAATCTAAAATGTAATAAAATGACATGGTACTATGCAAATTTAGTACAGCAATCTCCCCCGCTGAGCTGTTTTTGTGACACCCCCCCCCCCCCCCCCCCGATCACTCTGATCAGCAATCTCCGCCATTGGCTGAGAGCGCTGATCAGGAGTTGTCGCTTCTAGCCTCAGCTTACACAGTTTAAGTGCTACTAAACCCAGGGCCCTGCATTCGCTATATCTGGTCTCCTACAGTACACATAACATGGAAATGCAATTATTTTAGTAAATATAAACTGCTAAATACCTCTTCTCATCAGAAATTGGAGTTCTATCGGTGTCTAGCCAAGCACTGGTTAAAGCTTGTAGGAGTTTTCTGACTGTTCTATTAGACTGCTGGACCCCTGACTTGGACAGTGCTGATTGGCCCTGTTCTGATTCATAGACTGTGTTATCATGATAATATCAGGGATTAGTGGAAGGAGGGGAGGATCAAGCCAGGATCACAAAGCCTTTTTACACAATGCAGAGGATTAATCCCCAGAGATTCCACAGTGAGTATAACAAGCATGCTTTACTGCATATACAGGCTGATTTTACTGTTGTAGGTATAGTTAAACTTTTAGGCTTTGAAAATGAAAACTAGAGGCATTATGTGTGGAGGGCAAGAGTACAAATGTGATCTTTCTCACAGATGACATCCTTATGTTAATCTTCTCCCCTGTCATCTCAAACCTACCTAGCATTTTGCAACATTTTTTTATTCTTGAGCAGGGGTCTCCAAACTTTCTAAATAAACAGCTTGTTTGTTCTCCAGGCTTTAGGGGGGCTGGACTGTAGCCATCAGAAGTGGAAATTGTCTTTGCATCAGAGAGAGTAAACGTCGCCACATTTTGTATTAGGGGAGGAATAGCACCTCATCATTGGTATTATAGGGAAGAATAGTGCCTTATTATTGGTGTCAGTGGGAGAAATGGTGCCTTATTGTTGGTGTCAGTAAAAGTGTATGTGTCAGTTGGAGGAATAGTGCCCCAAGGGCTGGAAAGGCAAGCAAAGGGCCACAGTTTGGAGACCACTGATCTTGAGCCTTAAAGGAGGAGGATTGGAAGTACTAAATCTGCTTAAATACTTCCATGCAGCACAACAGTCCCACCTTATTAAATTTTACTTGGTGGAATTGAATCCTATATCGGATGTCAATTAACCACCCGGACCTTTAGGCCAGGTTTTGCGATTCAGCACTGCGTCGTTTTAACAGACAATTGTGCGGTCGTGCGACGTGGCTCCCAAACAAAATTGGTGTCCTTTTTTTTCGCACAGATAGAGCTTTATTTTGGTGGTATTTGATCACCTCTGCGGTTTTTATTTTTTGCGCTATTAACAAAAAAGGAGCAACAATTTTGAAAAAAAATTTAAGATTTTTTACTTTTTGCTATAATAAATATCCCCCAAAAATATATAAAAAAAAATTTGTTTTTCTCAGTTTAGGCTGATACGTATTCTTCTACCAATTTTTGGTAAAAAAAATCACAATAAGTGTTTATCGGTTGGTTTGCGCAAAATTTATAGCGTTTACAAAATTGGGGATAGTTTTATTGCATTTTTATAAAAAAAAAATTTACTACTACTAATGACGGCGATCAGCATTTTTTTTTTTGTGACTGCGACATTATGGCGGACACTTTAGACAATTTTGACACATTTTTGGGACCATTGTCGTTTTCGTTTTTAAAATGCATTGTTTATTGTGAAAATGACAATTGCAGTTGGGAGTTAACCACAAGGGGGCGCTGAAGGGATTATGTGTGACCTAATATGTGTTTACAACTGTAGGGGGTGTGGCTGTAGGTGTGACGTCATCGATTGTGTATCCCTATAAAAGGGATCACAGGATCGATGACGCCGCCACAGTGAAGAACGGGGAAGCCGTGTTTGCACACGGCTCTCCCCGTTCTTCAGTTCCGGGGACCGACCGCGGGACTCCAGTGGCGATCGGGTCCCGCATGCCCGTGACCCACGGCTGGGCACTAGCACAGGACGTACCTGTACGTGCATGTGCCCAGCCGTGCCATTCTGCTGACGTAAATGTGCAGGAGCCGGTCCTTAAGAGGTTAAATATTTTTCCTGTACTCCAAAACAGATAACCACTATATGTAGGTCCCAAATAAAGATAGACTTACAATCATACGCCCATCTTTGTCATTTTTATTAAGTCTTGATTGACTAATTCGTAATCTTTCCATAGCCCTTAAATTAACCCAGCCTTCACCCCCCCCCCCCCCCACCTTGCTGATGTCAGTGGAACATGTTTGTAAAAATATCAAAAGTTGGTTAAGTAGGAGCAGAATGTAGATAAAAACTTAGACCTCAGCAAATGGGATACATTGGCACCTACAGACTCTAGGTCATATATGAACACCTCCATTATCAAAACCGATTAAAAGGTGCTTCTAATATGGTACCCAAAAAAAAACAGCTTCTTATGCCCCAGGTGCCTCCGCCAAGTGTTTCAGAGGTTCCGGACAGGAGGGTATTTAATTTCAAATATGGTGGACATGCCCAAAAGTTAAGGTTTTAGATTTGAGTATATAATTTCCGAAACATATGAAAAATAACTAATCTCATTCATATTCTTAGCTGCAAGGATAGAAATCACCATATCTTGAAGGTCTTCATCAATCCTGTTTGCATTGATAAACACAAGGATAATGGTAAATTAAAAACTATCACTCGCTCTGAATGATAAACTGCATTTATTTGAAACAAATATGGGACCCATGGAAACAACATATTTCAAGAGGATAATGAATAGTATTGTAGGCTGGAGCTACGGGAAAAATGAAGAGGTGGGATTCACCTCTTAACACTTTCATTTTTCTTTTTTTCCTTTCTTACTTTTCGTATATGGATTCACTTTTACATGCTAAAATCTTGTCAGGTTTTGTTGAAACAAGATACAGACATCATTGTTACAAAGGTTATATTCCTGTACAGCAATAAAGGTAAACTGGGTATAGAAACTAACCCAAACGTGGGTACGGTGAGGAATTTTTTCTTGATCCCCTGCTGATTTTGTATGTTTGTCCACTGACAAAGAAATGATCAGTCTATAATTTTAATGGTAGGTTTATTTTAACAGTAAGAGACAGAATAGCAACAAAAATATCCAGAAAAACGCATTTAAAAAAAAGGTATAAATTGATTTGCAAATTGATCCCCTATCAGCAAGTTTTCTGGCTTCCCAGGTGTCTTCTATATGGGTAACAAGCTGAGATTAGGAGCACTCTTTTAAAGGGAATGCTCCCAATCTTTGATTGTTGCCTGTATAAGAGACAACTGTCCAAAGAAGCAATCATTCAGATTCCAATTTCTCACCCATGGCCAAGACCAAAAAACTGTCCAAGGAGGTCAATGACAAGACTGTAGACCTACACAAGGCTGGAATGGGCTTACAAGACCATTGCCAAGCAGCTTGGTGAGAGGGTGACAACAGTTGGTGTGATTATTTGCCTCGTGGAGTTTTAATGATCATGAGAAGAGTGAGGAATCGGCTCAGAACTAAACAGTAGAATCTTCTCAATGGTCTCAAGGCAGCTGGGTCCATAGTCACCAAGAAAGCAATTGGTAACACATTATGCCATGAAATAATAAAATCCTGCAGCATTTGCAAGGTCCCCCTGCTCAAGAAAGCACATGTACAGGCCTGAAGTTTGCTAATGAACATCTGAATGATTCAGAACTGAGTGAAGGTGTTGTGGTCGACCAAAATCGAGCTCTTTGGCATCAACTTAACTTGCCATGTTTGGAGGGGGAGGAATGATGCCTATGAACCCCAAGGACACCATCCCCACTGTTAAACAGCAGGGTGGAAACATTATGCTTTGGGGGTGTTTTTTTGCTAAAGGAAAAGGACAACTTCACCACTTCAAAGGGACGCTGAATGAGGTCATGTACCGTCAAATCTTGGGTGAGAACCTCCTACCCTTAGCCAGGGCATTAAAAATGGGTGGCGGATAGGTATTCCAGCATGACAATGACCCAAAACACACAGCCAAGGCAACAAACGAGTGGCTCAAGAAGAAACACATTAATGACCTGGAGTGGCCTAGCCAGTCTCCAGACCTTAATCCTATAGAAAATATGTGGAGGGAGCTGAAGGTTCAAGTTACCAAACGTCAGCCTCAAAACCATAATGACTTGGAGAGGATCTGCAAAGAGGAGAGGGACAAAATCCCTCCTGAGATGTGTGCAAACCTGGTGGCCAGCTACAAGAAACATCTGACCTCTCTGATTGCCATTAAGGGTTTTGCCACCAAGTACCAAGTCATGTTTTGTGAAGAGTTGAAATACTTCACTCATTAGAATGCAAATCAATATATCTGTATCATTTTTTTGAAATGCGTTTTTCTGCATCTTTTTGTTATTCTGTCTCTCACTGTTAAAATAAACCTACCATTCAAATTATAAACTGGTCATTTCTTTGTTGGTGGGCAAACATACAAAATCAGCGGGGGATCAAATACATTTTCCCCTCACTGTAAATACTTTAATCTAGGAAATCATTATGAAATGCTTGACTACAATATGAAACAGGTAAAAGTATGTATGCTACCTATTTTGTATATGAACCGTTTGTAAAAAAACAATAAAAGTTCTTGGAAAAGAAAATGAAAACTAGAAGCTGTTGGTTTTCATGCACAGTTGCTCCAGATTCTGTAGTAAATGTGCATTACCGCTATCACTCACTGTTGGTGCAAGATTTTGCATGCCTGCCATAGTCTCACATTTTGAGGTTTGGCTTTCTCTTGTCCAATTTTATCTTCACAGCTGTTTCTTTCAGTTAGGGCCCGTTCACATGTGTGTTGATTAAACAAATCAATGTTGATATATTTGCCTATAGCATTTATGATGTGTTTATGACATGTTTTTGTTGTGTTTATGAAGCTTTGAGAATGCCCATGAAAGTGTTACTTTTCTATTGAGTAGTGCTTAAAGGAGAAGTGATATAGAGAAAATTATCTACTTTTTTTTTTCTTTGGAGCATCTTAAAACCTTTTTAACTTTAAAAGATAAAATTTCTCTTTCCATTATTTTCTGATCTATAAGGCCCCATACACACAAATCTGTCTGCTGGGATGTATTGGTTTGATCGTGTACACACGATCAAACCAAAATCCCCGCCGGCAGACGGCGCGCTGACGTGGCGCTGACGTGGCGGTGACGTTGACGCCGCCACGTCACCGCACCAGGAAGTAAATTACTTCCGCGCATGCATCGAATCCATTCGACGCATGTGCGAGAAGATATGTCTGCTGGTTAGCGTACTAACCAGCAGACATATAGGCCGGACGGATTCCCAGCCGACAGATTTTAAAGCATGCTTTAAAATCTGTCGGCTGGCCAAATCCGTCGGCTCGTCCGTACACACGATCAAATCTGTCTGCTGGGACTGTCGGGCCGACCGTTTCCAGCAGATAGATTTGATCGTGTGTACGCAGCCTAAGATATCTAGTGTAAGGGTTATGGATGTCTTTTGAGTTTTTGTATAGCTTGTCCAGTTATTTTTTAGGAATATGAATTTGTTTAAGATGCTCTTTGTTCTTAGAGGAAGCCAAACGAATTAACCACCTTCTCATGTAAGATGTATGTGCTACTTAGGTTGTAGAAATTGATGTCTCTTGTTTGGAATTTATGACAAAGTATTCGTCCAAAGCTTTGAGTAGTTCCTTTTCAATAGTTAAATCTGACAATAGAGATTTGTTTAGTCTCCATGTATATGGAGTAAAGGACAAGTCTATAAATTTTGTCACAAAAGACATTATGTGATGGTTCAAACAGACGCAACTATGAGTGTTGAAAGTAATTGAATTGGCTAAAATGACTAGGGTACAGAAAATGTAATCCAGTCTAGCTGAGGTATTCTGAGAATTAGAGTAGAATGTGTATTCTTTAGCACCAAGGCTCTCCACGTGTCTATTCATTTCTTAATCTTGTAATGTCTTAGCAATCTAGGACATGCTTTAGATAGAGTGGTAGGATTGCGTCTATCTAAAGAGGGGCAGGCAACCATGTTAGTCACCACCTAATATAATATGAGAAGAATGATAGTTTTCCAAAATTTCCAGAAATTTGTGAAATTTCGATGTAGCCTCATTAGAGGCATATATGTTGGCTATGGTAAGTTCACAAGGTACACAAGATTGCAACACCTCTACATTTAGAGGAAAAGTATGTGGTAGGATTGGTTATATGCTCTGTGGAAATATTTAGGGTGACTCGTGATGGCAATATGGTTCTCTTGTAAAATAATGATTTTTGCACCCAGGTGTTTATAATGTTGCAACGCTTTTTTTCTTTTATGGGGAGAAGTAAAACCTACATTCTACCCATGTATAGGCATATAAGTTACTATCATCAAATCTAGGTTTAATGAGGAACGAAACAGTGGTAATGCATCAATTACAATAGGATGTATAGCATTTAAGAAAATTTAGCATAGTATCATGATGAGAACTGAGAATTTACCCAAAATAAAAGTAAGTACAAAAAGGAATGATAAAATAAACCATACAGATACTCAAATATGTATATTGGGATCATTATATCTTTGAAAAACTGATAAACATTCAATGCGACCTGAAAGTCTCAAACTCAATCTATTAGATTAGTTAAGTTGACTATTTTGTATATTAAGAGACAGAAATGCAAGCCGAAAAGGATTATAAATTAAAATTAACAATAGTAATATCATGTAGACTGAGTGGGGTAGCTATGCCCTAGCACAGAGATGGGGATTAAGCGATTAATTACATAAAGCAATATTTGTGATGCCGACTATTGAAAAATGTGTAAAATGAAAGGTATAGAGATAGTTTATCTCTTCGAAACAACCTTTAATTAAAAACGTATACAGATATGAAGCGACTCATAGTGCAATTAAATGTAGGAAATTAGTACACAATGAGGTATTGATTTTAGCAGACGATTTCTAAAACAGAGAATATACCAGCAATGGACTGTCATTTGGTAAGAGACTACGTGTATTAATAGACTGCACAGAGGAATAAGAAAAAAACATCAGAGTGGACTGTCATTTTTGCACTTTATTTGCAAGCTAATGCAATATATATATTTGCAATGCTGTTTTGTTGTCTGCTGATGTACACTATGGGCCAGATTCAGGTAGATGGGTGCTTCTTTAATTTGGAGTAACGTTTCTCGTTTACGTTACTCCGCTGTAACTTTAGTAGCAAGTACTGTTATTCACAAAGCACTTGCTCCTAAAGTTGCGGCGGCGTAGCGAAAATGAGCCGGCGGAATTCAAATTGGGCGGGTAGGGGGCGTGTATTATGTTAACTATGCGCGATCCCGCGGTGAACGTACTGCGCATGCGTCAACTGTCAGTGCGCATGCTCCAAATTCTTTCAGGGAACGTCAATGACGTCAATGACGTCAATCCCCATTCACGGATGTTTTACGCAAACTACTCAAATTTTTTTTTTCGCGACGCGATGACGACGGCCATACTTAACATAGGATACTCCACTAGGGGGCTGCTTTATCTTTGCGCCGCGTATCTCTTACGGAAACGTCGGGCCCGAATACGATCGTGAATTTCCGATTCCCGCTGATTAACATATTCTCAGCGTTAATCAGCGGGAACGCCCCGCGCGCCATTTTTAAAATTGAAGTTACGATACGACGGCGAAATACAATTACGCTGCTCGTATAGTAACTCCAACCCGGCGTTTCTTGTTTTCTGACTACAGAAAACAGAAACGCCGGCTCAAAGTGAGAGTTAGGCTGGAGTATCACTGATACTCCAGCCTAACTCTACCTGAATCTGGCCCAATATTGATTATAAGTATTTTTTGTTCTGGTGCACTTTCTTGGTTATAATTTATTAATTTGATGTGGGAACACATAACAGTGGAGAGCGGCAAGAACACATATATATATTGCATATATTCATATGTAATTTTTTCGTTTAGTATATATTTTTTGGACCTTTTCTCTTTTTGCATTTTTTTTGTCTTGCGTATTGTCATTAGAGAAGTTTGTTGTTACCATAGTAACACTGTACTACTTTGAGGGGGTGATCAGTTACTTTTACTGTCTGCTTATTACAGTGATGATCAAGCAAATCAAAGTAATATCAAACACTGTCCAAAGGTTTCATTCATGAAACCTTGTTTACTACTGTGATGCTGTGATTGGTTACAGCCATCACATGGTACAGTGGAGCAAAAGTTCATTGTGAGGGAGCATATTTGGACATATATAGAACCCAGGGAACTCCGCAGTCAGTCCATGTAAGTCCTTAATAATCTGGGGTGGAATCTCACCGGTTCCAGAAAATTCTTTAAGTGACACTAAACGCACTCAATTTTGCTGTGATTGATTATAGCTATCTCATGGCACAGTAGAGCAAAAGATCATTGTGAGGGAGCATATTTGGACATATTTCAAACCCAGGGAACTCAGCAGCAAGTCCGCAATTGTACTGTGGCAAGTTTTCTCTCCTGTGCAAAACAGCATTATTGTATGTCAGGCGCATACACAGCGATCTGTGGGCGCTCGTGCTCATTGGGGGAGCCAATCAGCAGGTCCAGCAGCCTCTGTACGCTGGCCAACCACGATTGCTGCACAGAGAGGCAGAACGGATATCTGCCAGTGGAAACAAACAGATCCTCGTTCTGTCAGGGTAGTAGAGTGAGATTGTCTGTTCCTAGTGATTAGAACAGCGATCTCCCTCTACTCCCTGTCAGTGCACTCCCCCCACAGTTAGGCCCCATACACACGAGCGGACAGATTTGTTCAAATCTGTCCGTCCGACAGATTTGAACAAATCTGTCTGCTGGGATTTTGGTTTGCTCGCGTGTACACACAAGCAAACCAAAATCCCCGCCAGCAGAGAGCGCGCTGACGTGGCGGTGACGTTGACGCCGCCACGTCACCGCACCAGGAAGTAAAACACTTCCGCGCATGCGCCGAATCCATTCGGCGGCGGTGCGGCGGCGGAGCGGGACGACATGTCTGCTGGTAAGTGTACTAACCAGCAGACATGTCGGGCGGACAGATTCCCACCGGATAGATTTCAAAGCATGCTTTGAAATCTGTCGGGTGGACAAATCTGTCCGCTAGCCCATACACACGATCGGAGATGTCTGCTGAAACGGTTCAGCGGACAAATTCGATCGTGTGTACGAGGCCTAAAGGGAACGTTTAACCCTTTGATCGCCCCTGGTGTTAACCCCTTTCATGCTAGTGTCATTTCTACAGTAATCTGTGCTTTTTTATAGCACTGATCGCTGTATACCTGTAATTGTCACTGGTCCCAAGAAAGTGTCAAAAGTGTGACATCTGTCTGCCGCAATGTCACAGTCCTACTAAAAATCATAGATAATAAAAATCATAGATCACCGCCACTACTATTTATATTATAATAAAAAAATGCCATTAATCTATCCCTTATTTTGTAGACGCAATAACTTTTTGCGTAAACCAATCAATATACGCTAGTTGGGATTTTCTCTTACCAGAAATATGTAGAAGAATGCATATTTGAAGACTTTATTATAGCAAAAAGTAAAATATATATTGTGACAGGAAGTCAGGTAAATCTGTGGGTGTTGTCACAGACGGAAGATACATTTCTGCCTTGCTTACACCAATTACTACCAGGTGTCGGCTGCAGAAATAGCCAGAAAGGTTTAGGGCGTTGGAAAACTTCAGCTGTTCAGAATGAGGCAATTAAGGCCTCTATAAGTCATCCAAAGGATGACTACTGATTGCTGCATCCTGAGGCTTTTTTGAGTTAAGGAGAGCAGTGAGAAAGACTTCTGAAGAGGTGAGGTGGTTGTTGATTTTTCTGTGTGATAAAAATCAAAGCGACTATTGTTTCTCTGCTGTATGACCAGCAGTGTCTGCCCAGCAGTAGGCTGTGCCAGGCTCCATAGATAGGCTGTGTGGTGAAGGTAGACACCCAAGTGGCCAGGGTTTATTTTATGTTTTTTTATGCTGTTTGGATGCTTGCACTTGTTTCCAGCAATATGGAAGAATAAACCAAACTCTTTGTTTTCAACTGTCTTCGGCTGCCTCTCTGTATAGTTCAGTGTGTAGTGAAACCATCCAGGGGGTCACACACCCCTGCTACCGAGCTAACCCCTTACAATATATATATATATATATATATATATATAATTTCAATTGTCTTTTTTTTGTTGTTGTTTATAGCGCAAAAAAAAAAATGCAGAGTTGATCACATACCTCCAAAAGTAAGCTCTATTTGTGGGGGGGAAAAGGACATCAATGTAATTTGGGTACAACATTGCACGACTGCGCAATTGTCAGTTAAAATTACGCAGTACAGTATCGCAAAAAATAGCCTGGTCAGAAAGTGGGTAAATCCTTCCGAATCTGAAGTGGTTAAAGTGATGCTAAACACTGTCAATGATCCATGAAAGAGGCTGTTCTTGTCCCTTCCAGCTGACACACCTGCTCACTCCCCAATTGATATAGTTCTACATGGTTCCTTTGTTGTAAATGTGAGACACCAGTATGTTTAATGCCTCTGTTTCATAACACTATGGGCCAGATTCAGCAAGACTTGCGCTGAAGTAATTCGATATGCGCCGCGTAACTGTGAATATGCGCCGTCGTTTCTATGTGGCCGTACCCACCAAACTAGGTGCGACTGAAAACGGGCCATTTCCGATCGGCTTAACTTTCCGACGCCAGAGTCTCGTCAGCGCATAATTTCGTTTGGCGCATCAGTCGCGCCTATTGATTTCCCCTGCAAATATGCAAATGAGGGAGATTTCCCAATTCGCGAACGGATTAGCACCATACGCCGGCTACATGCGCCGGGCGTATCTCGTCCGTCCGGCGCAAAGTTATTTCTACAAATAGCTGCTTTATCTTTACTCCAGACGGCCTCAGGTCAGCAGGAGAGCAGCTCCAGCAGCAGCGTTACCGACGAAACTAGCAAGCTGAACAACCACACTTGCAAGGACAACACCTCTGTGTGCCAACATGCCAGGGGCAATCGTGGTCCTAGCACTAGTACTGGGTCCCCCGGAACGAAGGAGGCGGGCACGTGAGAGGATATACCGCACGCGCATGAGCCTCTTTGGCATGGGGGATGAGGAGGTGTATCGCCTCTTCAGATTCAGCCCTGATGCAATACTTGAACTAACCACAACCCTGCAGGGTGGCATCACCAGCCCAACACACCGCTCACAAGCAGTGCAGCCACTGGTGAAGGTACTGGCAACACTCCATTTCCTTGCAAGTGGATCATTCCAGCGTACAAGTGGAGTGGTGGCTGGGATGTCACAGTCCTCCGTGAGCAGATGTGTGCACCAGGTTGTCCCTGCAATCCTCAGATGCATGTCCAACCAGTTCATCAGACCCACCACTGAGGAGCTGCGGCTGAAGGCAATGACAGATTTCTACAGCATAGCCAGATTCCCACGCACTGTGGGGGCCATTGATTGCACACATGTGGCACTCCAGCCCCCCAGTGCCACAGAGCACATATACCGCAATCGGAAGCATTGGCATTCCATCAACGTACAGGTGATAGCCGATGCCCAACGCCTCATATGGCACGTCTGTGCCAAACACCCCGGGTCCAGCCATGACAGCTTCATATACCGTCAGAGTCCCATCCCAGCAGAATTCGACCAGAACATGTATGGGGACAGCTGGCTGGTTGGTGAGTGACATGGGTGGCAGGCATGACTATCCCCTCCCATGATGCACACCTCACAAGTGGCACATGCATGACTAACATCCTCCTGTCTTTTCCCTTCCAGGTGACTCTGCATATGCATTGGGACCCCATCTCATGACTCCTTTCCGGAACCCCCAAACCAGAGGAGAGAGAAAATACAATGAAGCACACATCAAAACCCGTGCAGTGGTGGAGCAAACATTCGGGCTCCTGAAGTCCCGTTTCCGCTGCCTGGATAAGTCCGGGGGGACCCTATTGTATTCCCCTACCTTTGTGTGTCAGATCATCGGTGCATGTTGCATTCTGCACAACTTTGCCATGAGAAAAGACCTGCAGATTGACATACGTGATGACCTGACCCCCGACCCACACAGTCCCCACCTGCCAGAGGAGACCCAGTCTGCTGATGGAAGAACAGTCAGGAGGGTCCTCGCCGTAGGCATCTTTGGACACTAAACCAAAACATTAATCACACAGACAATGCACGCATGCACACCACTGATGTCCCTAGATCACACACACCACATCCACATAGCATTGGATTAGCCCAAGTCCAGCATGTAGGACTTGGGAGCAGCAACGCCAGCGTCAAGGCCCCAATGATGTCGCTGTCCATTCATACACCTTTCACACGTCATTCATACAGCCGTGGGGTTAACTTCACCACCACGGCCGAGGGTGACACCCCTTACTGGCAGGAGTGCCACCCCCTCACATTCACACACCATTCACACTGTCCCCTGCACTCCTGACCGTGTGCAGTAAAAAATTAAATACATATCTCATAACATGAGAAAAAAAATAAACAAAAACTCATAACCTGAGTATAAAAAAAATATACAAAAATAAACAAAAACTCATAACCTGAGTATTAAAAAAATATACCAAAATAAACAAAAACTCATAACCTGAGTATTAAAAAAAAAAAAATCTAAACCAAAAAAAAAAAAAAACCCTCATCTGGGATGACGGGGGCTCCTCCTTGGGGGCACTCTCGGGCTCCTCAGCTGCCTGGAGGGAGTGGGTGGTGGTGGGGGTGGGGGGGCATCTGGAGGAGGCTGATCCCCCGGGTGGGCCACTCCTGGGAGCTGTTGGCTGCATGCCCTCCAAGGCCACGGCAATACGGCTGAGATACAGGTTGGTCTGGGCCTGCATCCTCAGCTGGCGGGTGATATGATGCCGCTGGTCACGCTGCCGCTGCCTCCCCTCTTCCCGGATGGCAGCTGTGTTGGCGTTGACGGCTGCTGTCAGGTGCCGTACATCAGCCTGCACCTCCCCCAGGCTGGTCACAACGTCCTGCACACGACTGGGCAGCTGTGACATGGAGCCCAGGCTGTCAGCGACCCGGTCTAAGTGGCCAGCAATCTCCCCCATCTGCTGGGTCTGCCTGGCGTGGTCCAACAGCACCTGGTCCTGGACCATATCAGACACCCCCCTGGTCTTACGGGTCGCCTTCCTGGGGGCAGGAGAAGGTTGTCCCTGTGGGGATGGAGTCGCCCTTGAGGGGCTACCTAGGATGGGGGAGGGGATGACAGAGGGCCCTGCAGAGGAGGAGGACTCCTCCAACAATAACATAAAGTCCTGCTCAGGGACAGGCTCCTCCACAACCATCTCTGCAGAGGTGGTGTGGGCACTCTCCTCCACCTCGGTGTCTCCAGCACCCAGGGCCTCGTCATCAGGATCCCGTTGGGAGGTTGGGGTGGACTGGCCGGTAAGAGATGATGGCCCAGCTCCGTCATCTGTGGATGACACAAAACAGACACATGTTGGTGGTCCCACACACTTGGCACATGTACCCCCCCCCCCACATGCAACACACCAAATAGGGTATAAAAAGCACTTACCTGTCCTGGAGCCTTCCTCCATGGAGTCATAGCCAGGGACCCCCTCCAACTGCTCCCTGTCCAGGCAGCGGGCCACCACCTCCTCCTCCGTGGTCAGGCTGACCGGACATGGTGGACCACCACCTGTGCCCCGCTCATGGCTCCGAATGGTGGCCACCTTGCCACGGACCTTGCGCCGCAGGTCGTTAATTTTCTTTTGTATGTCGCTAGCAGTCCGGGTGGAGTACCCTAACACATTGACCCTGGCAGCAATGGTGTCCAGGATGCCCTGCTTCCTCTCCCGGCTGGTCTTCCTACTTTTTTTCCCGTGGAGGAACTGATTAAACGTCTCCATAGCCGAGATGATCACAGACACCTCCTGGGAGTTGAAATTGAGGTTCCTCCTCTCTTTGGGGGTAGCGGGAGCAGCCATCACAGTGCAAAAGTATCTTCCCTGGGGTGGGGGGAAACGGAAATACTTTTGCGGCGGAATGGCGTTTCCACTAGCGCTTTTAAACGCGCAACGGAACACATTGCGCTGGCGTTTCCCGTGAAGTGGTGCCGACGGAAGTTGTGAGCATGCGCACAAGGGGGCGAGTGGAGCCTCAATCACCGCGCATGCTCCGTGGATGATGCGCTGAACGTAATCCTCTGCGCTGGGCTCCGCTCATCATTTACATATGATCACACCCACTTCCACTTGCGTCGGGTTACGCCAGCGCATTATCGTTACTCTGGCGCAAGTTTACGCGCAACTGCTATGTGAATAACAGTACTTGCGCCGAAAGTGTCGGCGGAGTAACGTAAATGAGAAACGTTACTCCAAAGTAAAGAAGCGCCCATCTACCTGAATCTGGCCCTATATGTGGAAATGTTTTTCCCTCTTGTTGCTTGTTCCTGTTTATTTATTTTTTATATACATGTCTCTTAGACGTGCGTTTATATTTCATGTCTACCAACTCAAACACCATGGCCTCAGTTGAGAGTGGGGGATCCTAAATCTAGCTGCCTCCACGCACTCTCCCACATAGGCTTGCACCCCTACAGCTTAGAGCCGCCCAATTCAGGGTGGCTCTGGCGTTTTCTCTACAACTACCCTGGCGTTACAGATTTTGTTACGTTCCTTTATTTCAGACCTTATGTTTAAGGACCAGCATAAAGTGCATGCTATTGATGACATTAACATTGCAAGGTAACTATAGTTCTCTTTTTAATATCATGTCCTCGACATCAGATATTGCAGGGTATCTGACGGATGCAGGTATACCCTGGCTCCTGGAGTTGGTCATCAGAGACCTTATATCCTCTCACTGAAGAGGAATTTATAGTGACCCTATCACAAATACAGTCCAGGAAAGCCGAAGGCCCGGTGGCTATTCACTTCTATATTATAAAACCTTTGCACAATACTTGTTGCATACATTTTATATAAACTGCCTTTTAATAGAATTGTCTCTGGATTCCCATTCCCACGACATACACGCAAGACACATATAACAGTAATCACAAAGGAAGGAAAATATTTTCTCTTCTGTCAAAATTACGTGCTCGTCTCCTTTTCTTAATACCAGTCTGAAGTTGTTCACTAAGATACTTGCCACGAGACCAATTGCATACGTCCCTGACATACATACTGGTCAAGTTGGTTTTGTACCTTTGCATGAAGCTAGGAATATACTACCAAAGCCCTTGATTTTTGATATATTGACATTAGAATCTTTTTTTTTCAAGCTTAGTAACAACTCGGACATATCATACACGTGTAGGGACAGTTCCCCACCTGAAAAATTTGGTATATGTAGACAACCATTTATTTTTGGTCACAAATCCGCATCTCTTTGGGAAATCTTCTACCTGAGTGAGGCAAATATGGGGCTTTATATTGCAGTGCAAATATTTAATCTAAAATAAGTCTAAGTCCATAAAGTCATTCACGAGTGTCACTTATAATGACTGTCCATATGCAATCATCCAAGAGTAACACTTCATATAATAAATCGAGAGTGTCTTCCCCAAGTGATCTTGCAAACAAAACAGTATCAGGTAAGTGAGGTCCCTCCACCACAGATGCACTAGCCTCTCACCTCACGTTTTCGACCTGAATCAGGTCACTGTGCCTAAGACCCACTCCTGGGGTGATGGTCATAACTTGGTGAAGCCGTAGATCTCACACATCATCTAGTCCCAGGTCGTTTTCACATAGCAGCTGTGAAAACGACCTGGGACTAGATGTTGTGTGAGATCTATGGCTTCACCAAGTTTTTTTTTTGGAAACAATAAGCACCCCTGATCACAGTGTGACTGGTGAAAGTGAAGGAGGGGGGGGACAAAGGGAGAGAAAGGGGTGGAAGAAAGGAGGGTAGGGGCTAGAGGAGGGGTAGCGCACCTGATCAGGACACCTCTGTGGGTTGTAAGAGGTTCCCGTCCGCCCAGGCCCAAGGCGCTGGCTCAAGGTGACCCCCCCAACAGGGGCGATCTCTTAAAAGGCAGCCTAACACTATATCTCCATCTTCTACCCGATCACCAACTCCTTGAATCATCAACCAGCTCGTCATTTTTGCTATTGTTGAATGTGACCTCTGTACTGTGTTATTTTGTTAAATAAAGAATTGAAAAAAGGAAAGCCTAAAAAAGAAAGCCAATGCAGCAATCAATAAATATTTGCTTTTCAGTTTAATAACGCTTTAATGCTGTTTTGGGTGCATTACTTTGCATTAAAGCCTAACCCCAGTTTTGCTATTACTTTAAATAGTTTGGGTCAAGCTGGGCTAGTTTGGGCCAGGCTGGCCGTAACATACCAGTTCACTAAGAAAAGCACCTGCTGTCAGCAATGTATAAACTTTATGTAGCATTAGCAACATAAGGTATACAGCACGCTGTGTTCCGACAGTGGTACTAGAACTTCCCATCATTGTCCTGAAAGTCCTCATACCACTGTTGAGTTAGGATGATCACTGCTCAGCCATTCACAAAATGACTTGTATTTTAAATCAATGACTGCAAAACTTCCTATGGATTAGTTGAGGTAGAGCTTGGGATGTTATCCTCCCACCTTTCCATATGCCTTTTTGATGGGGCCCCAACTCATGTCAACATGATAAACCTTACACCTGACCCTTCAACAGCACACAGCCTACAGATGTGAATACTCGTATGTTGCAGTTTGCTGCCTTGAGAAAAAGTAAGTGAAGTTCTTATTTTTGGCTGTAGACACGTATTAAGAGCCACTAAGAAATGAATGAGCCTGTGCTTCGCAACATGTGGCAAACCACAAAAACATACAGAATATTGCAAGCTGGCTCATAGACTCTTGCACAATACTGTATTTCCTAGATGACGCTAGCACTTCACCAAACTATGTTTGTAGTTACCTGGAGTTGCTATTTAATAAATGAAGGATTTTATTTCTACTCATATAAGTTAGAAATTTCTGTTCCAAATTAGCAATGGTCTGCAAAGTTTCACACACTCTGCTTCTCTTCTTTTAAATATTTCACTTTACAGCATCATGTGCTGATACAAAATGCAGAGTAGAATAAAGCATACAAACCCAAGCCCTTTCTATAGTCCTCTCAAATGTTTATGTTGCCATTTAAAGGTGTTCTTGAAATCCAACAGGAATTTTGCATCTGTGTGCAGAGATATATAAATTAAGATATGGAAGCTGCAAATGCAAACATTGTTCTTAGCAGCCTTAAATGTAATACTAGCTTCTCTTTGCACATACCCCTAAAATCTGTGTGATCCATCATACAGGGAGATTGCAGAATAAGTATACCCAATTCATTGGTTAACCTGGAAAGATGGCAGAGGGTTAAATAGGCACAGGTATTTGCAGAAAGCCAATGACATTGTTGATTAGCCTTGGCATTTGTACTTTCATACTGATGAGTCAGTGCACTTCTACAGTCTATTCAACTATTTTCTTGCTCATAATTGGTTATGAGTATGTCTTTGGCATTAAAAGACAGAAAACTCTGACTCTTCTAAAAGCTAGGTTATTTTTTTTTCTATTCCTTTATTTAACGTTTCCAGCACAGGTTACCTAGCATTACAGTAAAATGACAATGACTAAAGATAATGTTGAAGTCCATACAAAAGGCAACAAATGTTCAAATATCATTATTTGCACATTTGTTGCTTTTGTATGGGGTTAGGGGTCCCACTTCCTGGAACCTCACATAAGAGAGATCCCGAGTGTCCATGTGTCCCATTAGGGCACGTTCTCTCAACTCTGTGTCAAATACATAATGTAGTAAAAGAAGGTAAGCATAAATGTATATAGATGAAACTGGTCCAAATAAAAATTTCCCGGTAACTAATGGCTGCACCGGCTCTAGGCATTGTATGAATTGTATGTAGCTGTAGCTACAATACAGTACGCAGTGCTGAGTTCTGGCTGTGAGGCAGAGACTTCCCTTTGTCGGTCTAAATGGCGCTCAGCTATTCATGGGCAGCTTTGTATTCTGTGAAAGAATACAAAGCTTTATCTTTTTTTTATATTCATTCTTTTTATTGTTGTTTTAAAACCATATTATAATCCGACAAGCAAGTGTACAAGCATTTTGCATACAGTATGTAAACAAGAGAAACAAAGTGATTCAGAGCTAATTTAGGGTTTCATATAACCGATTAAAGGCCACTGAGTCTTGTTGGATATGTAGTGGCTATGTATATTACCCTCCCCCCTCTCACCTCCCACCCTTCCCCCTGCCGTTCGAGAGCATGCAACCTCAATGTTAGGTAGCGCCATAGGTCGCAAGTCATACCATTTCTTGTCGGGAAAGCAGTCAGGGCCGGCCAAGGGGCATCAGCCAGCGGCAAAAAGCCCCCGCCAAGGTCACAGCTGGAGTTGTCCTTGGTGATCGGAGTCTTAAAGGGCCTGGCAAGTATAGCTTTGTGTAATGCTAGATAGAATGCTCAATGCTATTCTGCCAAGGGCCCCATAGTTTGACAAATTTGGTCAGTTTCCCCTGTTTAGTGAAGTGGACTCTTTCATTTGATATTGTTTGTTTCATAGCCGCTGTCCAATGTTCTAAGGTCGGGGGAGCCTGTGTCTGCCATTTTTGGGCGATTACCTTGCGAGCCTGAAATAGACTCCTTAGTATAGCCTCGAGTGTTCCCTGCAATACCCAGCTGTTGTCTATGCATCCCAAAAGGCATACCCTGGCTGTTGGATCAAGTAGAGAACCATATGTCTCATTAATCCGTTTTATAACTCCCGCCCAGTAGCCATATAATTTTGGACACTTCCAGACCATATGTAATAAATCCCCTTTATTATTGCATCGGGGACAGTGGTTGTCTTGTCTCCAACCTAGCTTGAACATTTTATGGGGGGTATGGTAGACCCTATAAAGAAGAAATAAGTGGGACAGTCTTTGGCCCGGGGCAATGGACACCGAGGTGCCCTGTTGGAGAATCCTGTCCCACTGTTGTGGAGATATTGGTCCCAGGTCATTCTCCCATGCCGCTTTACTCTTACCCGGACCTGCTTTACTTAATGCCCTGGCACCCAGGCTACTATACATCCCCGATATTAAGCCCTTAGCCGCTGTTGCCCCAGTTACAGCAAGCAAAGCGGGAATCTTAGCCCACTCGACCGTCTGGGGGCCAAATTGTGTCTGTATAGCATGGCGAATCTGTAGGAATTTAAAAAAAGTTTTATTGGAGATTCTGAATTCTTTTACTAGATCTTGAAATAATTTCATAGTGTTCCCTTTGAACAGATGCTTAAGGCGACTTATGCCTTTACTCGTCCATTCGGGCGATACCTCAATGCTTAGTGTCTCTTCTAGGTTATTATTGTTCCAAAGAGGGGAGAATTCTGTCGGACCAGCGTATCCCAATACTTTTTTTTGCTGTGTGCCATGTTTTAATAACTAGTTTTATAATCGGGTGGTTATGGCAAAAAAAGTTTGCCTCTAAGGCTTCCACTAGTTGTTTATGGGGGTTATCTGTCAACAAAAGTCGGGTGTTAGAGCCGTCTCCTTCGGCGGTTCCACATCCTGCCAGCTGTTGTAGTTGTGCTGCTAAGAAATATAGCCTTGGATGTGGAACCGCCATTCCCCCCTTTTTTACAGGGAGTTGTAAGGTTTGTAGGCTTATTCTGGCTTGGCCACCCCTCCATATGAGTCCTCTAAATAGAGAGTCTATCTTTTTATACCACTTGTATCCTATCCATACCGGGGAATTATGTAGTATGTATAGTAGCTGCGGTTGCCAGATCATTTTAATTAAATTGCAGCGGCCTGCAACAGACAAAGGCAATCTTTTCCAAATTTCACTTTTGTATTTCCACTTCGCTAATAATGGAGCCAGGTTTAAATTAATGTATTGGGTAGGATCCTTTGAGATCCAGATCCCTAGATACTTAAGTTCAGTACTTAAAA
This sequence comes from Rana kukunoris, assembly GCA_029574335.1. Classification (NCBI taxonomy): domain Eukaryota; kingdom Metazoa; phylum Chordata; class Amphibia; order Anura; family Ranidae; genus Rana; species Rana kukunoris. The sequence goes on along the minus strand of CM056054.1, from coordinate 162,429,715 downwards.
TTATTTGCGAAGCACCTGCCGACCGTTGTAGGTCTACCTGGTCTAGCAGCAACAAAGCTGACTTTGTCCAGTTGATGGTGAGGCCTGAGAACCGGCCAAAATCCTCCACCAATTGGATCGCTTTGTCGAGTGTGCTTTCAACATCCCCCAGGAAGAACAGAACATCGTCTGCGAAAAGAGCTATCTTGTCTTCTCCATGGTGTCTTCTAAACCCTGTTATGTCCGACCTCGCCCTGGCCATGATAGCCAGGGGTTCCATGGCGAGGGCGAACAGAAGGGGGGATAGAGGACACCCCTGTCTCGTGCCTCTCTCCAGCTGGAAAATCTCGGAGGTCTCATTGTTAATTCTGACCTTGGCTCTTGGTTCTTCATATAACAGTTTGATCCAGTTGACATAGAAAGGGCCAAAACCAAAACCATCAAGTACCCTCCACAGGTATGCCCACTCGAGGCTATCAAAAGCCTTGGCGGCATCAAGCGACAACACTGCTCTGGAACCTACACTATCTGATGGTGTACATATGTTTAAGAAGGCTCTTCTGATGTTGTTGCTTGTTGCCCTGCCTGGAATAAAGCCGGACTGATCTGGGTGAATAAGGTAACTAATAAATTTATTTAACCGTGTCGCAAGAATTTTGGCTAAGATCTTTACATCAGAGGTTAAGAGGGAGATCGGACAATAGGATGAAGGTTCCAGCTGGTCCTTCCCCTCCTTGAGTATTACTATGATCGTTGCTTCAGTCATTGAGCAGGGTAGTGTCCCCGCACTTGCAGCCCACTCCAATGACTTCAACAACTCTGGAAGCAAAATCTCGCCAAACTTCTTGTACACCTCGATGGGCAGCCCGTCCGGACCCGGGGATTTCTGATTTGGCATATCTGAAACCGCTTGCTGAATTTCTTTTAAAGTGATTGGTGCGTCTAACTCCTGTCTGTCTTTGTCTAGCAGCTTGGGGACTACTATCCTCTGGAAGAATGTTTCCATAGCTCCTGTCTCCAACCTCCCTTTAGTTTTGTAAAGTTCTTTATAGTATGTATAGAATGTTTTTAGTATGGTCTGGCCATCTGTCGAAGTTTCACCAGTATTTGTCCGTATTGCAGGGACATTTGACGAGGGGGAGTTAGTTCGAGTCAGGAGGGCTAGCATACGCCCTACCTTCTCGCCCTCGCCAAACTGGAGCTGCTTCTGTAGAATTCTCTTGTTCTCTGCTAATTTTAATATAAACCTTCTGTACTCATCTTGTTTAGCCAGCCATGCAGACCGCAAGGGTGGAGTGGGGTTCTCAATATATCTCATATCCGCCTGGGTAGACTCGACACCCAGCCTACTCTCTTCCACTCTGCCTGCTTTTTTAATCCTAGCGGCCTGCTGAATCAGGAGGCCTCTCACAAAGGCTTTGAGGGAATCCCAAACCACTCCCGGCGGTGCCGTTCCTTCGTTGATGAACACAAACTCGGTTATCTGTGTCACCACCATTAGGGGTTGCTCGATCAGCTCCAGCCAACCGGGGTTTAACTGCCATTCTTTGCGCGAGATCCTACTGCCTATCCTAATTGTCAGAGTCAGCGGAGAGTGGTCTGAGACCCCCCTTGGGCCATAGTGCATCTTTTTCACCAGAGGCAATACGCCATCGCTGCCCAGGGCCATATCTATCCTAGATAGGGTGTGGTAGGAGGTGGAATAACACGAATATTGACGGGTCTGTGGGTAGGCAGTTCTCCAGATGTCCCTCATCCCTGTTTCACCCAGAAAACGAGCCAACCGCCCCCCCTTGGGACCAGTCCCCGGGGGGAATCTGTCAATAGTTCTATCCAGCACCTCGTTGTAATCACCAATGGCTATGACAGGTATATTTGGTTTATCCAGAATAAACTCAACAAGGTTGTATAGGACATCAAGCTTAAAAGGTGGAGGGATATATAAGTTGGCCAAAACATAGGGTCTATTTTCAATAAGGCAAAACAGAAATATAAACCGACCTTGTTCATCTACCCAAGATTTAGAACAAGAAAAAGTCATTCCTCTTCCAATCATTGTACTCACACCTCTTGAGTAAGAGGAGTGTACCGAGTGGAATTGGGCTTGAAATTTACGGCTATTCAGAAGCGGAACTGACTCTTTGGTCAGATGTGTCTCTTGAAGGCATATTATTCCCGGTATTCCATCTTCCAGGAATGTCATAACTGCCGTTCTTTTAGCTGGGTCACCCATGCCTCGTACATTCCAGGAAGTAATAGCCATTAATTTATCCTGCATCTACCAAAGTTGGTATAGTAGTCAGGTATTCGGCATTGGTCATGCAGCTAAAATCTGGGACAGTTGCTAGTGACCCTCGTAGGGTTTGACCGATGGATAGCCAGCTTACTTTCTTAGCGCCGCTTGCACCTGCTAGTGGTGATATGATTTGTAATGACCGAGGTGCATGCTCTCGAACCCCTTCCCTATGAACCACCCTTTCCCCCCCATCCCTCCCCCCCCCACCCCTCCCTCCCTGCCCTGCAGGGCTCCCCATAGGGGCTTGTCTAGTGACCGCTCTACTCATACTAACACTCATCCCCCAATACATCCCAATACGTATCCCTCTTGCTCTTGCTCTTGCCCACCCCCCCTGGGGGATCCAAATGGAACCAAAAACCAAGAAAAAAAAAAAAAAAAAAGGAAAAGGAAAAAGAAAGGTTTTCTTCAAGTAGGGGTGCCATATAGTTTGATAATTGAGCTATTGAGCAAAGAAGAGGGGGACACTGAGAAAAAAAGGCATAGCTTTACTCTCTCGTGCAACTAGCTATGTATTTGTGAGTTCTAAAGACAGATGATGCCCTCGTGAATAAAGATTAGTAGGTATACATAGTATGGCAAGACCCTAAATTCAAGGGGTAAGTGATAAAGTACTTAAGCAGAATGGTTAGCAATGCTCTTGTAATAGTATATATGGTATAAAAGAGATGTCAAAGAGACCTTGTGAGTGTGTGAGAAAAAAAAAAAAAAAAAAAAATTTTTTTAGCATCTATACATTCTTTGCATACAGAAGTGCTTAACCGTATAAGCACTACCGTATGAGGAGGAAAAAAAAAAAAAGGGGTGAAGGTTAGTAAGTGTACTCGGTGTGGCAGGACCCTAAATAGGGTGATTAAGTGATCAAGTGCTAAAGCAAAATGATTATCGGTGCCCTAGTAAGAGTGTAAAAAATATCTCAAAAGAGACGTTGTGAATGTGTGAGTGTTTTGTTGATAAAAAGGAATTATGCATCACTGCATTCTTTACATACACAAATGCTTAACCACATAGGTACTATCATAAAGAAAAAATACAATTATATCCAGAAGGACCTATAGAGTATGCTTAATTGCCTGAGAGAGAAAAGAAAAAAAAAAAAAAAAAAAGGAAAAGAAAGTATAAGTAAGAATTGTAGGTTGTCATCAATACATTTTTTGCTTGCCAGTATCCAGAATCATATAAATGCTACCATAGGCAAAAAGGACAGTTATGCTCGCAGGGATCCCGAGAATATACCTAATTGCCAGAATCCCTGGGAGCACAAGTCCCCCTCCCTTAAGAAAAAAAAAAAAAAAAATTGAAATTGAGAAAAAAAAAAAAAAAAAGGTTATCAATTTATCGAGAGAGAAAAAATAAATAAATATATATATATATATATATATAATAAAAAAAAAGAAAGTTTTGTTTGGCCTAATAAAGAGGCCTTATCAAATAAAAAAAGTTTAACATTTGTGTGGTCCCTCCAGTCCCGTTTGTTAGTTGGCGTTTATTTTCGTCGTCCGTGCTACGATCTACCCCCCCTACTTGTTTTCTTGGGGGGCTATAGGGCTGTTTTATTTTCTTCCAGCCAGTTGGCTACTTCGCTCGGGTCAGTGAAAAAAAAAGTCCTACCCAGAGCAGCCACTCTGAGACGGGCTGGGTACAGAAGCGCGTAGGTAATTTTGTATTTCTGTAGAGATTTTTTAGCAGGTGTAAACTCAGCTCTCCGTTTCTGCAAGTCAGGTGAGAAATCAGGGTAGATAGAGACCCTTGCTCCCTTGTATGTGATGTCTCCAAGCTCTCTAGCCTTTTGAAGCAGGGTCACCTTATCAGTGTAGTTAAGGAGTTTGATTAAGAACGGTCTGGGGTACTTCCCCTGCTGGAGGATTTTAAAAGGGACCCGGTGAGCCCTCTCATTGGCCTAGTTGGAGAGTGTGATGTCATTAGCACGCCTTAGCCAATCAAAATAAGCTTTGTATTCATTTACAGAATACAAAGCTGCCTGTGAATGACTAAGCGTCGCTCAGACTGACTCTTATTTTGTTTCAGGTGTGAGGCGGGAAGTCCCTGCCTCACAGCCAAAATCCAGCACTGTGTACTGTATGTGGCTGAAGCTACATGCAGTTTATACAGTTTTTAGAGCCAGTGCAGCGCTTAGTGATGCAAATAGTTTCGACCAGCTTGGTCCAAACCAACAAAAATGACGAGAAAATGGAGATCAGATTTAAATAATGTAGCTTTTTACCAGCTCATCCTGCCCACATCTGGGGATACCAGCACTGTAAGCAGAATTCCAGTACTTAATGAATACCACCAAATCAACTGTTATCTCTGGGTTGATCATCTAAGAATATCAAATGTATTCAAAACCACCAGCTACTAACAAATGCCCTACACTATTGCAAAGAGCTGCTTCAATTTCTTAATACGTCAGACTTCATAAATGTTGCAGTACCCACGTAAGGGCTGCTGAGTATTGTAGTCCGTCTGTCAACCTGCCCAGACAGACACACACTTTTGAAGCATCCAAAAACATGAAACAGTCCTTGCATAAGTTTTTATTGAGGGGAATAAACTTGGCTGGGAATTATGAGATGCCCGGTTGATTATTAAACAGTTCAGGGACTTGAGATTATATACAAATCAAGTATATACACCTCTCTTCTATCCAGCACATCACTTGCTTGAACTTCCCTGACAAGCTAGCACTGATTTGTAGACCTGACTTTGACTCAGTCAGGCCTTGGCAAATTTAATTTGCAGGCAGGGACCGCAAGCCCCTTTTTGTGTAGCAAAATGTAGCTAGTGCTAGCTGTCCACATGGCTACTGGGCCCAGTACCACATCTTTAGGCTCTGCCAGCCCTCCCGGCTACAGCTGCCTCTTTTCACTGCCCATGCCACCACAATCCCCCTGACTGGCTCTACACCCATCCCAGACTGCTCCATCTCAGTTCTCTCAGGCGTGCCTCTCAGTCCTCCTGACTGTCATTTGACAGCCCTCTTGGCTGCCTCTGTGGAACTCCTGGAACCCTGCCGTCCTTTCTTCCGCCTCCTAGTCAGGGCACATCTGTGGGTTGTAAAAGGGTCCCGTCCGCACCCGAGCCCAGGCCCAAGGTGACACCCCCCCCCGACTGGGGAGCTCCCTTTAAAAGGCCACGACAGCCTAACACTATCTCCATCTTCCACCCAATCACCAACTCCTCCCTCAGCTGTGCTAAACATGGGTATTTAAGGAGGCCTGCCCCCTGCCAATCAAAGTTGGGGATCTGGGCTCCTCGGAGCACCCCAGGCATCTCCTCTTCTCCTCCTTCCTTTCCAGAAGACACCAGAACATTTCTGGAAAGAAGAGGTCATTTGATGCTGCCTGTGAGTCACCCAACTCCACACTGAGTCACTCCCCAATTCAGATCAAAACAACACCCAGACTTGGCATGAACCGGCTATCCGCGATTGCTTCACAGAGCCAGAATGGGGAACTGTCAGGCCTCGTACACACGAGGCAATCGATTTGTTCAAAACGGTCTGTCCGACCGATTTGAACAAATCTGTCTGCTGTCATTTTGGTTTGCTCGTGTGTACACACGAGCAAACCAAAATCCCGCCAGCAGACAGCGCGCTGACGTGTCGGTGACGTGGCGGTGACGTTGACGCCGCCACGTCACCGCACCAGGAAGTAAAACACTTCCGCGCATGCGTCGAAACCATTCGGCGTGTGTGCGAGAAGGCATGTCTGCTGGTTAGTGTACTAACCAGCAGACATAGCAGACCGTTTCCAGCAGACAGATTTGATCGTGTGTACGAGACCTCAGTGTAAACAGACAGATCCCCGTATCTGTCAGAGGAGAGAGTGATCTTCTGCTCCTAGTGATTAGAATCGGAATTATCTATTTTCTTTCAGGCAGTCCATACAGTTAGAAACACCTCCCTATGACACACTTAACCCCTTGATCGCCCCCTAGTCTTAACCCCTTCCCTGACAGTGACATTTATACAGTAATTAGTGGCTATTTTTAGCTCTGATCGCTGTACAAATGTCAGTGATCCCAAAAAAGTGTCCAATCTATCTGCCGCAATGTCATGGTCCTGATAAAAATCACATATCGCCCCAATTACTAGTAAAAAAAATAAATAAATATAAATGCCATAAATCCAACCCTTTATTTGTAGCATTTTTTTCGCAAACCAATCAAGATATGCTTATTGCTATTTTTTATATATTTTTTTACAAACAAATGTAGAACAATACATATTGGCCTTTACTGATGAAGATTTTTTTTATTGGGGGGGAGGTGTGATAAGTTTCAAAAAAATTGTCGGTCTGTTTTTGTATATAGCGCACAAAATAAAAACCACAGAGGTGATCAAATACCACCAAAAGAAAGCTCTATTTGTGGGGAAAAAAAATGTTGCACGACCGTGCAATTGTCAGTTAAAGCGACACAGTGCCGTCATTAATGGCCTGGTCATTAAGGGGGCAAATTCTTCCGGGGCTGAAGTGGTTAAACAGGAAATCCTCCTGGTTCACAGTAAATATACGACCATGTATTCCACCTGATGAACGTTGGTTCCATTGATTATATTTTTAATCCAGTATTATAGTTATGCTGCTATGCACTATCATTGTGTGTGCCAGGTGTCATCCTGTAGGGGCAGCTGCACTAGTGAACACAGGAGCATAGGCGTGCGCACGGGGTGTGCCGGATGTGCCTGGGCACACCCTAATGCCCAGGCATATCCAACACACCCCAGGACTTTTTTTTGCCAGCAGAATGTGCAGCAGATGTTCAGGTTCTCTATTTCAGCACATCGGGTAAATAAACATAGGCAGCGCTGCTACTCTGTAAGTGGGACTACTTTTAAGTTTGCTGTTTGTGCAGTCCCTGATCGCGGCGTGAGCAGGCAAGAGGCCGCATTTGCCGATGCTACTACTATAGTTCCGGCTACAGCACCACTGACAGCTGAATATCACTCCGCTCCCTGCTGTCAGGGGTGCTGTAGCGGGAACTAGAGAAGTAACATCAGGGCTGAATTAACCCCACTGATTTTGTCACCTACCCTCTGCCACCGCTGGGCTTCCGCAGCCCACCACTGCCTTTTGTCAGCTGCAGAGAAAACATTGTTTGCCAGGACCAACCCAGGCAGAGGAGGAGGATGTGACTTTCTCATCTCTTCTATGCCTCTGAGTGCCTTGCAGTGAATACCGACAATGGTGAAGGAGACCTGCTGGGACTTGGGACTCAGGACGTGTCACTCCAATCTCCTCTCTGATGCAGCATTTGAGGGAAAACTGTCTCTCTCCTCGGGTTCCTATGTGGCTTTTAGTCGGGGCTTTCACAGATGAAGGACAGGTGGGAGGAGCCGGAAGAGGTCATCACAGTGCACCCTCCATCTCCTTCCTCCTGTCCAGCAGACAGCACGGCTCTCTTTGGGGATGACTGAAAATGTTAGCCTTTACCTGTGAGTACTCACCTTCGTTCTCTGCATTTTCCACGATATAATTCTGTGCTGTAAACATGCCCTGTACTTTGCAGGAGGGGGTTACTGAAAACGAAAGTAAAATTCTTCAACAGGTTAGGAATTCCTGGGACTTCTGAGGTGTTACATAAATGAATTCCACATACACATTATATCCAGTTAAAATCATTCTTTTTTAATAACACACAGCATGTGTATGTATATAGAATACATCTATGCAGCACCTCAGAAGTCCCAGGAATTCCTAAACTATCAAAAAGCTATCATAATAATACAGCCTAACTCCAGGACAGTAAAAAAAAGTCCAGCCTTGCAGTGTGTGGGGGGAGGGGGGGTAACCTCTTTCACTTACCTGATTCTAATCTCTCTTCCTTCACCCCAAAGCTGTGACATCATCACATACCATACAGAGACATTAACCCTGTATGGTATGATGGGGAGGTTAGAGTGTGACCACAGAAAGTAACTTAACATCCCTTTTCACACTGGGGTATTTTTCAGGTGTTTTAGCGCCTGAAAAATGCCTCCTCAGTATGAAAGCCTGAGTGCTTTTACACTTGCAGGACGTTAGAAAAGGTCCTGCAAGCAGCATCTTTGGGGTGGTCTGGTAGCGCTGTATACACCGCTTCTAAACTCACCCATGCCCATTGGAATGAATAAGCAGTGCTGGCGAAGTGCCTGCAAAGCGCTTCGGCAGCGCTGCAACACGTCCAGTTTTAACCTTTTCTTCACCCGCTAGCGGGAGTTAAAAGTGCCCCGCTAGCGTCTAAAAAGAGCTGCTTAAACAGCAGTAAAGCGCCGCTAAAAGTTCCAGCACTTTACTGCTGATGAAGCCCACACCCCAGTGTGAAAGGGGTCTAAAACCTGAGGGGACAAGTCGCAGTAGTGGAGGGGGCCTGCTGGAGCAAGTCCAGTACGGCAGGCATAGCCTTAATTTCAGTTTGGGTTAAGCCCTCCCTGTAAGACAGAACCTTTTTTAATTAGTGGCTTGCAGCCGATCGCATACAGCACTAATCAGTGTATTCTGACAGTGGGGAGTCCCCCCATCAGAATACAGTGTCCCAGCATCACTTGTGTAGATGCAAGCACCTGTCAGCTAGTGATCTGAACAAAAAACGTGTGCACGTATTGCATCTTTTTGATTTCAATGGGCAGGGGCGCTTTAGGAACAGTGTATTACACCGCTCTTACAGCGCCTCAAAGATGTGGCTGGCAGGACTTTTTTGAGCATCCTGCCAGCGCACTGCTCCAGTGTGTAAGCACTCGGGCCTTCACATTGCAGTGAAAGGAGAGGCTCCTTCAGGGCGCTTTGCAGGCGCTATTTTTAGTGCTATAGCACCTGCAAAGTGCCCTGAAGGAGCCTCTCCTTTCACTGCAATGTGAAGGCCCGAGTGCTTACACACTGGAGCAGTGCGCTGGCAGGACGAGTGTGAAAGTAGCCTAATGCCGCGTACACACGATCATTTTTTGTGATGAAAAATAATGACGTTTTCTGTGAAGTAAAAAACGACGTTTTTGAAACGTCACTTTTCAAAGACGATGTTGCATACACGCCATTTTTTCACAAAAAGCGAGGTTACGTTCACCACTCTTTTCCATTGAAGCTCGCTTCATAACTAGCTTCTGGGCATGCGCGGGTTGAAAAACGTCGTTTTAAACAACGTTTTTGCTACACACGGTGACTTTTTGTGAAACAAAAAACGACGTTTTGAAAAACGACACAAAAAATTCAAGCATGTTGGAATTTTTTTTAAATCGTTTTTTTTTAAGACAAAAAACGACGTTTTGCCCACACACGATCAATTTAAATGACGTTTTAAAAAACGACGTTTTTTTTCATCGCAAAAAACGACAGTGTGTACGCGGCATAAGTCATAGGAATCTGAGAATGTTTAAACTACAAGTTCAATCCAACACTGCAGCTGGCACACTGATCAGCACACCTGTAATTTATTCACACTGCCTACAACTCAGCAATGACAGCCATACAGGTACGGGCAACGGAACTGTGGGCAGTGTCTGCATGAGCTTGACCTTCACCCGCACTCTTCTGAGTGTAATACTTTGCAGTCTCCAGTTTAAAAAAATAATAAATGCCCTAGCAAAAATCTATCCATTTATTATTTTTTAATAAAAATGTGAACGTAGGTGCTTGGACAAGGCAGGCACATAAATGAGTGTGTGTATGTGTGTATATATATATATATATATATATATATATATAAATATGTTTTTTGGGGTGCACACCCTAATTCAATAGGCTGCGCACGCCTATGCACAGGAGGTTATTTGCTTAACTGCTAGTGAACATGTTGCATCTTCTCAATGAATGGAGAGCATCTCTGATTAAATGAGGTGAAGCTCATGATGTCACCTCCCCGCCTCTTTACCTCAATAAATCAGAGAACGCTTTGCCTTCGTTGAGAAACTGAAAGGGATTCTCTAAATGGCGTCCCTGCCAAGCTAGTAACCACCTGTGTTTACTAAGAAGCAAAACAGCGGCTCGACACATCACTGTGTTAGCGGCGCCTACTACGGTCATTTCCATGTTGCAAGGAATCTTCCAGGTATGGCACATACATGCTTACATTTGTCCAAGATGGTCTGGTTAAACAACAAATATAAAACAGCCCGATGAACATAGATAAACACCAGCAGGGATGTACTGAACCCACGCACCAAACCCGCCATGACCTAACACTTCGCTTTTATTAACAACTATATACGGTAAAACCTATAATATAAGGAATATATATTATATTGTTGTTTATTAAAAGTGAAGTGTTAGTCATGATGGGTTTGTTGCGTGGGTTCAGAACATCCTTGCTGGTGTTTATCTAAAAGCTGGCCACACAGTCATTAGAAACTGAGCAATTCCTATTAACAGCATTAAAAGCAAATATACATGCATGTTCAGCAATTGAATAAAGGCAGTTTCATTTGTCATAGTGGAATAGCCTGCCATACAGTCACTGCGTATAATATCAAGGATCTAAAATGTAGTCGTTTTTGGAAGTAGTTTAAGCAGCATGTAAATTATTTTCTTGTGATGTGTTTTCTTTTTTTTAAGTTTACAAGCAGTGCTATGTCTGTGTGTAGCTTGAGACAGGAGGGAGCGGGACCAAACCTCTGGGTAGCACACTAATGAGTTTTATCCACATGACCTATTGACTTCACAGGGCAAGATAGAGCCTACTGTGCATGGCTTAAATGTCAGTCCATCTTTAATCGACTAAAGTTTACCCTGAATGGCATTTCTCTGCTAATAGGTGTTCATGATAATTTAAAATGAAGCAGAAGGTTATAGTATTTTGGTACTGCTGCACCATGCATATAAAACTTTATCTAGTCATGCTTACATTTTCTAAACCTTTAACTTGGCTTCTTGAATTTTCTATTGTTAATCCTGAGGCATAACTACTGAGATTTGATGTGTAACAAAAGAAGGCAGGTCCTTGGATATCACCCTCTGCAGACTAGCCAGATGTTTAGAATCCATTGAATCCCACTTGGAATATATACAGACCAACATTTACCTGGTTACTCCTGGGCTCCAGTATCTAATTACTAGAGATGGACCGAACAAAGTTTGGCCCTAAGTCGCAAACTTTTTTTTTTACCACTTAAGCCCCGTAAGGTTTTTCTCCCTTCATGACCAGGCCATTTTTTTGCGATACATCACTGCATTACTTTAACTGACAATTGCGCGTGAGACGCTGTACCCAAACAAAATTGATGTTCTTTTTTTTCCCCCAAATTCAGCTTTATTTTGGTGGTATTTGATTACCTCTGCTTTTTTTTTTTGCTATAAACAAAAAGACCGACAATTTTGAAAAAAATATATGTATATATATTTTACTTTCTGCTATAATAATTATCTAATAAAAAAATGTAAAACATCAAATTTCTTCATCAATTTAGGCAAATGTGTATTCTGCTACATATTTTTGTTAAAAAAATCCCAATAAGTGTATATTGATTGGTTTGCGCAAAAAAGTTATAGTGTCTACAAACGATGTAATATTTTTATGGAATTAAAAAAAAAAAATACCAATAAGTAATGATGGCGATCAGCGATTTTTAGGCAGCAATCAATGATTTTGTTTGTTGAACTGTGACATTGTGGCGGACAAATACAGTGATCAATGCTAAAAAAATGCACTGTTACTGTACTAATGACACTGGCAGGGAAGGGGTTAACACTGGGGTCAATCAAAGGATTAAGGGGTGCTTACTTACTGTGTGGGGATTGCTTTGACTGAGAGAACACAGGAACACAAGATCTCTATGTTCTCCCCTGTCAGAACTGTGATCTGCTGATTGGCTCCCCTCTGTGCAATCAGTGCACACCCACAGAAGCTACTGCACAAAGCGACATACAGGTGCGTTTTTTTGTGCAGGTGGGCCGCATTGCCGCAGTAAATGTTCAGAAGGCGGTCCGGAAGTGGTTAAAGTCTATGGGACCGAACATGGAAAAGCAAAAGTCTCTATTTTGAAGCCTTATATGCAAGTTATTGGCCACAAAAAGAAAGGAGGCACAGAGTACTGTCCTGGGAGACATGCATGAGTGCCATTATTTTTTTTAAAGGAGCAGTGAAATAATAAAAAAAATCCTTTAAATATAGTGCCATGGGGGGGGGCCCTTAGTCTGCCTGTAAAGTGGCACATCTGTACCATTTCCGGCACCCCCCCCCCTCCTGAACCAACCATACCAGGCCACATGCCCTCCCTCACCCCAAAGCACCTTGTCCCAAAGTTGATGGGGACAAGGACCTCTTCCCAACATTCCTGGGCTGTGGTTGTTGGGGTCTGCAGGCAGGGGGCTTTTTAGGAATCTGGGATGCAGATCCTGACCCCCCTCCCGTGAATGAATACCCCTACTCATTCACCAAAAAAAATGTAAAAAATAAACTGTACACAGGATTTTTTTTATCAGTTCCGTTATTAAAATGTTTTTTTTTTAAAACAAATCAATGTCCCTAGATTTATATCCATCATCAATCACCACCCCGACGCCACCGCCGGACCATTAAAAAACAAACAAATATGCTCCACTGTCAACGAAGGCTAACCACCTACTGCAGGTTCTGCCACTTGACAATTCTTAAAACAGAGAATTCCAGAGTTCCAGCCTGGGGAAAAAAATACAAATACTGTAGCTGCTGTCTTTTAATATAAGGACACTTGCCTGTCCAGGAAATTTGTGATGTCTGCACCCCAAGCCGATCCGTACATTGGCTTCAGGTGCAATCACTAGCATTGCAAGTAAGAAACTTCACTGCAAGTTTCCTACTGAGAATGCGAGAGTCGCCCATCGCTTTCTGAATGGTCCTGTTGTTTTCTGGGACACACACAGGTCCCAGAAGCCAATGGGGGAAGAAGGAGGGAACAAAAATAAAAGGTAGAAGTGACGTACCTTTCCACGGCGACATGGGAAGGAAATCCTGAAGAAAACATACCAAAAAGGTATGAAAACAAAAATTATCTTGTTTCAAACGGAGTTCAATTTTTGCCTGGAACTTCACTTAAATAGGGAAGGGGAAAGGCCACCTGGTGATGTCAAGAACTGTCAAATGGCAAAGCCTGCAGTAGGCGGTTAGCCATCTTTTTTTGGGTCCGGCATTGGTGGCATGATTGACGATGGATCTACATGGGAGAACATTTTTTTTTTTAACTATAGGACTTACTCAAAAACCTGTGTACTGTTTTTATATTTTTTTTTACACTTTTTCTTTTATAAAAGGCTTTGTTGGCAAAAAAAGCCAACATATAAAATTTTTCTTAGATGGTTACATCGTACAGTAGAAAAACAAGGAAATAGAAAAATGATAATACATAACGGCACATAGAGACCCGTATCACACACCCAGGTAACAAACCTAATGTCCCATAAAATTTTATGGAAAAACAAAGAACCAAGATTTGCCCATCCAAATGTCCTTGCATAGGTAGGTCGACCATGGTCAAAATGCACTGGTCGCATGTCAGCAAAACTGCGTGACTAGGGGAATCTCCTTCAGGCAAAATACCTTATAAACAGTTAACAGAAATAAAATGAATATGATATTTCAGTGACAACCATCTCAGCCCGGCCAAAAGTAAAAGAGGAAGAAAGAAACAATGAAAAGGAAAGGAAAGTCCAGTATAAAGCAGAAGAAAGAGGAGAGAGGAAGGGAGGAGAGGGGGAGTCCATGGGGCGTGCGCACAGGTGAGCATCAGATCATGAGAAGTGTATCATCAATTCGGGAGGGTTGAGAGTATGCGAGCCATGGCCGCCAGACTCTGAGAAACTTGTCATGGGTATCTGAAAGGATAGCAGTCAGTTTTTCGTTCACCATGACCTCATCCATACGATTCTTTATCGCTTTAAAACTCAGTGCTGGGGATTTACAAGATTTCACAATGGTCAATTTAGTTGCAGTAAAGAGATGCTGAGCCAATTTTCGCTCTGGCGTAATAGTTCTACAATAGGTTTACCGAGGAGGGCTTCAAAGGGGTCCCTTTTAAGATTTGTATGGAACATCTTATGAAGAATGGTATAAACTCTGACCCATAGTCTGCATGCCCTCGAGCAAGACCACCTAATGTGTGCCATAGAGCCTTCTTGTGAGCAGCCTCGAAAGCAAAGTGGGGAAAGTGAGCAAACTGCCGTCGTCGCACCGGAAGTGACGTGGGGAGCCGGGCCAGCCAATGGGATGACGCGTTTCACAGCCTCCGCTGTTTCATCAGATCTATGGCATCCATAGGGAATGGAGGCTGTGAAACGTGTCATCCCATTGGCTGGCCCAGCTCCCCACGTCACTTCCGGTGCAACGACGGCAGTTTGCGCTCCACGCTGGAACGCACGCCGTTTTGAAGTGTTTTTTCCGGCTCCTTGTACCCCTGTGGCTCCCCGAGGCTCCTGAGACACTGGAGTCTCATTACATCCAGCGCTTTGCTGCTAAGGATTACGGATTGGAACCCTAGGAATCGCTGATGACCTACAGTGACACCGGGCCTGCATCACTATCCATTTGCCTGTGTTACCACTCATGTTTGTGAGTAGCCAATTTACTGTCTGTGACAAATTATCTAACAAATCCTTGCTTACTGCACTTAGATTGGCGCATCTCTTTCTGTTTTACAATATTTTCCAGAGCTTGCTTCTGCTTCAGGGTTGCTGCCGCTAGTGCTTCTCATATATATAGTATACACCAGGACCATTCATTGGACTATTATTGGACGTTTGACTTTACTTTCAGTACATTTCTTTTGCATGGACCACATGATGATTTGATATTTATTTTTGACCATTTCTGTATGCTCTTGTAATCGTGCGCCATCTACCACTATTTTTTTATAGCCATTAATGTCTAAACTGCTGGCAACAAAAAGTGAGTACACCCCTAAGTGAAAATGTCCAAATTTGGGTCCAAAGTGTCAAATATTTTGTGTGACCACCATTATTTTCCAGCACTGCCTTAACCATCTTGGACATGGAATTCACCAAAGTTTCACAGGTTGCCAGTGGAGTCCTCTTCCACTGCTCCATTATGACATCACGGAGCTGGTGGATGTTAGAGGCCTTCAGTTTGAGGATGTCCCACAGATGCTCAATAGGGTGTAGGTCTGGAGACGTGCTTGGTTAGTCCATCACCTTTACCCCCAACTTCTTTATTTTGAAGCGGTTTTTCCGGCTCCTTGTTCCCCCGTGGCTCCTGAGACACTGGAGTCTCATTACATCCAGCGCTTTGCTGCTGAGGATTACGGATTGGAACCCTAGGAATCGCTGATGACCTACAGTGACACCGGGCCTGCATTACTATCCATTTGCCTGTGTTACCACTCATGTTTGTGAGTAGCCAATTTACTGTCTGTGACAAACTATCTAATAAATCCTTGCTTACTGCACTTAGATTGGCGCATCTCTTTCTATTTTACTAGACATTAATGGCTGTGTGAGTTATTTTAAAGGGACAGCAAATTTACACTGTTATACAAGCTGTACACACACTACTTTTACATTAGAGCAATGTTAATTTTTCAGTGTTGTCGCATGAAAAGATATAATAAAATATTTACAAAAATGTCTACTTACTTTTGTGAGATACTGTATATTGTACATTCAGTCCCTGCCATCAAGGAGCTTACAGCCTACGGTCCCTTAATAACATTCATGCGAGGGCCAATTAAGTCCGAAGCAAATGACCAGGTACCTACCATTTTAGACAGGAGCCAATTAACCTACCAGGCCACCATATATTCTACCAGCATGTCTTTAAAGTGTGGGAAGAAACCGGAGTACTTGGAGAAAACCCACACAGGGAGAGCATGCAAACTCCAGGCAGGTTGTGCCGTTGGTTAGGATTTAAGCCAATGACACTAGTGATAACCACTTATGCCACTGCGCTGCCCCTAATTAGAGCCAAATTGAGTGAGCAATCATACATATTGGCGTCTTTTTTGGGTGAACCCTCTCATGCGATAAGCCTTCCATCCTCCGCTACCTTTGACATGGTTCTTACAAATATAATTTTGGGAATATCCTCTTTTCCAAAATGTATGGTATATGGAATGTCCCTGTTTATATTGCTTCTCATTCCTACACAGATTTGATGAATCCTCAAATACTATCCAATAGATATTCCATTTATCATACACCTGAGATGATGGCTCATCACATGCATGTTGACTTATGTTTCCTTTCTAAGACTGGATTTGTAGGCAATTGCTAGCTTCAGGCGTGTCTGCGTTAGTTAATGAAAAAAAGTATTATCTGTAACGCTATTGTTGTGTGTTTCTGCTTCCTGTTTTTTTTCTGTTCCTGTATGCAGTGGGGTGCTTTGTGCTCCTCAGCCATGTCCAATGAAACTGTGTCTCTAATGACAGCAGCTATAGCAACAACCTCATTGTTGATGGATGAAAGAGGAATAGGCAAAGCTACTGGGTCTATCCTGTTATTGCAAATTCTGAAGAGAAGAGAGGGTCAAGTTCTGGATCATGTGCAAGGATCTACATGCACATGTGGAGAAACTCTGATTACAGAAGGATGTTGTTAAAAAGGACAAGTTGCAAATTCTGCTGCTCATTCCAATGTTCTAGTTGTTGTTATTGTTGGAATTCTATTATTAAACCCATGTCCACTAATTTCACATTTTCTTTTTACATAGTTTTGACAAGTTGCCACTTGGAGAAATTATACACGTTTTTTTTAAAACAGTATTGTGCCCTTGGAAAGGTTAATTATTACATTAAAGTGGGTTTAAAGTCTCCTTTCTTTTCTCTTTAAAAATAACAAACATGTTATACTTTCCTGCTCTGTGCAGTGGCTTTGCACAGAACAATCTCCAATCCTCCTCTTCTCAGGTCCCTCGCCAGCTCTCCTTTCTGTCAAGTGCCCCTACAGCAAGACGCTTGCTATGGGGGAACCCGAGAGCCACAGTTCTGTGTGTGCATTCAGACACAGAGCTGCGGTTCTGCCTCGCCCCCTCTCTCTCTCTTCATTGGCTCACTGACTTTAAAAAGCAGAGGTAGCCAATTAGCACCACTGCTGTGTCTCAGCCAATCAGAAGGGAGAGACCCGGACGACTGAGGCACTTGTGCACATTGCTAGAGGAAGATCGGGCTCAGGTGAATATTAGGAGGTCTTCTGCACACAGAAGGCTTTTTTCTTATTGCATACTGTAGTGTAAACTTATGTAAATAGGGACAAAACTGTAATCTTTTTGTTCACTATGAACAAGAACTAAAATAAGTATGCAGCTCACAAGAAAAAAAAAGAAAAATACAGCTGAACTTGGTGAACAAATAAACTTTTGAATATACCGTAATCTACAATAGCTACAAAATATATAAATCCACTTTTTGACCACCAAATACTTTTACAAAACCAAATATCAAAAAATATCAAGGCCAAAATAGCCCTTAACAAAATAAAAAACATCAGGATCGACTGCAAGTACCCCCCTAACATTGTACCAGTGCAGGAAACCTTTTGTGTCTTATGTGCAAACACATTGCACATAGACAAAAAGATTTTATGTGCAAAGGTAAGCAATTTACCATACCAGACTTTTTCACATGCTCTTCTGAGTATGCTGTATATTGCCTGACCTGTCCATCCACACTATCTGCACCCTCCTCAACCCTCCATTTGGGGAACACCGTAAAGCCCCATACACACGGTCAGACTTTTGGCCAACCAACTTCAAAATCTGCAACTTTTCAAATTTGTCTGATCGTGTGTACGCTCCATCGGACCAACTTTTTCAGGTTTCATCTGACAAAAAGTTGGGTCTGCGAACGGACCAACTTTTCAGCAACAAAAGTCTGATGGTGCTTTGTGTGACCGTGTGTACAGCAATCCAACCAACTTTTGTGCAAAGTGCAAATACGCATGCTCAGAACCAATGTTAAAATCAACCAACAATAGCAGAAGTTAACCAAAGGGTGGCGGTAAAGAGCAGAAAAGAGCAGAAAAACCACGTGATGATGGGAAAGTTTTAGAAATGTTTGCAGAAAAGTCTGACTGTCTGTATGCTATGGGTGTGACCGGCCAAATTAATTAGGACAAAAATCCAAGGGAAATTTTGTTGGATGTCCTACCGTGTGTATGGGCCTTAACTCTGTAAAAAACGGTTTGGATAAATATAGTGTCGCAAGTCGTAGGACTTCGTGTTTGGGTCATAGAGGCCATCTCCAAACATGTCTCTGGATAACATATTGCTTTTATTGATGAAATTGAAAGGGATAACCAACTGACACATGTGGTTGGTAAGAAACAAATTGCATTTCTAGATCTCAAGGTCTTCATTGATGGGAACAGACTGATTACAAATTTTTGGAGCTCCATCCCCGCCTGTGTATTTTGTAGATTAAAGCACAAAGCTTAAACACAAAACAAATCAATTGTTTTCTATGGTGCCTGTTCACACAAGTAATCAATTGCCTGTAGACAGAAGACTCCAAAAAGTACATAAGCTTTTACTGTTCCCCCCAAACGGTCGTGTTTGCATTTCACGCTTATATTTTAGCTACAGGAGCTCTAGTGAGGGAGCACACTTGTGTTTGCAATCCCAAGGACCCTCAGTACAAAAGTAAAGCAATCAGAAGCAGGGCATAGGACCAAATAGACAGCCCATTGTGTCCAGATTGAAAAGGATTCTCTGGCACTGTTAATGAACAGTTTACCGTTGTTGTCTTTATTTTGCACCTGCTTAGCTATGACACTGCATGGCCTACTTGACTGGTTGTACTGTATTTATGTAACCTGGTTTGAAGTTTTGTATTGGCAGTATACTAGAATGTATGTGAGCCCTTTGTTTTGGTTGTGATGTTGAGATAATAGAGAGCTGGATAGATGCAAGTAACATATGTGTTAGAGAAGTTATCAATTTTTTTTTAGAGGAAATCACAAAGAATAACAGATATATTTTATTAGGCAAATTAATAATACAGTATACTACAGATAATTAACCAAAAAAAAATGAAGACAAATAAAAATGTCCCATCTTACCAGTGGCGGCCCGCCCATATGGGCGCACGGGCGCTGCCCCCCCTCCCGCAGTCACAAAAATATTATTTTTTTTTTTTAAAAATTAAAAAAAACGGGCCCTTTAAGAACTTTTATTCGGCTAAAATGTCAAAATTTCTGGCGGCCGTCTATAGAGGGCGCTGCAGCGCTGCAGCGCCACTCCCTCTCGCAAGTAACACACTTCAATGCATTGAACGTGTGTTGTTGCCAGCTGCCTGGTCTATTCCTATAACCGGACATAGGGCGCTGGTTACCTGAATAGCGGCAGCTGGTTGGCTGAGGGGAACTGCCTATCAAAGCCAGTGGCTCTGATATGTTTTTTCAGTACCGCCCTCCGGCTCCCGGAAGTCTATGCTCGGAGCGCAGGCAATCTGCGGTCCTTGCATTAGACTGACAGCCGTTTCAGCCAATCAGGTTCCCGGATTCTGGTTATCAGGAACCTGATTGGCTGAAGCTTCTCCGCGGCGGCAGAAGACATCGAGGGAGGACATGGAAGCGTCGGGTAAGTGTTTTTTTTAACAGGGAAAGGGGCATCATGGGGCACAGTGGCATGGGGCACAGTGGTGACAATTAAAGGGCACAGAAGCGACAATGAGCACAGTGGCATGGGGCACAGTGGTGACAATTAAAGGGCACAGTGGTGACACTTGATGACACAGTGACTGCATTTGATGGCATGGCACAGTGGTGACAACTGATGGCACAGTGACTCCATATGATGGCATGGCACAGTGGTGACAACTGATGGCACAGTGACTCCATATGATGGCATGGCACAGTGACTGCATTTGATGGCATGGCACAATGGTGACAATTGATGGCACAGTGACTGCATTTGATGGCATGGCACAGTGGTGACAATTGATGGCACAGTGGTGGCGTTTGATGGCATGGCACAGTGGTGACAATTGATGGCACAGTGGTGGCGTTTGATGGTATGGCACAGTGGTGACAATTGATGGCACAGTGGTGGCGTTTGATGGCACAGTGGCTGCATTTGGTGGCATGGCACAGTGGTGACAATTGATGGCACAGTTGCTATGTTGCATGGCACAGTGGTGACAATTGATGGCACAGTGGTGACAAATGATGGCACAGTGGCTGCATTTGGTGGCATGGCACAGTGGTGACAATTGATGGCACAGTGGTGGCGTTTGGCATGGCACAGTGGTGACAATTGGTGGCACAGTGGTGGCGTTTGGCATGGCACAGTGATGACAATTGATGGCACAGTGGTGGCGTTTGATGGCACAGTGGCTGCTTTTGGTGGCATGGCACAGTGGTGACAATTGATGGCACAGTTGCTGTGTTTGATGGCATGGCACAGTGGTGACAATTGATGGCACAGTGGCTGCATTTGGTGGCATGGCACAGTGGTGACAATTGATGGCACAGTTGCTGTGTTTGATGGCATGGCACAGTGGTGACAATTGATGGCACAGTGGCTGCATTTGGTGGCATGGCACAGTGGTGACAATTGATGGCACAGTGACTGCATTTGATGGCATGGCACATTGGTGACAATTGATGGCACAGTGGCTGTGTTTGATGGCATGGCACAGTGGTGACAATTGATGGCACAGTGGTGGCGTTTGATGGCATGGCACAGTGGTGACAATTGATGGCACAGTGGTGGCGTTTGATGGCATGGCACAATGGTGACAATTGATGGCACAGTGGCTTCATTTGGTGGCATGGCACAGTGGTGACAATTGATGGCACAGTTGCTGTGTTGCATGGCATGGCACAGTGGTGACAATTGATGGCACAGTGGTGGCGTTTGATGGCATGGCACAGTGGTGACAATTGATGGCACAGTGGTGACGTTTGATGGCATGGCACAGTGGCTGCATTTGGTGGCATGGCACAGTGGTGACAATTGATGGCACAGTTGCTGTGTTGCATGGCACAGTGGTGACAATTGATGGCACTGTGGCTGTGTTTGATGGCATGGCACAGTGGTGACAATTGATGGCACAGTGGTGGCGTTTGATGGCATGGCACAGTGGTGACAATTGATGGCACAGTGGTGGCGTTTGATTGCATGGCACAGTGGTGACAATTGATGGCACAGTGGTGGCGTTTGATGGCATGGCACAGTGGTGACAATTGATGGCACAGTGGTGGCGTTTGATGGCATGGCACAATGGTGACAATTGATGGCACAGTGGCTGCATTTGGTGGCATGGCACAGTGGTGACAATTGATGGCACAGTTGCTGTGTTGCATGGCATGGCACAGTGGTGACAATTGATGGCACAGTGGTGGCGTTTGATGGCATGGCACAGTGGTGACAATTGATGGCACAGTGGTGGCGTTTGTTGGCATGGCACAGTGGTGACAAATGATGGCACAGTGGCTGCATTTGGTGGCATGGCACATTGGTGACAATTGATGGCACAGTTGCTGTGTTGCATGGCACAGTGGTGACAATTGATGGCACAGTGGCTGTGTTTGATGGCATGGCACAGTGGTGACAACTGATGGCACAGTGGTGGCGTTTGATGGCATGGCACAGTGGTGACAATTGATGGCACAGTGGTGGCGTTTGATTGCATGGCACAGTGGTGACAATTGATGGCACAGTGGTGGCGTTTGATGGCATGGCACAGTGGCTGTGTTGCATGGCACAGTGGTGACAATTGATGGCACAGTTGCTGTGTTGCATGGCACAGTGGTGACAATTGATGGCACAGTGGCTGCATTTGGTGGCATGGCACAGTGGTGACAATTGATGGCACAGTTGCTGTGTTTGATGGCATGGCACAGTGGTGACAATTGATGGCACAGTTGCTGTGTTTGATGGCATGGCACAGTGGTGACAATTGATGGCACAGTGGCTGCATTTGGTGGCATGGCACAGTGGTGACAATTGATGGCACAGTGACTGCGTTTGATGGCATGGCACAGTGGTGACAATTGATGGCACAGTGACTGCGTTTGATGGCATGGCACAGTGGTGACAATTGATGGCACAGTGGCTGTGTTTGATGGCATGGCACAGTGGTGACAATTGATGGCACAGTGGTGGCATTTGATGGCATGGCACAGTGGTGACAATTGATGGCACAGTGGCTGCATTTGGTGGCATGGCACAGTGGTGACAATTGATGGCACAGTTTCTGTGTTTGATGGCATGGCACAGTGGTGACAATTGATGGCACAGTGGCTGCATTTGGTGGCATGGCACAGTGGTGACAATTGATGGCACAGTTGCTGTGTTGCATGGCACAGTGGTGACAATTGATGGCACAGTGGTGGCGTTTGATGGCGTGGCACAGTGGTGACAATTGATGGCACAGTGTTGGCGTTTGATTGCATGGCACAGTGGCGACAATTGATGGCACAGTGGTGGCGTTTGATGGCATGGCACAGTGGTGACAATTGATGACACAGTGGCTGTGTTGCATGGCACAGTGGTGACAATTGATGGCACAGTTGCTGTGTTGCATGGCACAGTGGTGACAATTGATGGCACAGTGGCTGCATTTGGTGGCATGGCACAGTGGTGACAATTGATGGCACAGTTACTATCTTTGATGGCATGGCACAGTGGTGACAATTGATGGCACAGTTGCTGTGTTTGATGGCATGGCACAGTGGTGACAATTGATGGCACGATGGCTGCATTTGGTGGCATGGCACAGTGGTGACAATTGATGGCACAGTGACTGCGTTTGATGGCATGGCACAGTGGTGACAATTGATGGCACAGTGGCTGTGTTTGATGGCATGGCACAGTGGTGACAATTGATGGCACAGTGGTGGCGTTTGATGGCATGGCACAGTGGTGACAATTGATGGCACAGTGGTGGCGTTTGATGGCATGGCACAGTGGTGACAATTGATGGCACAGTGGTGGCGTTTGATGGCATGGCACAGTGGTGACAATTGATGGCACAGTGGCTGCATTTGGTGGCATGGCACAGTGGTGACAATTGATGGCACAGTTTCTGTGTTTGATGGCATGGCACAGTGGTGACAATTGATGGCACAGCGGCTGCATTTGGTGGCATGGCACAGTGGTGACAATTGATGGCACAGTTGCTGTGTTGCATGGCACAGTGGTGACAATTGATGGCACAGTGGTGGCGTTTGATGGCATGGCACAGTGGTGACAAATGATGGCACAGTGGCTGCATGTGATGGGCACAGTGAGGCTGCAATGTTTTTTTTTCCGTTTGCGCCCCCCCCAAAAATGTTGAGCACCAACCGCCACTGCATCTTACTATAGCCTCATGCCATCATGTGGTGGACAAAGTAGGATGAAAAAGCATCCCTGATCTGTCCATTGTGTGCAGCCATGACTTTCCACTCCAATGAGCCCTTTCTATGTTATGGATCACTGATTCTTCCAAAAAGAAGCTTGTGCAGGGCACATGCTGCTTTAACTGCACTGGTAGCATTTTGTAAGTTCAAGAAGATGGGAGTGTGCAAGAAATACCACGTGTTCAAAAGGATTCTGACAAATGCACACTCCACAACACTGTATGCTTTGCTGAGGCAATATTTGAACACCCTGTAAATTCAGTGGTATTTGAATAGGGCCTTGACTAATCTTCCCTTGCAGGTTTTTTGATGACCACATCCTTCAGCACATCTCATATATACCTAAACAGGTATGACAAATAATGTAGCTTGTCGTTGAGTTTCCAACCATGAGGGCTTGTTCACACCACAATTTTAGTGTTTTCTGAATGTGTTTTTGCATATGCATTTACACTTGTTTGTTGGTGCATTTTTTTAATGTGTTTTCAATGAAGTCCAGTGCGTTTTTTATTCTCTTTATTTTGACACTTAGAAAATCTTTATTTTCATAAAGACAATGTGCATTCTGGTGCAGTAGTGTGTATTTACACCCATATTTTAATGCATTCCAGGGTCAGAGTCCTTTACATCACATGACCTCAACACAGGATTAAACTCACCAGCCATATATCAGGAAACAGTCTTTCAATTCTGGTCACAATAGTCCAGCACACAAGGTGGTAATCACCAAATCACTTCCTATGTAAACTGCAAGGCAATATCTGTATCCAGATCTCATCCAGCCATACAAATCACAATGGTTCAAGGACACTGGGAGGACTGCACCTATTTATTTTGCACAGTGGCGCTTTTTGAAGATTCTCTAGCGCATGGTACTTTATATATTTTTTTGGGCATGAACTTTTACTAGATGTATAAGACTTTGTCCATTTTATAGAAATTTCACAATTTTATTGGTAATCAGTTGAACATGATATTAGTTGAAAAATATATATTTTTTATCAATTAATGATTAATCATACATATCACAAATTATGAATTTTCCACTGAATTTATAAATAGAAATTTCTTATTTAATGTTTGTAAACTATATTTCTTATGTACGTGTGTATGTGTGTCTATATGTACTTTATCAATTTCACATAGGGTTTATTTATTGTAGCACAGTAAAGCGGAGTCACATTTTCTTTTATAAAGTTGCATAACGCTTTATATGTAATAGTGACCACAGCTTAAGTGATGTGATATATAGCTGTGGCGCACACTTTCCTATTTTCAACACTTTCATGTTATACCTAAACTAGTGAGATAGTGTGAGGGAGAGATTGTTTGGATACAATCATTCAATAACGAATGTGCAGTATGTTTACTCGATCAGTTAAAACCTTTTTCCTCTGTTGTTCCTCATGATGTTAAAGGGATGAGTTAAGGTATCCATTTGTTGAGTTTCAGATAGTTGGAGCACCAAAGGGATACTGGTGTGGGAGATTGCTTTTAGAGAATGAATGAGTAAAGATCTTTTATACCCGCATTTTTGTATGTTGTTGCAATGCAGGAGAAAAGCTGTTAGGTTGTCTCCTAGCTCTTTACTCGTAACATTGGTGAATGTTGTTTTGATCATGGATCATATGTTTTGGATTAGAAAGTATTTCCAAAATATGTGAAGAAGTGACCCAGGAGAAGAGACTTTTGTAAAAAGTTTGCAGAAGTAAGTGGGTGCCATATACCACTTGCTAAGTAGTTTTAAGCCAGATTCCTGGATTTTACAGGCCCTGGAAGCTTTGACAGCCAAATAGGTGATGATGTCCTTTTAGATCATGGAGAATGAATAGGTAGAATTCTTATTTGCTAATGTAGGGGAGGGTTCTTAAAGTGTGCTTGGCTCTGCAGAATATTTCCAAGGGGAAACTTTGAGATGGGGTGTTTGGACTGGGTATTTTTTAGGTGAAAAAGAGTTAAGTTGTAGAGCTTATAAAAACTTCTATAAAGGGTTGGAGAATAGCTTTGATGTGTGCAGTAGATAAATAGTATTACCCACTAGATGAGGTGTGAGTGAGCGCTGGTTGGGATGCCATAGGGTAATCATGGGTAAGCAAAAAATCTCAACAAAGCCTAGCTTTTGTGACAATAGTTACGGCACAATTCCAATACGCCCACAGCATGCGTAGCTCTGTAAGGCAGTACTGAATCCAGGACATCCAGTCCCCCTCTAGAATTATTATACAGGTTTTCTATAGTGCCAACAGTTTATGTATCACTGTACAAAATGAAGGGAAAAAATACATTTACAATACAACTCAATACAAGAGGGATCAGAGGGTCCTACTTGTTGGAGCTTAGACTCTAAAGCTGTCCATACATGGTTCAAAATTTGGTAGGTTCAGCAGGAATAGGCTGAATTTCGATTCATGTAGGGTCATTTCTATTTATGAGAATTCAATCTTTCTATTAACTTTTCATGAACAAACTTGTTGGAAAAGGTACGCTCACTTAGTGCATGCAGCCTGTTCCTCATTCTAGCATACAGTGTTTTGGCTATGGCACTTTCTTTGTCTGTCTGTCCATCTGCAGGCTGATTAATGTGATCAGTCTCTGGGTGGAAACCAAGCCTGTTATGAGCCAGCTAAACCCTCATTTAGATGCTTGTGCTAGAGTGAGATGTGTGTTGTTCCTGGTCAAGCTCCCTGTCTGTCTGCCCTTCTCTGCTAGATTGGATTTCCTTCTGTATGACTTTGGATCGGATTTTGGGCTATTGCTTGAACTAAGCCTGTCTTTTACCTAGACTGCCATAGAGCCACTCTGTCTGCTAACCCCAAGTATCTATTTGCTTTGCTCAGTTCGCATCTGCCCTGGCATGGTGGCCTGGCACAATAGAATTGTGTATAAGTCCTGGGGCAACTGAGTACCAATAGGCCTGCTTGCCTTAAAAGCAAGGGGGCTGCTATAGGTGAAGAATGCAGTAGCCAGCTACAGTGTCTGACCACCTGCCTTGGGGTAGACGTGACGTTATCACAAGCCTTTAACAAGAAAAAAAATTCTGTGAAGATGGACTCTACACAGGCTTGGTTATTTGCTGAGGGAATTTGCAAACTGACGCGCCAAGTTCAGGAACTATCTGTGCGTGTAAATGCACCTCCAGCGGTAACACAGGAGCCAAAGCCCAAAAGTTAACCCGCCTAATCGTTGTGTTTTACAGCTTTAAAAATAGTTGTATGTTATACTTTAAACTTAAGCCTCAGTCCTCTGGTTCTGAAGCACAGCCAGTTGACCTGCTTATTATTACATGGTTGCAGGGGGTTCCCCAGTCTTGGGTGTTTAGTCTCCCTGGAGATGACCCAGCCAGAGGGTCAGTTGAAGCTTTTTTGAAGACCTTAGGTTTACTCTCTGATGATCCTGACCGTGCCCATTCAGCTGAACCTAACATTCGGACATTATGTCAGGATGAACGCACCTCTGAACAATACTGTTCTGATTCGCACTGCTGGGCACCTAAATTAGGTGCCCAGCCAGTTAAGGTTAGGCTTATCAGACTCCATCAAAGACTCCTTAGCACACTACTCTGAACCAAAGTCATTGAATGAAGCCATGCAATAGCCATCTGTATAGCCAGAAATGTATGTGAAAGGTGTACAGAGAGGTTTGTTTCTGTGCCCCCCAGTATGTCGCCTACTGGTTTTTCTTCATCAACCCTTCCTGAGCCCTCTCAAAAAAACTCTCCTGGAGGATGAGCCCATGCAAATTGGTGCTACCCATTTATCCTTTGGGGAAAAGGCTAGAAGATCTCATGGACTCTGCTTATACTGTGGCATCCATGGCCACTTTGTCACCAGCTGCCCTAATAAGCTGAGAAACGCCAAGAGTCTAGTGTGGGTGGGGTCTTCTTCTATACACTATACTGTGTCAGTTTTCCTCGGAGATAAACTATTTGTTCTTGCACAACTTAGCACTTGCAAGTTTTCTCATCACCTCTCAACTTTTATAGATTTTGGTGCTGCTAGAAACTTCATTGACAGGGACCTAGCACACCATCTACAGATTCCTGTAACTAAGGTGCACAGACACTTTTAGTCTTAGCTGTTGATAACTCTCCCTTGTCCATGAGCCTGGTCATCTTGTACACTGTACCTATTACCCTGACCATTGGGGATCCTTGATCTCATCTCCTGGGTATCCCCTTATCTTCAGGCTACAGAGGACCTGCATCCAGAACTGCATTAAAACTGCTGACCAGTTGAACATTTCAACGCTTGTGTGGCCAGTACCAGACAAGTGTCTTTAGTACAGTCCTATTTGGATCCTGATCATGACCATTTTTCCAAATGTGACTCCAGTTGTGCCCTTATATGACTCTGTTAAAGCAAAAAACGCTGACAAATGTATTAAATTCTCTACAGGCCACCTCTCCTGCCAATTACCACAGCCTGAATCTTTTCCTCCTAGAAGCTAAACGTACCCGCTGTCTCACAGCAATGAGCCCTGTTTAGAAAGTTCCTTTAAGTCCTCAGAAGTCAAGCCCCCTGGATTAACCCTTCCTTTACCTGTCCCTAAACTCCCTTGGATGCATAGCCACGCTAATTTGTCTACAAGTTCCACTGTCACTACACCTGTCGATGCGATTCAGTTGGCCTCTGCACCAGTTATGCCAGCCCATGTCCTTTGAGCCTTCTGCTTTTTCTTATTCAGGACTTTCTGTAACCTCACCCTACTTCTACTACACCCATTCAAACCTGTCTAAGAAGTTCAATCCATCCTTTGGATAGCCTGCCTCATTCTGCCAGGTGGGGCTTTCAACCTTTTTCTTAAGGGCTCTCTGCATTCTACTTGTCAGCTATCCAGCTTGACTCCTGTGACACGTTACCTGCTAACCAACCTGACCTTGTGGATCTACTGACCTCTGACCAGTCTGATGGTCCTGTGCTAGATGTCCAACATATCTTTAAGGGTCTGGGGGGCCCTTTTCGGAGGAGGATTAATGTCTGGAGCATTTAAAGCTCCTGTTTCTCATTCCAGCATACAGGTTTTTGGCTATGCCACTTTCCTTGTCTGTCTGTCCATCTGCAGGCTGATTAATGTGATCAGTCTCTGGGTGGAAACCTGTTATGAGCCAGCTGAACTCTCATTTGGATGCTTGTGATAGAGAATGAGATGTGTGTTCCTGATCAAGCTCCCTGTCTGTCTTGCTCTGTTAGATTGAATTTTCTTGTCTATCATTATGAACCGGATTTTGGACTATTCCTTGAACTCAGCCTGCCTTTTACCTAGACTGTGATAGAACTATGCTATCTGTCTGCTAAACAAATAGTTTAGCAGACAGATAGCAAATGAAAAGAATAGGTATGTAGCTATTTTGAGAGTTTAAAGAAAAGCTATATTAATTTGTAAAAAAATAAAAATAAAAAAATACTGTAGCTGCTGACATTTAGTCAGAACTTTTTTCACCTGTTTTTCGATAGTCTTTGGGTTTCTGACATCTTTTTTTTTTTTTTTTCACATCAGCTCATACCTTGCGTGTGAGACCCGCTCATGCTTGAAGCTTCGATCGTCTCTACTAGCGGTTTGCATCATCTGTGAATCGTTTTAAGGCTGTGCTTGTGTCGCTAGATTATTAACCTTTGGAAATTTTTTTTTTTTTCCTCGGAACTTCTTCGAGGAGTACAAAATTTACCCACTCCCACCCAAAGTCCCGCCCCCCGCCCCCCATACCCCTAGGTGGCTCCCAGGACTCCCATATGTATTCTATTACCGCAAGGATGAGGAAAGAATTTTATGGTGTATTGGAAAAGGTAACATCTCAGGGCCACTCCCATACGTTTCGTTTACATCTGACTCCCTCTATCTCCTCTGACCAATTACAAAATTCCATGTTGTTTTAAAAAGTCCCCACTTGCGCCATCTGGAGCGATAATCATTATTCATTCCCGTGGCAGAGTCTTTCAGTTCCTCCATCCTATATATTTGGTCCACAGCTTCTATCCATTCCCAGATCCGTGGGCCCTCCCTTTCCTGCCATTTCATTGGAATCAGCTTTTTAGCTGCGTTTAGAAGGTGCGGGAGTAGCGATCGTTTGTATCTCTTCACTCCTTCATCATTACAATGGAAAAGGCAGGTCCACGGATCGTTCTTCAGCTCGACTCCCGTAATCTCGTTAATATACGACAATACCGAGTCCCAGTACTTTTTGATTATGGGGCATGTCCACCAAAGATGGGCCATAGTGCCTCTCTCGCAGCACCCCCGCCAACAGTCCGCCGACTGATCTTTTTTGTACTTACACGTTTGTACAGGGGTGAGGTACCATCCGGAGATACATTTGTAATTCATCTCCGCCATCGAGGTGTCTATGGCGGAGGCGTGGATCAGGTGCATTATCCTATTAATCGAGTTATTCCCTCTATCGATCCCTAATTCCTTTTCCCATTTTTCTACTAATGGTGTAGCCCCTCGTGCTCCTATCTTGATGAGTATTTTATATAACTTAGATATCGTGCCCCTAGTGTTCCCGGTAGTGCACAACTTTTCTAGGGGAGTCAGCTCCGTCCCCGCTCGTAGTGGTTGGGGTAACTTCCTAGTGAAGTGTTTGATTTGTGAATAGTGCCAAAAGTCTAAGTTCCATGTATCTGCCCTTAGCTTCAAATCCTCAAAGGTCATCAGTTCGCCTCCCATTATAATATCCCCTAGGTATACCGTATCTTTTTTAATCCACTTCCCTCCAATTTTTTCTTCACCAGGTGCAAAATATGGATTATTTTTTAAATTAATAAGTGGGGAGTTAAGTGGATTCTTAATGAGTGTCAGAGCCCTGTCCCACATTTTCAAAGTGCTTTTTGTGAGTTGTAGTGATTTGTGCTGCTGTGGTCGGTTTTGAGTAGGAATCCATAGAATTTTACTTAATTGGTTCTGGGTTTGGGATTTCTCGATTTGGACCCACCTTTTCTCTTTTTTATCTCTGGCCCATTCTACTGCACGGGAGAGTACCGCCGCCTTGTAGTAACTTTTGATGTCTGGGGCCGCAAGGCCTCCATCCAGTTTGTCCTGTTTCAGGTTTAATAGGGAGATTCTATACTTTTTGTTTTTCCAGATGAAGTTCATTGCCACAGAGTTTAATTTATTCAGATATTGAGGGGGTAGGGGGATTGGTAATAGCTGAAATGTATATAGTATTTTAGGAATATATATCATCTTTAGAATATTTATTCGGCCCACCCATGAGATGGGTTTATTTTTTATTTTTGTTAGTTCACTTTTAATTTCATTTAATAAAGATATGAAGTTGATCTTGTAGATCTTCCTTACTGTATTTGCCAACTTGATCCCCAGGTAGTTTAGTTCTTTCTGCCAAGGAAAGAGAGAGATCTCCTTTACCAATCTAACTTGGTTTTTATTGAGATTAATATTTAAGATCTCTGATTTGGTCATATTAATTTTGAAATTGGAAATTGCTCCATATTGCTCTAACGTCAGGAGGATCTTGGGAATGTTTTTTTCCGGGTTGGTGATATAGAACAATATGTCATCCGCGAAAGCGGATAACTTGTGTTCCTCCTCGCCGACCCGGATTCCTGTGATTTCGGGTCGTTTCTTATCACGGACAAGAGGGGTTCAAGAGACAAAATAAAAAGGAGGGGAGATAGGGGACACCCCTGTCTAGTCCCATTGCTCAACTTAATGGTATCTGATAGAGTGCCATTTATCTTGCATCTTGCTGTCGGCTGATAGTATAATGTCTTGGTCCAGTTTAAGAACCTGTTCCCCATTCCCACTGCGTCGAGAGTGTGTATCATGAGTCCCCAGTCTACCCTGTCAAAGGCTTTCTCGGCATCAATTGACAGGAATAGACTGGGGATCTCCTCTACCTGGGTCTTTTGCATCAGCAGGAGGGCCCTTATGGCGTTATCCTTTCCCTCCCTGTTGGGTACAAACCCCACTTGGTCTGGATGGATCAGGTCTTGCATTACACCCTTCAGACGGTCGGCTAGAACTTTAGAGAAAAGTTTAGTATCAATATTCAAAAGGGATATAGGTCTATATCCCGAACAGAGAGATCTATCCTTTCCTTCTTTGAGGATAATAGCAACAGCAGCAGATGAGGCTTCCAAGCTAAGTTGATATTGTATACCCAGACCATTGAAGTACTTACACAGTCTAGGTATCAGGATTTCGCTGAACCTCTTGTAATACAGGACCGTAAACCCATCTGGGCCCGGGCTCTTGTCGACTGTCATATTTTTGAGGGCGTTTTTTATTTCTATTTCTGTGATAGGCCTATCTAAGTAGGAACGTGAGTCCTCTTCGATTGTAGATAGTTTCGCCCTGTCCAGAAAGGCCCTTAATTTTTGTCCCCTTACAGCTTCTTGCCCGTCAGGTCTTTTTATCGAGTAAAGTTCTTCATAGTACTTTTTAAAAGTGTCAGCTATATCTGCGGTTGCGTACACTAGTTCCCCATTTTGTCGCTTGATTTTTTCAATATAGTTCCTAGTAGTTTTCTTTTTTGCCATTTTAGCAAGGTATTTGTTAGGTTTGTTTCCCCACACGTACCTCTCCCTGGCAATATTGTTTAGTTTAATCCTAGCTTCTGTTTCCATTATATCTTTTAATTCATTTCTCTTTATTATTAGTTTAAGATATGTGTTTTTTTGGCCTCTATCTTTGTGCATTTTCTCTAGGTCCGCTATTTCTCTAATCAGTATTTCCCTCTGTTTGTTTCTCTCCTTTTTACTTCGGGAACCTTCCCTGATTAAAATCCCTCTGATATAAGCCTTGTGCGATTCCCAAACCGTTGCCATGGAGATTTCGTCTGTTTCATTTATGTCAAAGAATTGCTTTAGTTCTGTCCCAACCCTCTCTACTCCATCGTTATCTCGAATCAGGTAGTCATTTAAGCGCCAGGGCATACGCTTGAAATCTGTAGTTGCAGTTTTGATTTTCATCATAATGGGAGCGTGGTCAGATATGGTCATTATCCCTATGCCTATTTCAGAGATGTAGTCCAACAACCGGTGGGCTACCAATGCGTAGTCAATCCTGGAGTACGTTCCATGGGGGGGCGAGAAGAACGTGTAGTCCCGCTCCCCTGGATGGAAAGCCCTCCAGGCATCGACCACCTGGCAGTCCACCATTTTTCGTGTGAGTTGTTTTAGGTTCGAGTTGTTGATATCTCTCCTCGGGCAGGTACTGTCCTCCTTGGGATCTATGACAAAGTTTAGGTCCCCCATGAGAATTAAAAGACCCTCAGCGAATGTATTTATTTTGTCCAGGATCCTGCATATATACTTTATGGGGTGTCTGTTGGGAGCGTAGATATTGGCTAGTGTATAAACCCTGTTTCCAATTGTCCCTTTGAGAAATAGGAACCTACCCTCTGGGTCTGCCAGTCTTGCCATAGGGGAGAAACCCACCCCCCTGGCGAAGCCGATAGCTACCCCTCTAGCTCGACTTGTAACCGCATCACCATAGTACCAAATGGGGTAAGTGGGGGAGTAAAGTTTAATATTTGAATTCAGGGTCAGGTGTGTTTCCTGGATGAGGATCACATCTGCCCTGTGTTGTTTGATTTCCTCGAGGATCTGCATTCTTTTTCCCATAGAGTGCAACCCTTTAACATTATAAGATAAAAACTTTACCTCCGCCATTTGGCCCTGTCAGTCCTAAGTTGTGCTATGGAGTCCCTGAGAGCCACCTTCCCCTTACCCCCACCTTCACACCTCCCGCCCTTCCCCCCCCCCTCCCTCAAACCCCCTTCTCTAAATGCCCATCCCACCTCCCTCCTCCCCCCCTACCCAGCCTGTCTAAGGCCTCGGATCTGTGGGGGTCATCGTGCCCCATCCCACTAGATCGAGATCTCGAGGTGGCACTAACCCGTGCCTCTCCCGCCTAGGGCTCTTCTCCTTCGCCTTGGCCCTGATTTTTACTAGGCGGGGGGCTGGCCTGGGCTAGGGGTTTCCCCACTCCCCACCCCTCTCCCCAGCCCTCCACCCCCCCCTCCCCACTCATTCGGACCATCCAGGGATTTCTATTATAGGTAAGTCCATTTTATCACAGAAGATGGGAAGATCTTCTGGGAAAGTTAATTTAGCAGAAATCCCGTCTTTTTGAGCCATCAAACATGCCGGGAAGCCCCACTGGTACTTGATATTATGGATCCTCAATTGCTCGGTAAGTGGTTTGAAATGTCTCCTCCTTGCTAGGGTCTCCCAGGCCAGGTCTGGATAAATTTGTATCTCAGAGTCGTTGTGGATTAGGGGCGGTTTTCCTCTTAGTTTCAGCCAGATCTCCTCCTTGTCTTCATAGTGCCTGAACCTAACAATTACGTCTCTTGGTCGTTCGCTGGCGTTCTCTTTAAATCTGCCTAGACGATGGACTCGCTCAATTTTGAGGGGTTTCCCCGCCTTGTCCTCCAATAGAGGGGCAAACAGAGTGTTCATGATGTTTTTTAGATCTTCTCCCCTTACTTCCTTAATGGATCTAATTCTCAAATTTTGTCTACGGTGCCGGTTTTCTTGGTCCTCTAGGCGGTATTGTAAATTCCTTTGATTGAGCTTCATTTCCTGGACTTGATTTTTTAATTGGTCTAGCGCAGAGTCTAGTTTATCCACATTTTTTTCTATTTCTTCTACTCTTGGCAAGACGTGGTTAATATCTGCTCTCAGGCCCTTGATTTCCTCTTTAATGGTGTCTTCCAGTCTCCTTAGCATTCTATCTAGGTCTCCCATCGAGATCATGTGCTGCTCTGTGTTTCCTTTGTCCCCATGGCTTGTTTCT
Organism: Rana kukunoris; assembly: GCA_029574335.1. NCBI lineage: Eukaryota > Metazoa > Chordata > Amphibia > Anura > Ranidae > Rana > Rana kukunoris. Next base: position 162,395,446 of record CM056054.1, on the reverse strand, counting down.
ATTTCTCCGTCCATAGATACATATGTGGACTGTGGCTGTACGCCCCCCCAACCTTTCTGGCGGTGCCTGTTTTTCCAGTTTTCTTTTCATTAGCAGGGCTATTAATGCCAGCGCCCTGGGACATGTATTGTCTAATGGTGGAGGTTACAGGGGGGTCTTTAGGGGTTTTTGGGACCGAGCCCCTAGTTATCTTGCTCATATTGTGCTTGGGTCTGGCTCTAATGCGCTTCCCCAGCTTTTCCACCCTCTTGTACCCGGGGAAGGGGTATCAACACTCTAATATCCGTTAAGAGTTATTTTCCTGGCGGTATCGTGGTCGCTTTGTAGTGAAGACACGGTCTGTCTCCATATATTTGTTGTTTAATTTCAGCCAGGAACTCTCGTTGAGGATTGTTGATTTTCAACAAGGAAAGAATGGGTTAGGAAGTGTGGGGGCCCGGGGTGATTGTAAACTCGCCTATGAAGCGCCCCTCCAAGATGGTGTGGGGGTAGCTGTTTCCTTTAGGCTCAGGCAGGGGAGAGATCATTAACTCTGTGTTTGTTAGATCTAGCTTGATGTCGGGTCGTACATACGGCCGGTCACCTCCCATCCATGAAAGAACAGAGATATACCATACAGCTTTCCTCAGACCGCCCCTCCCCACTTCATCCCCTAGGTGTGGGGAAGTCCTGTTAACACTGTTCAATTAAACCAATATTACTGATCCTATGATAATACTTGTGATTCCCCTGAAGCCTTTACCAAACACTTAGAGTAGAAACTTACTGCCAAGCATGGATTGCGGTGTAAAAAGGTCCATGATAGAGATGCATATCAGTCAGCAAGCATAAGAAATTGGAATGTTCTTACCACTGGGCTTCCCTTCTCAGCACGATACTGCCTCTGATGGGTGGTTGTTATGTCAGACGGCAGGAACTGGATTGCCTGATCCGTACTGTGGCCTCTGGGTGTGATAGGGGGGGGGTTCGGGGGAAAAACCAGAGCTGTCCCCTGTCGCTGATCCGGCCGGAAAGCTAACAAGCAATCCCCGCGAGGACCGCGTCGGCCACGGTGGTTGTGCGGGAGAGGTGGGGATGGCGCGTTGGTGTTGTGCGCTGGTGGGGTGGATAGGAACCGTCAGCGGTCCGCTTCCATATCGCAGCCTCTCACGCTGCGAAGGTAACGGCGGCTCTCCATCGATCGTCCGGAGCGCGGCGTTCCTCCTCCTTCCTTCCCCTAGCCTAGGTCGCGGCGCGGGCTAGTCCCTCCCTCAGCACGTGTGCGTCACGTATCGCACGTCATGCCCCCGGGTTTCTGACATCTAGCTTGTGGGAAACCAGCTGTGAATTCATGCCGCTACACAGCTGGCTTCTAACTGTGCATTTGTGAGTCGTTCTGTACTTTGTGAATGACCCACAGCCTTCTAAGACCTGTGATGTGTCTCGAGAGGTTTTGCGGAATGGGTACCTGTCAATTTTCTTTTCCAAAAGTAGGGGGGGGGGGAGAGCATGAGTTGCTGTTTTAGGTGAAGTTCTGCTGTATAAATAAAGAGGGTCAAGTGGCACAGTCTATGATGTTTTTGTCCCCATAGAAAAGATAAGAATTTCATCCACAGGTTTTACAAAAAATATTTGGGGAAATGTAGTGAGATGGTCTGAAAAAATTATATTATACAGGGCCCATCTTTAGTATGCGGTTTCTGCCAAACCACAAGCAACTATTATTCAATTTTTTAAAATGCAGATGATTGAGAGGAAAAGGTGGAAGGTGGCATTGAAGGTGTCATCCTAAGACCGTTGAGATGTCAACACCTAGTTAGAGAAGAGGTAATCCATTTGAAAGTAAAGTTTTGCTGAATGTTCTTGAGTTCAGCTGGAGGAGTGAGTTATCTAAGCTTTTTCTAATCCACTCTAATTTGCCAGAAGGTTTGGGAGAATAATTTTAGGTTTTGAGAGTTGGGTTATCATTGTATCTTTGCTCATGGTAAAACACCTGGATAAAAAGACAATTCCTTTTGTTGCAGACTGGCTATTAAGTAAGCTGGGAATTTTTCTTTGTTGTTTTTTTGACATGCACGTGCTCCTTGCTGCAAAGGCTAGTTATAGGTTGGGCTGGTTGTGATTTGCTTGTACTGTTGGTTTATTGATTAGGGGAAGCACTGAATACCTTCATTGCCATTGTGCTATTGCTTAGGGTCCTTTTACCTTTAAGGAGGAGTGGGCTCCCTCCAGGCATACCTGTCCTCAATCTATCAATTTATATATATATATATATATATATATACAGTGCGGAAAATAAGTATTTGAACACCCTGCTATTTTGCAAGTTCTCCCACTTGGAAATCATGGAGGGGTCTGAAATTGTCATCGTAGGTGCATGTCCACTGCGAGAGACATAATCAAAAAAAATAAATCCAGAAATCACAATTTATGAATCAGATTTATGAATCAAAGAAGTATTTGAACACCTGTCTATCAGCTAGAATTCTGACCCTCAAAGACCTGTTAGTCTGCCTTTAAAATGTCCACCTCCACTCCATTTATTATCCTAAATTAGATGCACCTGTTTGAGGTCATTAGCTGCATAAAGACACCTGTCCACCCCATACAATCAGTAAGAATCCAACTAGTAACATGGCCAAGACCAAAGAGCTGTCCAAAGACACTAGAGACAAAATTGTACACCTCCACAAGGCTGGAAAGGGCTACGGGGAAATTGCCAAGCAGCTTGGTGAAAAAAGGTCCACTGTTGGAGCAATCATTAGAAAATGGAAGAAGCTAAACATGACTGTCAATCTCCCTCGGACTGGGGCTCCATGCAAAATCTCACCTCGTGGGGTCTCAATGATCCTAAGAAAGGTGAGAAATCAGCCCAGGACTACACGGGAGGAGCTGGTCAATGACCTGAAAAGAGCTGGGACCACCGTTTCCAAGGTTACTGTTGGTAATACACTAAGACGTCATGGTTTGAAATCATGCATGGCACGGAAGGTTCCCCTGCTTAAACCAGCACATGTCAAGGCCCGTCTTAAGTTTGCCAATGACCATTTGGATGATCCAGAGGAGTCATGGGAGAAAGTCATGTGGTCAGATGAGACCAAAATAGAACTTTTTGGTCATAATTCCACTAACCGTGTTTGGAGGAAGAAGAATGATAGGTACCATCCCAAGAACACCATCCCTACTGTGAAGCATGGGGGTGGTAGCATCATGCTTTGGGGGTGTTTTTCTGCACATGGGACAGGGCGACTGCACTGTATTAAGGAGAGGATGACCGGGGCCATGTATTGCAAGATTTTGGGCAATAACCTCCTTCCCTCAGTTAAAGCTTTGAAGATGGGTCGAGGCTGGGTCTTCCAACATGACAATGACCCGAAGCACACAGCCAGGATAACCAAGGAGTGGCTCTGTAAGAAGCATATCAAGGTTCTGGTGTGGCCTAGCCAGTCTCCAGACCTAAACCCAATAGAGAATCTTTGGAGGGAGCTCAAACTCCGTGTTTCTCAGCGACAGCCCAGAAACCTGACTGATCTAGAGAAGATCTGTGTGGAGGAGTGGGCCAAAATCCCTCCTCCAGTGTGTGCAAACCTGGTGAAAAACTACAAGAAACGTTTGACCTCTGTAATTGCAAACAAAGGCTACTGTACCAAATATTAACATTGATTTTCTCAGGTGTTCAAATACTTATTTGCAGCTGTATCATACAAATAAATAGTTAAAAAATCATACATTGTGATTTCTGGAATTTTTTTTTTTGATTATGTCTCTCACAGTGGACATGCACCTACGATGACAATTTCAGACCCCTCCATGATTTTCAAGTGGGAGAACTTGCAAAATAGCAGGGTGTTCAAATACTTATTTTCCACACTGTATATATATATATATATATATATACTCAAACTTTGGAGACTCTAAAAATGTATAGTTAGGACTTACACTAGAACAGTTAGAGAGGACAATTTGGTTTGTTGCAGGCTGGCTTGTAAATAAGCTGGAGATTTTTCTTTGTTGTTTTTTGTCATAGTAAAAGAAAGTCCAGTCTTTCATATGACAGGCTTTTTTTTTTTTATCTGGTTCAATGTAGTGATATGTATTTGTGATGTATACTAGGAAGGTTTGTGCACAGTTTATAAGGTGTCTAAATTAAGGATTATGGAACATCTGAAGACCTATAGATACAAATAATGGTTTATTAGGCTTAAAAAGAGTTCCATTGCTGACTTGGGTATTTTACTTTTGAAAGATAAAAATTTAGATTTAGATTTAGTTACGTTTGATTATCCTTGGTTTTACAATGCCAAGAGCTTTTCTCTAGTTTTGCTGGCGCCACTTCTGGAATTAATTCTTAGTGTTTTTTTGTGCTGGCTCCAGGTAACTAGGTGCAGTGCCAAACAGCCATTTTAAGAGTTCAAATTAAACAGCTCAGTATTGTGAATGTGTTTCATGCTACGATTCTCTAAGCTTAGTATAAAGTCACTGTGGCAGTGAGCTAAGGGGAATAATTGTGCACATTTCTTCCTCTCTCTGCTCCTGTACTCCACTAGAGAAAAAAAGAAATCCAAATCTGTAAAGTAGTTTTATTATTTTATATTAAGCAATCTTTAAGGATAAACAACCAAACAAATCTCCTTTCTGCTGTGGTTGGACACTGAATCTCTGAGGATTTCCAGCAGCATGCTCTCTTCACTGATGGGTGCCACAAAGTGCAGTTTCTGTCTCCATGCCCCTGCTCTATTCTCAGTAATGCAGATCTGCCCATGCACAGTACAATCTCATTTAGTTCTACCAATATCTGGGTGGTGAAAGAACCTCCATGGTTAGATTTATAGTAATGGAACCATTCGTATCTCCAACAGGGAGGATGAGAGCCTCTTGTACTGACTATTGAAGGTGGCCAGATATGGGAACTTGAGTGCCGACATTTTATTGCTAGGCCCTGTGCAAGTGTGGATTAAAATCTGGCATCGGGTGCATATTCAGATGAAAGGGGAGCTGACATATAAAGCTGAACAGTTTAACAGTATAGTTCATCAATCATTCCAGAAAAGTCATGCAGCCTTTGACATTGCTTCTGTTTTGAATGGGCCTCCTGGGAGAAAAACCAAATAGAAAACTAGGGCAAAAGTGGTAAAAGAAAAGCATTTGGAGTCCTCAAGAGATACAATAAGCTGATGGATGAGAGGAAGATGTATGATGTTCAAAAATTAAATTTTAATAGTAATGGTTCTCTGCATGTTTTGTGCTTTCTATCAAAATGTTTTGACAACGCAGAAATGTGCATCAGGATTCATCAGATATGATCATGACAAATACAATTGTATAAGGATTTCTTTGGATGGCTGGCTGATTTTTCATCAGGTTAAGAAAATCAAGATTTTTTTTATTCACATCACTATGGTAATAGTTAATGAGCCATAGCAACATATTATCCAATCTGTGTGCTTTTATGGTCATTAGATATGGTTTATGATTTTGTGCTTAGAGCAATAGATATAGTGTCTATTAAAGGTATTCACTGATCAACAGCAATAAACTCTTTAATGTCAAAGTGAAAAGCGATTTCTACAAAATGTTATCTCTTTATTACAATGGACAAAATAAATAAATAACTTACTGCATAAGAATATGCTTTAATTATTTATTATGACACATAAATAATCAGCGATGCAGCCAATTATTTTCTAAAGTCACATAATTTGTTAAAAGGAGATCACCTGTATGTAGTAAAGGCATTTCAAGTGATTGTAGTGTAAATACACATACACCATCAAGACAAAAGAACATAGCAGGCAACTGCAATAAGGGGTAAAGAAAAGCACATGGGAAAAATTACAGAGTTAAGGATAAATAATTTGTTAGGAATGGCACAGCTGTAAATCTGCCAAGAACAGGTCATCTACCAAAAGTAAGGAACTATAAAAATAAGGAACTAGAGTGATGCGATTTGATAGGTCGCATATTGTCGACAAAGGAACCATACAAATCCGACTTTGTGGTGCCGCGTCGATTAGCAAAAAGATCCCTGCGCTATTTTTTGCGATTTCAGGTGCATGAACTTGCACAGATGTCAACCAAGTTGCAACTGAAATTGCACTGACCTGTGGCGTTAAATTTGTGCGACTTCAAGTGAAGTCGCATGATTTCATAGTTAGATTCACTGTGAACGAAGGGTTAAAGCTACTATCATTGTAGATACTCCAGTTGTTGAGATCATCTGGAGCTGGAGCTCTGAATACTGTTTTTTTGGTAATGGGAAGTAGACTTCAGATAATTTTCCTTTCTTATTTCTTTATATTTATTTTATCTATTAGCCCTGCTGTTTGTGTCTCATGAAAAAAAGTGAGTATTACATCTTATGATAACCAAAAAGCTTTGGTATTTTCTTTGTCTAAAGTTGCTATGGTAGTTTGGATATATTATTTGATAAGCTGATTGACTTCTATCGGTAGCACAATTTTTCAGACACTGTCATGATGCTCTGAAGTGGTGGCATTTCAAAACTGGTTCCTTAAAGGAACACTAAAGGTTTGTTTTTTATTAGATCAATTGATTGCTGTAAGCTAGAGCATTTAAATATCACTTACCTCGTTTTTTCCTTTTGACCTCCAAAATACAGTAATCCAGGTTTGAAAATGCCATTTCCTGTCTCTCCTCTTCTTGCTTTCCACCAGCACCTGAGCCATTTTGCATGGTGGAAAGCAGAATGTGCTCACCCCCTCCCTATGACTACAGCCCTGCGTGAAGATGCTCTCTTATCCCTCACATGCATGGAGGCTAAGCCTAATGGGAACTGTTCTCATTAGGCCGTGATGCAGCAAGAATGAATGCGCACTGCAAACCAGGAAGTCAGTGAGAATAACGATTCAGGAGTGATGGAGGTGAATAAAACAGCTCGATTTCAACAGGTATCAAACTAGTTATAATGCAAAACATTACTTTTTACTTTATCAGCTACTGTCAGACTGTATTTTAAGAGGAAAATATTTTTGTCTTTACAACCCCTTTAAGCCTTGTACACACGTACAGGATTCCCGGCAGTAAAAAGTCTGATCGGTAATTTCTTTCCCCTACACACGACCAGGTTTCCCGACAGGAAAACTGCCATGAGAGCTTTTGGTCGGGAATTCCGGCCATGTGTATGCTCCATCGCAGTGCTTCCCATAGAAAGACTGCCGGGAATCCCGACAGGAAAAAAGAAAGCTGATTCTCATTTTTTTCAGCTGTTTTCCTGTCGGGAAAACTGCGATGGAGCATACACGCGGCCAGTTTTCCCGATCAAAAGCTCTTATGGCAGTTTTCCAGATGGGAAAAAACGGTCATGTTTATGAGACTTTAGGCTTTCTGCTGTAACATCCAAGTGACTCCATTTTGTTGTTAAAAATGGAAAGTTGTCTTTCTTCTATTGATTGACTATATTAGTTTTGCAGAAAAATAGAGACCAAAAAATAGTTTTAAAATGTTTGTCAGTCACTTTGAATTTACCTCCAGCTATCCAGGCCATGCATAAAATTCATTTTGTGTTGGAAGTGTAAGTGTATTTAGCAGATAGAGGCACAATAGAAGTGGCCTACTTCCAGGACTGCTCTTTGGATCATTCCCACAGGCACACTGCTTTTCTAGGAGTAAACACAATGCAAAAAGGACATGGCACAACATGTGGTAACGGAGCTAAGTGAAAGGTTTTCAACAAGGAATTAAACTGCGTGTTTACACGCTGGCTGTTTTTCCCATCCTGCTGACACTTGGCCTCAAAGGGAAAGGTGAGCGGTTGTCTGCTTACCTCAGCTGTGTTAGCTTTTAAAGGAAAAACAAGCCATGGGCTTTATTCATCAGATGTTCAGTGTGTAAAACTGTTCTTCCTGCACACAGAAGTCAATCAGATATGCTCTTTTACACTACTTATGCAAGGGCACATCTACACAAAGTAAGGTCCCATAACAAAATATTTTTAGTGCCCTGTGGCCTTTTAACTTTTATCCTAAAAGCAACCCCAACAGCGGCACTGGTGCTATTATAAAATATTAGCATGCAGACATATTGCTTTTCTAGGCAACATTAGGTGTGTAAATTATAAAGACCGTCATTTACCAAAGATGATTTCATAAAAGATTGCTTGATGTTGAAGTGTACAACATGTCCAAGTATCTTTGCAGTTATTGGCCAATGAGTAGACATGTTGCTTACTCCATTGCCTTGGGCCTTATGTCATATTGTGTCGCATATACATTTCATGATCTGCTATGGCTAGAGGTAAACCCTTTGGTGAAAGTTTGAGTCTATAAAACATTCTATAAAGCATTAGAATGATGGGCACCTTGCAGAAATAATGTAGGGGACAAACAAAAATCCCAGGCAGCTCATTATTATTATTATACAGGATTTATATAGCGCCAACAGTTTGCGCAGCGCTTTACATCAGGGAAGACAGTACATTCACAATACAAATCAATACAGAAGGGATCAGAGGGCCCTGCTCGTAAGAGCTTACAATCTAGAAGGGAGGGTCAAGTGGAACAAAGGGTAGTTAGCTGTGGGGGATGATCAGATGGATTCAAATGAAAAATGCAGTTGCTTGGTGTGGGAAGGGTAGGCTTCTCTGAAAAGGAGGGTTTTCAGGGATCCTCTAAAAGCTAATAGAGAGGGAGATAGGTGGATAGATTGGGGTAAGGAGTTCCATAGGCTTGGAGAGGCTCTTGAAAAGTCCTGGAGACGAGCATGGGAGCAGGTGATGAGAGAGCTAGAGAGTAGGAGGTCTTGAGAAGAACGAAGAGAGCGATTAGGTTGGTATTTATAGACTAGATTCTTAATGTAGCTGGGGGCAGAGTTGTGGATGGCTTTGTAGGTAATTGTTAGTAGTTTGAATTTAATTCGTTGGGTGAGCGGAAGCCAGTGGAGGGATTGGCAGAGAGGAGCAGCAGAGACAGAGCGGTTGGTAAGGTGGATGAGTCTGGCAGCAGCGTTAATGATGGACTGAAGTGGGGATAGCGTATGCAGCGGTAAGCCGGTGAGAAGGGAGTTGCAGTAATCGAGGCGAGAGATGACCAGGGAGTGAATCAATAGTTTTGCGGTGTCATTGGTTAGAAAGGGGCGTATTTTGGAGATGTTGCGAAGGTTGAAGCGGCAAAATTTGGACAGTGATTGAATGTGAGGTTTAAAGGACAGTTTAGAGTCCAGGACTACACCTAGGACCTTGACATGTGGGGATGGGCTGATAGTTGTGCCATTAATTTTGACAGAGAGATCAGGGGAAGAGACACGTGGGGGAGGAAAAATTATAAGTTCCGTTTTGGATAGATTGAGTTTGAGGAAGTGGTGCGACATCCAAAGTAATATATCTGATAGTAAATTAGTGATACGTGAGGAAAATGAAGGAGTGAGTTGAGGGGTAGAGAAATAGATTTGAGTGTCGTCAGCGTAGAGATGATATTGGAAGCCATGGGAGGCTATCAACTGACCCAGGGAGGAGGTGTAGATTGAAAACAGGAGAGGTCCAAGAACAGAACCTTGGGGGACCCCAACGGACAATGGAAGAGGAGAGGAGTAAGTAGCGTTGTAAGTAACGCTGAAGGTACGGTTGGATAAGTAATTAGAGAACCAGCGAAGAGTACAGTCACGGAGACCAAAGGTGTAGAGTTTTTTGAGGAGGAGGGGGTGGTCAACTGTATCAAAGGCAGCAGAGAGGTCCAAGAGTAGGAGCACAGAATAGTGTCCCTTCGTTTTGGCCATTAGTATATCGTTGGTTAGTTTTAGGAGAGCAGTTTCTGTGGAATGTTGGGGACGAAATCCAGACTGAAGGGGATCAAGAAGGTTATTATGAGCAAGGTGGACACTCAGTTGGTTGTAGACTAGACGTTCAAGGAGTTTGGATAAAAAAGGGAGCAAGGAGATTGGGCGTAGGTTGTCAAGATTGGATGGGTCCAGTGAGGGCTTTTTAAGTATGGGGCTGACAAGTTCATGTTTCAAAGAGTTAGGGAAGATAGCATTTGTGAGGGAACAGGATCCAGAGCGCAGGTGGTAAGATGGACGTTAGCAAGCAATTTAGTGACTTTGTCTATGGTGGTGGGATTGAAAGAGGGAAGTAATGACTGTGCCTGTGGGCATGAGGTGTGAAGTGTAGAGGGTATCTGAACAGTAGAGATCTCCTCGCAAATTGTATCAATCTTCTGTTTGAAGTGATTGCCAATCTCCTGGGCAGTGAGTGAGTTAGTGGTTGGTGGCAATGGAGGACGAAGGAGAGAGTTGAAGGTAGAGAAGAGTTGACGGGGACGGGATGATAAGTTTTTAATGAGGGTGATGAAATAGGTCTGCTTGGCAGTGAGGAGGTTGAAATTGTATTTTTGGAGGGCAGATTTATACTGGACAAAGTTTTCCTGGGACTTAGTCTTGCGCCACTGGCGCTCGAGAGCACGGCTCTGTTTTTTCAGACTTCTAGTATCATCTGTTTGCCAGGGTTAAAGGGGGCGTGGCCTTATTCTGCGTGTAGTGAGGGGGGCCAATCTGTCCAGTGATGCTAGAAGTGAAGTGTTGATATGGTGAAGGTTTCTACGAGTAACTGTAAGGCCTCGTACACACGATCGGACATATCCGATGAATTCGGTCCGCGGACCATTTCCATCGGATATGTCCGATCTGGAGTTTGATCCGATGGCGTGTACACACCATCGGATCAAATTCCCCGCCGGCGGATGGCGCAGTGACGTGTCGGTGACGCGGCGGTGACGTTGACGCCGCCACGTCACCGCCACGTCACCGCACCAGGAAGTAAAACACTTCCGCGCATGCGCCGAATCCATTCGGCGGCGGCGCGGCGGCGCTGCGGGACGACATGTCTGCTGGTAAGTGTACTAACCAGCAGACATGTCGGGCGGACAGATTCCCACCGGATAGATTTCAAAGCATGCTTTGAAATCTGTCGGGTGGACAAATCTGTCCGCTAGCCCATACACACGATCAGAGATGTCTGCTGAAACGGTCCATCAGACCGTTTTCAGCGGACATATCCCCTCGTGTGTACGAGGCCTTAGGCATTTGGAGGGAGAGGAGGGGGAGGAGAGGGAGAGAGTGAAGTTAATAAGATAGTGATCAGAGAGGGGGTAAGGATAGTTGGAGAGGTTGCATGGAGTGCATAGGTGGGAAAAGACAAGGTCAAGGGTATTGCCTTTAGAGTGAGTAGGAGCCTGTATCCATTGCTTAAGGTCAAAGGAGGAGGTTAGACTGAGAAGTTTTGAAGTTGCAGGAGTGTTAGCATTAGTAGGGATGTTGAAGTCACCAAGAATGATTGTGGGGATTTCAGAAGAGAGAAAGTAGGGTAGCCAGGCAGAGAAGTCATCAAGAAAGGATGATACTGGACCAGGGGGCTGGTAGATCACAGCTATCCTTAGAGAAACTGGGGAGAAGAGACGAATGCAGTGTGCCTCAAATGAGAAGAGTGACAGAGAGGGAGCTCATTAAGCCTTCATGAATACCTGTTCGACTCTGATTGTCCCTGGTGTCGGCAGTATAGCAGGATGACTTTGATTGTATTATGCACTTTATGGTGATCATTATAATGCCAGGTAACTCAAGTGGATAAAGCTATCATGTACTTTGCACATTACGTGCAAATAAACAGGTTTGATTGAAACATAACAGTACCAGGTTTACCTCTGATTCTATTGGGTGAAAAGCATGGCGGGATAAAAGTAGAGGTAAAGTGCTCCTTACCCTTCCCTGATTGAGCAAAGTACAGATTTATATTACACCTTTGGCAAAATTTAAACCATCACAGCAAAAAACCTATAGGCCGCGTACACACGATAGGTTAAACCGATGAAAAAGATCTGATGGACCGTTTTCATCGGACCAAACCGATCGTGTGTGGGCACCATCGGTTAGTTATCCATCGGTTAAAAAAAGCCAACTTGTTTTAAATTTAACCAATGGATGCCTAACCGATAGGTCAAAACTGATCGTTAGTAGGCACGACCATCGGTTAAAAATCCACGCATGCTCAGAATCAAGTCGACGCTTGCTTGGAAGCATTGAACTTTTTTCAGCACGTCGTTGTGTTTTACGTCACCGCGTTCTGACCCGATCGTTTTTTAACCGATGGTGTGTAGGTGCGACGGACCATCAGTCAGCTTCATCAGTTAACCGATGAAAACGGTCCATCAGACCATTCTCATCAGATGGACTGATCGTGTGTACGCGGAAATAGTGTTAACAGTAGAGAAAATACTGATTTAACCTCCCTGGCGGTGTTTCCGAGTCTGACTCGGGGTAAGATTTCTGTGCTACGATCGGTAACCCCGAGTCAGACTCGGGCTTGCCTCGCAGCATCCACAGAGACTGTTTACTTACCTTCTCCGTGGATCCAGCGATGCATCCGTGCTGTGTGAGCGAGCGGGTGCTCACTCGATTCACACAGCGTCCCCGCGCGCCGCCGATCTCCGTTCCCTGCGACGTTACGACGCACGGGGACGGAGAACGGCGACAAATTCAAAAATGTAAACAAACACTATACATACAGTACACTGTAATCTTATAGATTACAGTACTGTATGTAAAACATACACACCCCCCATGTCCCTAGTGGTCTGCCCTGTGCACTACATGTCCTTTTATATAATAAAAACTGTTCTTTCTCCCTGCAAACTGTAGATTGCCCATAGCAACCAAAAGTGTCCCTTTATGGCAAAAATTGTTTTAGAGCAGCTAAAAAACAGCGATAATAAATCAGAATCACTTGCAGAATTTAGCGATAGCGATTTGTGGGGAAATGCGTTATAAAAAAAAAAAATAATGACAGCAAAAATTCTGCAACTGAGCAAATTTCAGTGATTTTGATTTGATTACACTATTGAATAATTTTTACTATAATTATACTATTTTTTGTTATAATTTTTTATAATTATTTATTATATTATAATTTTTAGTAAAAAAAAAAAAAAATCATACCCGCAATGCCTATTAGACTCTTGTTTGGATAGATTTAAGTGAGTTATTCCTAAGAATTACAGGCCTACAGTATAAAACGCCAAATTTCCTTGCAAATAATGGTACCGCTTTCAGCACCTAAAATCTGAAAGAATCATACCGCCAGGGAGGTTAAGGTTTTAAAAGCTCCTCTGTCTGTTTTCAAAGTGCCGGATGTTCAGCACCATATAACCACCATCTAGTTGGATCAATCACTTCTACCACAAGAGATGACCTTCTAAGCTCTGCTGAACACTTGCATCATCACAAGGAAGAAAAGGGATCTAATGTAAGCTTCCTGTAAGCAGCCTGTGAATCACCAAGGTCATGTCTCTAAGAATAGGAAATGCAAATTTGTTGACAAGCACCAGAGGGAATGAAGATTTCCCACAACAGGACACGTGTTGTTCAATGGTCACAACCACTATAAGTGGGAGCAGACCTTTACGGAGAAAAGTTTTCCCAGTATCTGTGTGAAATGAGAAAGCCCCATCCTCCTGTCTCCCAATGCAAGCATCTGTGGGGCCAGGAATAGCACAAAGCCAGTGGGCAGGGAGGGGGGTTTGTGACCGCTGACTTATTAAGGAGTGTTGTAATGAGCTCCTATGGCAATGACATGGTGCTGCTGACGAAGATTCATCTCACAGGGACAATGCATGGAATATTTTCCACTTCCCTTTAAATGTTTCCTTATTTGAGCATCTGTTAAGTCACTACATAGGGCTCTGGCTGGTAATACTTATCTTCCTGGTTACAGATAAATGTTGATGAAATTAAGGCAGGAAGAACCTTGCTCTGTGACCTTGCTGGACAGGTGTTAACAGAAACCGCAAATAAAGGCAGAAATCTATATTTGTGACAAGATGAAATTAATTTCTAACACTAATGAGGATCTGTGTGTGATGAACAATCGCAGATTAATGACTAAATCGCAAAATGATAGCGGGAATTAGCAGCAATGCGGAATATTAGTGCTATTCAGTTGGAAGCTGACATTTGGCAATGTAAACAATAAAGGAGGGCGCCAGATCAGTATATGTCAAACATTAAGCGCACTTTATTCTGGAAAAATGCTTGCATCTAAAAACGCTGCATACTCTACACAGGGCTGGTAGAAAGGAGCAGCGGTCTCGATGGCTTGGAGAAAAGCCACAATAGCACATGCCAGGATCTGCTGCGGAAATGTCCGGCGACGACCTGGACTATAGGAGCTCTAACACTTAGGAGTGATCAGGGCAAAGCCAACTCTGTTATTGGCTAGTTAATAGGAAATGGGGAAGGGAGGCGTTGCATCATAGCATTAATGGAACAGCAGCTCTGTCAGGGACTTGCCAGCACAAAACAGAGGTCTGTGCGTGCGCGCATGCGCACACACACATTCCTGTCCAGACCAGACAACAGCTCCTGTGTGTGCCTGTGCACCGGCCCACACGTGTGCAACAGGTGCGCACACCAGCGCTACTTGGTGTCAATGGGCCTTTAAAAAGACAGCAGCTGCACTTGTGCAGTGCTATTTGATCTGAAGCTCTGTGCCTAGTAATCTGTTACCTGTCTGCTTATTACCTGTATCGACCCGGCTCCGTTGACCCATTATCTCCAATCCGGACCTTGGCTTGCCTTGATCCTGCTTATATGTTCTGCATGTCTACCTGCTGCCAAACCTCTGCCTGTTTATCTGACCACGCTTCAGCCTGCCTTATTAACCGGCCTGATTACCTACCCTGACCCAGCTTGTCTGACCCTGATACTGCCTGCTGCCTTGCTCTGTATAGCCCCTGTATTTGACCCGGCTTGTTTCACCCTGCTCCAGCTTGCTGCTGATCCTGCATCTACCAGCTCATCAGGTCGCTAACCTGCACCTGCCTCTGCTGTCATCTGCAGTTCCAGCCATCCCTGGAGGGTCTTCATTCAACTACTGTGCCAGCTACTGCAACTTCCACAGGCACTCTTACCTCACTGCGCTAACGAGATCACTGTTCCCACTCCAGTGACTCCTAAACCAGGGCTGTAAGAGAGGTCTAGAACTCAGGCTCTGCTACGAGGTTTGTAACAAGCTCAAAAGCTGTGGGGGGCAGGAATGGAAATAAAATCAAAGGACTGGACCAACAATGAATGTATGGTCTATCCCCTTGATTTTTTACATTCCTGCCCCCCCCCCCCCCCCCATAGGCTTTGAGCTGCTGTTCCATTACTGCTATAATGAGACAGCTGCCTCCCTTCCCCTTTTCCTGTTAACTAGCCAATAGCAGAGTCAGCTTTGCCCTGCTCACTCCTAATTGTTTTTTTTTCTGAAGGTGTATAAATATATCCTTCTCATTGTGTGGGGCAGGTTAGCCCGATGAAGTAGGCAAGGCCTCAAAAACATGTTGTGGCCTGCCCCACACCTGTTCTACCAGCCTGTGAACACACTGACAGTGTCTTGTGTTAGATTTCCGGAGGTCCAGGACGCTGCTGGTCGTTTCCGCGGCAGGTCCTGGCGTGTGCTATTGCAGCTACTCTCCAGTCCATCAAGACCGCTGCTCCATTTTACCCGTCCTGTGCAGTATACAGCGTTTTTTAGATGTAAGTATTTTCAGAATAAATTACGGTTTATGTTTGACATATACTGGTCTGGCGCCCTCCTTTATTGTTTACATGTCTTGAGGGGACCCCATACCGAACTAGGAGCTGTCAGTGACTGCACATGTCTTTTCTCCTATTAAGCTTACTACCCTCCTGCTTATGTCTTCTATGGATATTTAATGACTATTTGTCTGCCAGTGAAGCACTGACTCGCCTACTAATTTAGTGAGTGATTTGTGTTGTCACATTTGGCAATGTCACTGTGGTGACTTTTTTTTGTCAATGTCAAATATTTATAAAAAAAACTTTATAAGCATAAGGAATTATGGTATAGTCAAAAGAGTATGATGGATAAAAAGATTATCGAATAAAATGACATAATCCTGAGAAGTGTAAGGTCCATGTCACACTTGTGATACTGTCGCTGGCTGCAGCTAGCCAGCTATAGGTGTTCCAGAACAGAAACGTACTCACCTGCTTTCATGGTGACACTTCCTTGCTGGCCTAGTGAACACACCACTGCTTATTTCTATAACACAACCATAGAAGCAGACAAGTATTTTCCTGTTTTGATACATAGTTATAAGTGTGCGTCCATATACAGGTATGAGTATTTTGCCTGCTGGTGTG
Organism: Rana kukunoris; assembly: GCA_029574335.1. NCBI lineage: Eukaryota > Metazoa > Chordata > Amphibia > Anura > Ranidae > Rana > Rana kukunoris. The sequence continues at coordinate 162,379,318 of CM056054.1, read as the reverse complement.
ACGTGCGTAGAACTTGCCACTCTAAAACTGGTCTTTTCCTTCTTGCAACCTCCCTCCCCCATAAGTTTTAATATGCCCCTGACCATTCTTGCCTAGGTGAGAATTATATGTCCCTGCTCTCCTGCAGGAGCAGAGATACAGAGTGGCTAGAGGGCAGAGCTATGCATATCATCAGGAGGTGAATGTCTGAACATGGAGGAGATGGATGGGCTCCCGATGATGTCAGAGAAGAAGATCGTGACGCAGGACCTGAGGTGTGGTAGCAGTGCAGCAAATTGTAACAGGACTTCACCGGGTAGGTAAGAAGATGAATCAAGCATAATAACACTGCTTAATACATAAGGAGCCCAAAGAGGAAAAAAAGAGGGGAGGGGGTTCCTCTTTAAATGAGACTAAAAATATATACATGTCTGTCTGCATTGCTCCTTTCCTTGTACAGTCAATTAACAGTAAAAATATTTCTACAGCCTAAAGCTTGTGTATGCGAATCCCCTTAAGGAATAAATAATTGTCAAAACAACCCCAGGGCCCATACTTGGTTATGTGATTATTAATATAGTTTTGGACAAACGTTCCTCAAATGCTCACCTAGCTGTCAGCTAAAAGAAAAACTTAAATTTTGTTAAAAATGACTTTATAATTTCTTGTTTAAAAAAAAAATTACTTTATAAAAACAAAAAATGATATATATATATATATATATATATATATATATATATATAACATTTGCTTATTATAGGGCAGTTTAAGTGCTATGTATTATTTTACGTTTGCTACCATTAAAATCTTTGGGATTCATGATTTTATAGGAACTGCATCAAAGGTGCTGGTTTTTGTTACTGCACCATACCTAAAGCCAGGGCTTTTTTTGCCAGATAATAGGTGCAGGAACTCACCCCCCCCCCCCCCCCATTGTAAAATAAAACCAGGAGGGTGTCAGGATTTGGGAGTGTAAGGCCTCAAAACCAATGAAAACGGACTGAGGTTTGGTTTCATCGGTCCAAACCGATCGTGTGTAGGCACCATCGGTCAGTTATCCTTCGGTCAAAAAGAAGAGAACTTGTTTTAAAATTTAACCCGATGGACGCCTAACCAATAGGTCAAAACCGATCATTAGTAGGCACGACCATGGGCACGACCATGCTCAGAATCAAGTCGACACATGCTTGGAAGCCTTGAACTTCATTTTTTTCAGCACGTCGTTGTGTTTTACGTCACCACGTTCTAACACGATCGTTTTTTTAACCGATGGTGTGTAGGCACATCAGACCATCAGTCAGCTTCATCGGTTGTACGCGGCCTAACACACAGAGTGCAGTGTTCAGGAATGCGCTACACACAGTGCAAGATTAAGGAGTGCACTACGTACAGAGTCCATGAGTGCATTACATACAGAGTGCGATGTTCAAGAGTCTAGCTTCTCAGAATCCACCTCATTAAGGGATTAAGTGAGGATGAAAACCGTATAGAGGCCAAACATTTTTCTAAAACAGATTTGTGTACTAACAAAGGGAAGTTTGGCTACTAGGGGAAGCCTAAGAAAGTCAATGTGAACAACAATAGAAAATACAGGAGGCATGACAACTTGTAATAACCTGTTGCTGCCCATGTAAGCCATTTCTACAGTGGAAAAGAGGATGGGCTTTATTGTCCACACACCACACAATTGTGTTTGTGGGCGGCATTGGTTTCTGTGTTGAGGGTGCGGGCACTCCCAGCACCTAAGTCTTGTAATGATTGGGAGTTGGTGGTACTAAGTCCATATCATGTGACCATTGTGACAGCCAGTCACAGTGGTCACAAGATCAGGCAGACCCTTCCGACCCTCCAGGTGTAAGAGGCCAGTTAAAGGGACTTTGGTGATGTATAACAATAAAATTATGCTTAAAAAGTTATATGTATGAAAGGCATACAGAAATTCATATTTTGCTGGGGTAACAAAAGAGGAATATTTTGGTAGCAAAACACAATAAGTAGCAGCAGAAAACGCAGAGGCTACTATTTTAGACAATGCATAAGACTGGCAAGCAAAATGCATGAACATTCACAATAGTATACACAAAACTGTAAATTGCATCTAAATGGTCCTATATGACAGTCTATGCAAAGTCCCAAATTCAGTAGTGCACAAGTACATAAAGTAAAACATTTTTTTTTACCCTTTTTGACTGAGCCAAATCCTCCTTTATTTGTGTCTCACACACTTCCCTTCCCAGAAACTCCAGCTCAGATTGGGAGGGATTTAGCATCAGAGGTAGTGCTTTGGTACCATGCTATATCCAAAGGACGGCTACAGAGTTATACTATAGTTCTGGGAGGGCAAAAATCTCCTCCCAGAACCCCGTCCCCTGCACACTTTCTGCGATGCACATTGGGTGCGCTCGGTGACCGATCTGTCTTTCAGACATAGCTGACCACAGATCGAGTAAAGGGCCAATCACAGCGGCCCTTTACTGTGTGATCAGCTGTGTCCAATCAGTTTTGGCTGGTAAGAATCTTCATTACAGGCTGGTTGGACAAGGGATAGAGGATTTCCCCATAACTGCTGATCTTGTCTTCAGGTCTGTGGCACAATGATGGATGCTGCATCACAATTATCCTTAGAGGCCCCCTGCAACTGAACTTTGCTGCAACATTCATCTGGAGATATCTTTGTTAATAACTGTATACTATACCCAGGTATATGTGCACTATACACCAGGACTCTTGTTGGGCCCTTTGCTGATAATACCTATTTGTACTTTGAATGTGTAGCACTACCCTTGTAGGAGCTGCTGGTTTAGATTTTGGGTTTTGCATGTTACCTCTAAGTTCGTTGTCCAGGGGAGAACGTTTATAGAAATTGCAATGTCCACACAAAATGTAAAACCTTCAGCTGTTTGGTTTTATTTTTGCTACATAAAACTTGTGAAGGAAGTATAGTGTATAGAGAGAAGGGGAAGGTTCAGGTACGCGGTACAGAATGCACAAAAAGTATTCAAAGTTCCAGTATTTGCTTACCCGGATAGACCCCTCTCACATGGCCTAGCAGCCGCAATGATGCACGGACAGTATGGAAACAGTATATGCCACAGACTGCCTGAGAACAAAAGGATGGATAGTCAGGAATTCTCTGCCACAGGATTTCAGTCCCGAACTTCCTGTCTTACAGCAAAAGAGCCTTTAAGCCGATCCGGTGGACTGTAAGACAAATTGAGCAGTGGGTCCCTCACCAGGCCTATCCCTCGACATCAGCTTGCCTTGATTGGTCTCCTCCAGTGCAGGTCCTCCCCCGGTTTCCTTCGCTAAGAAGCCTCCTCCACTTGGATGGACAGTTTGGGATTCCCTTTAGAACTATAGGCCCCAGCCAGCATAGCTGGGCCTACCTGATAGAAATACAGCCTCGGAACAGGTGGCCCGGGGCTGAAATCACCCACACTCACCTTGCGCCAGGAGGGCCACGAGGCGAAGGACCCTAAAAAACGGCGTTTGCCCCTTAAGTGTCCCCTCCCAGCATGCCCAGCAGGGCACCACTCCCACTGTGCTGCTGCCAAGAAGGATCACTTAACACACCATGGCCTGAGGTGGTAACGTCACCTACAGGCAACAAGGGAAAACTCCTACCGAGCACAACCACAGCCAGAACAGAGGCAAATTTACATAGAATTAGTAGAGTCTGAACCCAACTATGGCTTATATGCCCCCTAAATTTATAGTAGCACCCTTGTCATTGGGAGCCAGGGGCTACAAATGTATGCACTATTATTCATATTTTCTTATATGAAGCTTGCGTTATTTCCATACTGGTGTGCATCTATTTACTTATGGTTAATGTTATATGCTGGTTGCAGTAGTTCTTATGCTCTGCGCTACTTTTATTAAATAACTGGTTAATTTCTCAGGAAGGGAGTCCCCTGATTTTATTTTAAACCTACTCTTCCACTTGGCAAAGTTTCTAGTTTGCTTACTTAACTACATACTTAACACAATATTCTGTTTAGGGAGGACCATTTGTCATACCCCCCCCCCACACACACACACCTACCTAATAGAGGGCTATATTAATTAACACAGTTGTTGCTAAATCCAGTGGGCCAGATTCACAGAGCCCTTACTCCTGTCTATCTCGCGTTAGACTGGAGTACTTTCAAATTACGCGCGTTTTTTCACTACTCTAAAACCTCAAACCATGAAAATACGACTGCGGGCTTCAATCCGACTGGCTTAGGTGTTCGTACGCCTTCGGATCTATGCTGCAATAAATTTGCGGCCGCTGGGTGGAGTTCCCGTCGTTTTCCGCGTCGGGGTATGCAAACAGGGCCGGCGCTAGCAATAGGCGGATCAGGCGACTGCCTAGAGCGCCACGGTAAGGGAGGCGGCAAAACCTCCAGGACTCTCTTTTTTTTTAAATACATGCCGCCTTATAGCGCCACCCGCCAGGCTAGGGGGCGACTGCACCTGTTGTGAAGACTTCCGGGACCACTCTGCAGAGCTGCCCTAGCAATGGGAAGATGAGGGGAGAGACGAGAGAGCCAGCCAGGACAAGGAGCAGCCGACCGGAAGTGCTGCACGATCGATGGAACCGGCTGGGGCGAATGAGATGGAAGCCCTGCATACAGGCTTGCCGCGATATCTGCTCACCCCTCCTCCTGGTTGCTCGGGATCTCTCACAACAGAGGACAGGCAGGCAGCAGCGCGGCTCTCGTAGAGTAAAGCCATCAGCCGCCGCTGGCTCAGGTATGCAAGCTCAGTGCTGCAGCCTGCCTGCTGTCACATGAAATAAAAAATGTACTATGCTGTTATAGTTCGTTGCACTGTATACAGAGGTGGGACAGATGTGTGTGTGTGTGTGGGGGGGGGGGCAGACCTGCAAGGGGGTACAAATATGTGTGTGGGAGGGGTTACAGAGGGGGACCAGATTTATGTGTGTGGGGGGGGGGGCAGGGGGGTACAGATGTGTGTGAGAGTGGTTACGGAGGGGGACCAGATATATATGTGTGTGTGGGGAGGGTGGGACAGATGTGCAGGGGTTGTACAGAGAGGAAATTATATATGTGTGTGTGTGGGGCATGCAGAGGTGTGGAGGGGGGAACAGAGGGGTGGAGGGGGGTGCTGAGAGGTGCAGAGGGGGGGTCACAGAGGGGAACAGAGGGGTGGAGGGGGGTGCTGAGAGGAACAGAGGTGCGGAGGGGGGGTCGCTGAGGGGAACAGAGGTGCGGAGGGGGGTCGCTGAGGGGAACAGAGGTGCAGAGGGGGGTCGCTGAGGGGAACAGAGGTGCAGAGGGGGTTCGCAGAGGGGAACAGAGGTGCAGAGGGGGGTCGCAGAGGGGAACAGAGGTGCAGAGGGGGGTCGCAGAGGGGAACAGAGTTGCGGAGGGGGGTCGCAGAGGGGAACAGAGGTGCGGAGGGGGGTCGTTGAGGGGAACAGAGGTGCGGATGGGGGTCGCTGAGGGGAACAGAGTTGCGGAGGGGGGTGCTGAGGGGAACAGAGGTGCGGAGGGGGGGTCGCAGAGGGGAACAGGTATTTAGGGGTGATCTGAAGTGTGAAGGTGGAAAAATAGTGGTGATCTCAGACCTGAAAATACAGGAATTGGGGTGATCTGAGGTGTGAAGGTTTAAGTCCACCTTTGTAAATAACAAAAAAAATGCAGGTACAAAAATGTGCATTTATTATTTTTATTAGGTGCCTGTAAAACATTGTCAGTGTATCTGTCGCTCGTACAGACAGGCAGTTACTGTACACAGTTAGTCTGTCTGTATACTGTCCTAGCCTGTGGGCCATAGCTGGTGTGAGCAAGCGAGCCGTTACCATCCACTATTTGTCTTCGGGCCGGGTCCAGAGGCACAGGTGCAGGCCTGTGGACCACGGCTGAAGAAATAGGTGAAGAGGCACCGCAAAAATCCCAGTGGGGCGGAGCCTATGGGGGGGGGCGTCAAAATGAGGTTTCGCCTAGGGTGTCAAAAATCCTTGCACCAGCCCTGTATGCAAATGAGCTTTTGCCGATGATCCACGAAGTTACGAACGTCAATCGCAATCTCTTACGGCATCTTTAGTCATCTTTTTGCTGCGTAAAGTTATACCAGCTTTTTGCTGGTCTAATATTAGACAGCCCATGTTAAGTATGGCCGTCGTTCCCGCGTCGAGTTTCAACGTTTTCCGACGTCTTTTTTTATTTTTTACGTAAGTCGTCCGGGAATAGGAATGTCCGTAAACGACGCTACTCAAACAAAAAATTACGTAACGACGTTATTTCGCGCAATGCACGGCGGGAAATTTCTGAACGGAGCATGCGCAGTTCGATCGCTGCGGGGACGCGCCTAATTTAAATGCTTCACGCCCCCTAATCGCGTATTTCGATTACGCGACGAGAAATACACTACACCGCCGTACCGTAAGGGACAAAATCTACCAGAATTCAGCGTAGAGCCTGGTAAAATACGGCGGCGTAGTGTATCTCTGATACTCTGTGCCAATGTAATTGTATCTGAATCTGGCCCCGTGTTTTTACTGGTGACATTCTTATTCACCAGACTGAAAGCTTTATCTACCTGCAGAAAACCTGAGAGCCATGTTAATGGGGACAGCTTGATCTGAATAAAAATACAGGGAGGGTTTAATGGAAAATCACATAAAAATAAGAAGAAAGGATAAGATGCCATGAAAAGATCAAGCAAATAATGAAATGAGACACAATCTCTAGCTATGGAAAGGTTATATGAATATTGATTGTTTTCCTGAAGGACTGTTTCCCTGAAAAGCTACAAGCTGCTTACACAGCACTGGAAGAGATGGCCTAGCAGAGGTCTGGGCGAGCTGCAACCGGAGATTATACCAAGCCTACTGCAATTTTATCATTCCAGAGTGCTACAAGAGCTCTGTCTGTGTACTAATAAAAATGATTTGTGCTTTTCTCGTTACATTTCCATTTACAGTTTGTGTTCTAGTATATTCTTTATGTTTAAAAGACCTTTCTTTGACAGTTCCAAACATAATTTATATTCCAGCATTGAAACGAATATTTGAACGGTTAAAGATTGATATATGATACTGACAGTTACCGAAGGTGACAATAAAACATTTATGCTGTCTCCATAAAGTCTAAGTGACTTCTGTTCTTATCATTCATCTGGGTAGGAAGGAGAGCTGGAAACTATCCACGCTGCGTGTATTCCACTGTAGGGTTCTATGGGGTAGAAGGAAGAGGGGTAGAAGAGGGGGGTTGAGGGAAGGATAGAGAAAGTGTGGCTTGGGCATGGAAAATAGGAAAAGAAGTCAAAGAGAAGGGAATAAAAAAAAGACCTAAAAAAATTGGGCGATGAATAGAGTAAAAATCCTTCTTCTTCATGCAAGGTCACCACAATATCGTATGGCTACTATTCTTGGTCTTGCCATATTCTAGTTATTGTGGCTAATCCTGATTCTCTTGTTCCTTATTTTAAGCCAATATAAATATTCTGATGAATCTATATTGCCTACATATGCAGTTTACTCATGTTCTAAACAATCAGTCAAAATCTCATACTAAAAAACCCAGGGACAAGTGCAGGGTTTTAAGTAATTTAACCACCTCAGTACCAGCATTCTATGTCCTTTCCTGGCCATTTTTAAGTTTTGAGTACTGCGATAGTTTGGTTTAGATTCCAGTCATAAAAAAAAATGTATCCACTAGATGGGGTGGCCTTCTTTATAAGAGCCCTGGTTCTAATGTATATCTTGTGGGCGTTTCATCCCTTGAGGGCGCTCACTTGTTTTAAATTAATTAGTTGATAGTGGTTGCTTTTAGCAGGCTGGGCGCATGTACAGCCTGTCCCCCCTAAGATGTCATTGGTGATGAAACGCGTAGAGAGTGGCCTGTCTATGACGTCATCAAGCACAACCTGGTTTTTTGAGCTATCAGTCTGCTGGTATATTGTTGTTTACATTGGATTGTTGCTATTTGGAGTATCATGGATTTGAATGGTGAGAATATAAAATATGCTTCTCTATGGCCGTTTAATTTTCTACCCTTCGGTTTCACACTGCAACCCGCTGCTTAGCTATAATTGTCTCCCTACTGGACGCTGGTCCCTAAGTTCTATTACATGCGAGTTTGACCATTATTCATTTGTGGTCCAACCTTTCTGGTAAGAGGCGTCTGTCAGCTGTTGCTATCTGGTGGTGGATTCAACTCTGTTTAATTACACAATTGTACTATCATGATGAAATTATGTCTTCACTTGAATTCACTGTTCTTATGCTTGATAAACTTTGCGTATATACATTTTTGGGTCTGTGTGTTTTCCTAATAATTTTGGTATTTTTTTTTTGCATATTTACACTTATAATATTTGCGCTGCTTATTTGTATTAATGTATGTTATGAGCTGTTAACAGTTACAGTATATAAGTGGCTGTTTACTGTTCAGTTCATGGCGCAGATTTTTACACACTTTCTAATTACCAGTAATGCCATAGTGTGACCAAATTAATGTTATGTATCATTGTTTAAAGACACAATTGAAAGGAAATCTTAGTTATTCTGGAGGAACCATCCTTCTTTAAAGTCGCTCTTTAACAGCGTTCTTGCAGGTCATCCAGAGATATAATAGTAACAATACACGAGAGGCAGATTATGCATTCGTATGGTTTTAATGAGGAGGCATACAGTATACTGTATATGGACTACAGGACAAAAGATAAGGGAGGGGCTGTTTTGCATGACTATGGAGGAAAACAGGTTTTGTTTATCATTTACCAGAAGATGGACACCTGGTCATAAAGTGTTGCCTGAGGTTTAGAACAGGATTCCAGGCTTGACCAACAACAACATAATGGGGGAGGTGTGTGTGTTGTTAAACAAACATTCCTACATACCATACAGATACATATAGATTAAATACAAGAGGGAATATACAGTTAAGCCATGCAAATACATTTCAGATGGCGGCGTAATTCATTTATATTATTACAATCATTTCAATAATACCAAAATAATTTTTAATGTTGCTATATACATTTATGCACCATTGTTTGTGCTGGGAGCTTACTCACTTGGCACCCCCAGCACAGTGAATGCGCTGTCAGCCACAGCTCCTAATCCCGGTTTATGTTCAGGAGTCAGGGACGGGCTTCTGATTGTGTGTTCACCTATAACAATGATCACATTATCGGGAAGCCTACTTTAACCACCCACCGTTAGGATGCCCTTAAATGGCCAACTTCCACCAGCTTGAAGGCATGAATAATGGTAAAATAATATTAGTAGTAAAAATAATAGCAATATATTATAATATTTAGGTAGGTAAGGGCTGCAGTGTGTGTTATGTAGATGTGCAACCCTAGGGGTTGATTTACTAAAATATATATTTTTACCTTTAGCATTTTAAATATTTGTTATCTTTTTTCAAATGAGCCTAATTGACAAAAAAGAAAATTGCGCCAACTAAAAAAGAACCAATAAAGTCCATAAATAACACAAACGTTTGTAAGTCCAAAAAAATGATGAATGTGACATCAACACCACCCAAGTGAAATTTAGAGGATTCGTGAGCCACCACCACATGGACTGAGGCTTACCAGAGATGAGCCCAGTAACAGCATATAATAGATCCAAACGATATATCCCAAGGAAGTTCTCGCAGCTAACCGGGATCCTGTCTCACACCAACACAGCTGATTTCAGATTCACAGGAGTGGGAAGCAGCGCTGGGTACTCGACAGTACCAATATCATATAGGACAGCGATAAACCATGTAAAAGGAAGGAGACCGCAACCTTGATTACCAATGATTGGTTTTAATAAAAAGTTAAAAGGCTACTCACACAAGGAAGTGCAAACGAGCGATGTACATAAAATTCTGCCGGACGGCAACAACAAGGAGCCCTCCTCCTAACGCATACGCGGTGACGTCACTGCACGCCGTCCAACCCAGACGCGTTTCGTCATATGTTGACGTTATCTAATTGACAATACATGAACTTATGGAAAGTGGTTTGTTCATATTTAAGCACAGAGCCATTCTGATGGTCTCTTTTCACTTTGCCTCATTTAAAACAGTATCACCACAGACCATGCATTTAACTACAATGGTTGTTCATGAGGTTGTTAAAGTATACCAAAGCTGTGATATAAACAAACTGTTTACTTATTTTTCTACTTGTACATTTTCACCTAATTCTACTGATAGCAGAGTGGTTTGATTGAAGTGAAACAAAGTGAGACAAATATAGAACCTTATTCAACAATGTGTTTAGTATGCAGTTCAGTTACATGATCTATTTAGACTCTATTTCACGGCATAGTGAAATAAATATAACATGTTTCGAGCACTGGGTTCTGGATACAGAGGTGTTTAGGCAGGCCTGTAGGAAGATGAGAGCACAGGGAGGACTTTATTAGTGTTCATGGTTCAGTAGGCGAGATGGAGGTGACACAGATTGTGTGAATGATAAACATGGAAAAATTTAACTGCATCACATGAAACGGTCTTAAAGGACCAGAGCCATGAAAAAGGTAAACCCATAAAGAAGAATAACATCACTGACAGTATCCATTTAATACAAAGTCTATAATCCTAATTTAATGCACATTTAAACATACAAATGCTAGACAAAATCCAAACAAATCCAGGAACAAGGAGTAAACATCTGGATAGGTTTGCAATATAAATCCAAACACAATTGTCAATCATTGCTCAAGGTGTCCACAAATATAAATCATAATCTCTGTTCAACCCATTGATGTACAGACAGGCTAGTCTGTTTATCAAACTTGTCTGCATTTGAGAATAATTCTGTGGTTATCCCTTTGTTTGTCTCTCTGAACCTCATCGATATAAACCACAAATCATTATCACTGTGATGCTTCTTAGTAAAATGTCTGGAAACAGGAAGACCTGGTTGTTTCTGGCATTTCAAGAACCTGTGCTGAGCTGCACTTGGTCTTTTGTCTGGTTTCTCCCATGTGAATTAAAGTGTTTTTCCACAGTGTTATTCACACAGCTTGCCTAAAGTATTTTTTTTTTATATATATGTATTTATTACCTTTTAGATGTTTCTCAGGAAGAGGTGATGGCTGACTGTGTAAGGATTTTTGATCAATGTTAGGGTGAGTCTTTCCCAAACCTTTACAATAAATAATGCAAAAAAAATTATAAAAAATGCAGGGCATTTTCATCCCCTTCCTGCCCAGGCCAATTTTCAGCTTTCAGCGCCGTCACACTTTAAATGACAATCATGTGGTCATGCGACGTTGTACTCAAATTAAATTGATATTTTTTTCCCCCACAAATAGAGCTTACTTTTGGTGGTAACAAAAAAAGAGTGACAATTTTGAAAAAAACACAATATTTTTTACTTTTTGCTATAATAAATATCCCAATATTTTTAAAAAAAGATTTATTTTTCCTCAGTTTAGGCCGATGTGTATTCTTCTACATATTTTTGGTAAAAGCGTATATTAATTGGTTTGCGCAAAAGTTATAGCATTTACAAAATAGGGGATATAGTTATGGCATTTTTATTATAATTTTTTTTTTTACTACGAATGGCGGCGATCTGCGATTTTTATTGCGACATTGTGGCAGACATATCGGACACTTTTGACACTATTTTGGGACCATTCACAATTATACAGCAATCAGTGCTATAAATGTGACTGATAGGGAAGGGGTTAGCACTAGGGGGCGATCAAGGGGTTAATTGTGTGTCCTAGGGAGTGATTCTTACTGTAGAGGGAGGGGACTGATGAGAGGAGGTGATCAATAGTTGTTCCTATATACAAGGAACATACAATCAGTTCTCCTCTCCCTGACAGCAGGTGGATCTGTGTGTTTACACACACAGATCCACGTCCCTGCTCTGTGAAGAGCAATCGTGGGTGCCTGGCAGCCATCGCAGCCACCGGGAAAGCACGTCAGGACCACAGTGATGCGGTGCACACGCCCACCACAATGCTGGGAAGAAAAGACATCATATGACGCCCGGAGGGAGGGAAGGTTCCTGCCGCTGTCATTCTACAATACGACAGTAGGGAACTGGTTAAAGTGTACGCTACAATTATTGGGATTTTTTTTACAGAATACATTTTGGCCTAAATTTGAAGACATTTTTATTTTATTTTTGGATATGTATATATAAGGTAGAAAATATTGTTTTGTTTTTGTTTTTTTCAAAATGTTCAGTCATTGTTTATATAATAATAATAAAAAAACAGTGGTGATCAAATAATACCAAAAGAAAGCTCTATTTGTGAAAGAAATTATAGAAATGTAATTTGCATACAGTATTGCATGACCGAGCAATTGCCAGTTAAAGTAGCACAGTGCTGAATAGCAAAAAAAAGTGCCCTGGCCATGAAGGGGGTAAATGACCCAAGGTGTTTTTGCGATTCGGCACTGCGTCGCTTTAACAGACAATTGCGCGGTCGTGCGACGTGGCTCCCAAACAAAATTTGCGTCCTTTTCTTCCCACAAATAGAGCTTTCTTTTGGTGGTATTTGATCACCTCTGCGATTTTTATTTTTTGCGCTATATACAAAAATAGAGCGACATTTTTGAAAAAAAAACACTATTTTTTAATTTTTGTTAAAAAAAAAATCAAATAAACTAAATTTTAGCCACATGTCTTTAGTAAAAAAAAAAAATCGCAATAAAAAAAAATAGCTACCTAGCGGGAACAGCGACACTAATACAGCGATCAGAAAAATGATCGCTTAGTGACGCTGGCAATAGGGAGTGAAAGGGTTAACTAGGGCGGTGATCAGGGGGTTAAAACTTTATTAGGGGGGGGGGGTGGGGGGGCTATCCTGAACCTAACACTAACTGTTTTTTACAGTGCCTGTCACACTGACACTAAATGCAGTGATTAAATCACTGCATTCAGTGACACTGTGACAGGGGGGTGGGGGGGGGCGATCACAAGGGGTTAATATGCCTATGTGAGTGTGTGTCAGTGTTGTGTTGGTGCACACTTACTTGTGATGTCTTCTCTCATCAGCAGCGAGGAGGAAGTGACAGGCTGGGAGCGCGCTCCCATTGGCTGGGAGCGATCGCGGGGGGGGCGGAAAACACGGACATCCGCCCGCAGATCCCGGATCGCTCCCAGAACCCCCGAACCGCACTCAGGCGGGGACGTAAATTTACGCCCTTGTGCCTGTACGAGCCATGTTGTGGCCGTATATGTGCGTGCGGGGGTCTTTAAGTGGTTAATATACATAACCATCCAAACATTGTAAATACCCTTCTTTTTTAACTATTAAACATGAAATTCTTTGAATTCCATGTTCTGTTACATTGAACATCTTAATTTATTGAGTTCATATTTGGTCTACAACGTCACCCAAGTTTCCCCCAAACCCTTTGTTTAGGTTCAGCTGTGGAGCCATGAAATGTTATTTATAGGAAGAGTCCACTATGGGCCAGATTCAGGTAGAGTTAGGCTGGAGTATCTGTGATACTCCAGCCTAACTGTCACTTTAAGCCGGCGTTTCTGTTTTCTGTAACCAGAAAACAAGAAACGCCGGGTTGGTGTTCCGATGCGATCGGCGCAATTGAATTTCGCCATCGCATCTCAAATTTAATTTAAAAATGGCGCCGGGGGCGTTCCTGCTGATTTACGCTGAAAAAATATGTTAATCAGCGGGAATCGGCAATTCACGATCGTATTCGGGCGCGACGCAGTGACTTTCCGACGTTTCCGTAAGCGATACGCGGCGTAAAGATAAAGCAGCCCCCTAGTGGAGTATCCTATGTTAAGTATAGCCGTCGTCATCGTGTCGGAAAAAAAAATATTTGCGTCGCTTGCGTAAAACGTTCATGAATGGGGATGTGACGTCATTGACGTTCACTGACAGAATTTGGAGCATGCGCACTGGGATGCATTGACACTCGACGCATGTGCAGTACGTTCGCCGCGGGATCGCGCTTAGTTTAAATAATACACGCCCCGTACCCACCCAATTTGAATTCCGCCGGCTCATTTGCGATGCGCTGCCGCAACTTTAGGAGCAAGTGCTTCATGAATAACAGCACTTGCTCCTAAAATTTCGCCAGAGTAACGTAAATGAGAAGCGTTACTCCAGAGCAAAGATGCTCCCATCTACCTGAATCTGGCCCTATGAGTGCATCATGTCAGCAGCTGGTGTTTTATTTTGGTAGGTTGACGGGCATTATTCATCATGATTGACATGGATCAACATTTCTGTACCACGTGATTGATGATAGAGTTACAGCATAGGACATTTTTTATTAAAGGACTTTGTCAAGTGTGTGGTGTGTTTATTTACTTTAATTTAAACATGTTTATTTACTATCAATTTTTTTAGTCAATCACATAAGGGGGACAGATTTTAGGGGGTCCACTTATTTTAAAAGGGGCTTCCAGATTCTGATTAGTTCCCCCCCCCCTGACTTGGGGGGGACAAGGATGCCCTTGTCCCCATTAACATGGAGAAAAGGTGCTTTGACTAGGATGTCACCCTGGCACAGTACTCTATGCATGATGAGGGCATGTGACCTAGTATGGTTTGGAGGTGGTGCATGCTCACTTCGCTCCTCCTTTCCTGGTCAGCCAGGCTGCATTATCGGAAATAGGTATGGATTTTGACGTAGAACCCCACATTTATTTCCTGTGTTCTTTTGTAGGGTTGTCTTTTTTTGGTTAACTTTTGTCCATTAGCCTTGAAAATTGCTTTGTTTACAAAGATGGAGACAGTCTGTTAGGAAATATCATTTAGTGCCTAATGGTACATTTTTTCTTTGTAAATGTCACTTTTGGTTTTAAACACCCTACAGGTGACCTGCTTCACAAGCAGGTTTAAGGCATGCCCCAGCATGTTATTTAAAAGGAAACATGTATTTTAAAAGGCGCCCTTTAAGCCTTATTAAAAGAGCCGATCCCCACCAAATGTATTTCATACAAATTTGCATTGGTGATGTAGATGTCCCCCCGATAGTGCTCAGCTCCCCCATGCCCTTTTCTTGACAAAAATTTTCCTATTGGTAATAAAAAAAAAAGTTTAGCTGTGCCTTTAAATCATGCAACCACCACATTTTGCAAAACATGCAAATAAATAAACAAACAAAACATTCATTATATATGCTTGTTAATCCAAAATGTAATAGAAATTGTTGATCAAAAATGTCTGTGTGACTCCTTGGGATTCCTTTACCACATAAATACCAGCTTCTTACCAGATTACTAGATTTCAAATTATAGGAGGTCTTTATGGCGTTCACTGAGCGAGAGGCTTATCAACTGCAATCTCCTATCAGGACCAGCTAATGGGAACCACAGGCCTTGTCAGCAGGAATATTGCACTGGTAAAAGATATAGGGCCAGATTCACAAAGCGATTACGCCTGCGTAACAAGAGATGCGCGGCGTAAGTCTAAATGTGCGCGTGCGTTTCGATGCACGGCATCCCCAGAACGAGATACGCAAGAAATCTACTTTTTTTTGTCCAGCGTAATTTCGTTAGACAGGCGCATCCGTCTGCGCAAAACTGCGCTAGACAGACCATTGATTTGCTAGTCAAATATGCTAATGAGGGACTTACGGGGATCCACAAAAGAACGTTGGGGCAGCGCAGGCTACGCAGTGTGCGCAACAGCAAAATGTCCTGTCTAAAATTAGACCATATAAAAGCTGGTCTAAAAAGAGAAAAATCGTCTACATGTCAGATAAAGCAACACTGTTAGTGAGGAGCTCAGCAGTCACACGTGTTGCACAACAATCTGTATGCCAACATGCCAGGGGCATCGTCGCGCATAGCTATACTACTGACTTTAGATGAGCAAAGAAGGAGGAGGGCACGGAGGATGGCACGGGAGAGGATATACCGCATAGACCTGTTTGGCATGAGTGATTCTGAGGTGTATCGCATCTTCAGATTCACCCCTCATGCCATCCTGGAATTAACCACAACCTTACAGGAGGACATCACCAGCCCAACACAACGCTCACATGCAGTGCAGCCATTGGTCAAGGTCATGGCAACACTCCATTTCCTTGCCAGTGGCTCTTTTCAAAGAACAAGTGGAGTGGTGGCTGGGATGTCACAATCCTCCATGAGCAGATGTGTGCACCAGGTTGTCCCCACGCATGGCCAACCAAATCATCAAACCAACCACTGAGGAGCTGCGGCTGAAGGCAATGACAGATTTCTACAGAATTGCCAGATTCCCACGCACCGTGGGGGCCATTGATTGCACACATGTGGCACTCCAGCCCCCCCAGGAGACAGAGCAATCGGAAGCATTGGCATTCCATCAACGTACAGGTGATAGTCGATGCCCAAGGCCTCATATGGCACATCCGTGCCAAACACCCAGGGTCCAGCCATGACAGCTACATATACAATCAGAGCCCCATCCAAATGGAATTCGATCAGAACGTGTATGGGGACACCTGGCTGGTTGGTGAGTGACAGGCATGACTGCCCCCCCCCCCCCATGATGCACACATCACAAGGGGCACATGCATGACTAACATCCTCCTGTGTTTTTCCTTACAGGTGACTCTGCATATCCACTGGGACCCCATCTCATGACTCCTAAAACCCCAGGAGAGGAAAGATACAATCAAGCCCACGCCCAAACACGTGCAGTGGTGGAGCGCACCTTTGGCCTCCTGAAGTCACGTTTCCGATGCCTGGATAAGTCTGGGGGTACCCTCTTGTATTCCCCAAACTTCGTGTGCCATATCATCGGTGCCTGTTGCCTGCTGCACAACTTTGCACTGAGAAAGGGCCTGCAGATTGACCTACGTGATGACCTGACCCCTGAACCAGACAATCCCCCCCTAACCGAGGATACCCCGTCTTCTGAGGGAAGAGCAGCCAGGAGACAGCTCACATTAGGCATCTTTGCACGTTAAACACACACATTAATCATGGCACAATGAGAATGCATGCATGCACACCACTGTGGTCCCTAGCACACACACCCCACATCCTCATCAAATTGGATTGGCACCAGTCCACCATGCAGGACTTGTGAGCAGCAACGCCACGCCAAGGCTCCAATTATGTCACTGTACATTCATACACCATTCACACGGACCTGGGGATCACTTCTCCCTGGTCCTGGGGAACCCTTCTCCACCAAAATTGAGGGTGACACCCCTTTTCCGGCAGGAATGTCACCCCACATTCAAACAGCATTCACAACCCAAAAAAAAAAAAAAAATTACCAGCAAAATCAAAAAATTTCCAGCAAAAAAAAAAAGGCCCAAAAAAAAGGGGAAAAACAAATTGGTGCCCTTGACGTGAGCCACACCTGGGGCGCCCCCGGCCACGGCCCCGGCTCCTCAGGGGAGACTCATGGGCAGGGGTAAACCGGGGAAGGAGGAGCAGCCCCTGGTCTCTGCCCACCTGGCGGCCTGCCCTCCAAGGCCACGGCTATTCTGTCCAGGGCAGCACCTAGTGTTGCCGTGTTGGCCTGGATAGCCTGGGTGAGGGCCCTCACATCCTGCCCAACGCCTGCTGATGTAGTCTGCAGGTCGTTAAGGCAGTTTCTGAAAGCCCGGGAGTGGCAGTCCAGGTTCCCAAGCGTATCCTTGATGGAGGACAGGCTCTCCTCCATCCACACCAATGTCTGGCTGACCTGTCCCAGATGGCGGGTCTGGAGGAACTGGTCCCTTCTCAGAGTGGCGGGCAGGAGATCGGCCACCCCCCTGGTCTTCTGGGTCGCCTTCCTGCCTCCAGCTGATGCTTGTGGCCGGGGAGAAGGGGAGGCCCTTGGGAGGGGAGCCATGTTGGGGGAGGAGGGGTGGGGCTCCCCCTTAGGGAGGGCTGGCTGCTGCCAGCCAGAGGGGAAGAGTCCTCCAAAAACAATAGTCCAGTGCCTGACATGGACTCCTCCTCCTCCTCAAACTCCTCCTCCTCAACCTCCTCCTCCTCCTCTTCAACCTCCTCCGCGGACTCCGGCCTTGTCGGGGGGGCCTCATTAGGCTGCTGTCCTGGGGATGGTGCGGTCACATCTGTGGATGACACAAAACATTCACAGGTTGGAGGATCCACACACTTGCCACATATTCCCTTTCAACCCCTCCCCCACACATGCTACACACCAGATAGAAAAAAAAACCTTACCTGGCATCACGCCTTCATGACTTGAGTCATAGCCGGGCAGGCCCTCCACTTCTTGCCTATGAAAGGTCTGGGCCACCGCAGGCTCCTCCGCTGTCAGCCTAACAGGGCATGGTGGGCCCCCTCCTGTGCCCCTGGCATGGGCAAGCATTCTGGCCAGCTTCTTTTTGACCAGACGCCGGAGGTCATTAATCTTTTTCTCAATCCCAGACCGGTTCCGTGTCTCCCCTCCCCCGCTGAATTCACCTTGTCAGTGATCATGTCCAAAATCTCTCTCCTCCTGCCCGGGGTGGTGTTGGCACTAAGCGGGCCGTGGAGGAAACGCCCATAATCGGAAATGGCCCGGGCAAGAATTTGTTTCTCCCTCAAAGAAAATTTTTATTTTCTCTTCCTCTCAGTCATACTCTGACCAAAAATCACTCCCAGTCAACAAAAATCACTCACAAAAACAAGCACGACCAATCAAGCAAGAAAACAAACAAACAGAAAAATATCAAACAAAATATCTCACAAACACTTAGCAAAAATCACTCACAAAAACAAACAGGAACAATCAAGCAAGAAAACAAACAAACAGAAAAATATCAAACAAAGTATCTCACAAACACTTAGCAAAAATCACTTTCAAATATCTTTTAACAAACACAAGATCACACAGTACACAAATCTGACAAATACAAATCACAACGCAACTAACAACGGAACAAAAGCACCTTGCTGTATAGGGAGGGATACAAAGGGATGTATTTTTGCAATGGAAGTGCGTTTGTGTGTGTCTATTTATGCTGTCTGCGTAGTTCATGATTTTGCCATAGTCCATTTCCAATTTCACTGATTGCGCTGTTCCCGAGTTGTGAGCATGCGCACAGAGGTGCTGACATGGTCTGCTTCAAGCACGCATGCACGAGTCGGCCGGCCCTTCATTTGCATGGGGTCACGGCTCATTTCAATGTAACACGCCCACGTCCTTCCCAATTGCTTCCCAATTGCGTCCTTCCCTTGCGCCTCAGAAATAACGTTGCGCAGGCACTATTTTCTGCATAAAAGTGACGAGAATAGGGTGATTGCGCGGCTACATTGCGCAGGTCTAACGTAAAGGTGGTGCGCTACGCCGGTCCAATAATGCGCAGATGTACCTGAATCTGGCCCATAATTTACAGAAGCCTCATTGAGTAAAACCATATCACCAGTTTATTCTATCTAAAAATGGTCCTCACATTATACAAAATGTACAGAGCGATAAAATAAACGGACTGCTAGCAGGTCCGGCAGTGTGATGACGTCAGCTTTAGTCCCTCCTTGACGCGTTTCATCGTAGGAAGACGTTCCAAAGGGTATCAGTTTTTATGATCTGGGATGTCTTTAGAAATGTTTCACACAGATCAGTCTCTAATTTACAATCTGAGAGAGGGAAGACTGACAACATGCAACAGCTGGATCTTACAATTTCAGATTTGGTGAAAAATAATACTTTTGCCATATATTGCGATGTACTGAAATATCAGAAATGTAATCCAGCAGACTCGTAAAGTTACAGATAGGTCCACTGTAAGAGTTTGAAAAAACAACTGTGGCATTGCTTGTAATTATCATCAAGCGTCACTTGCCATATTTCCTATAAAGATTTGTAATGACTCAAGTGCTAATTAGAATAGTATGTTGAGTGGTAATTACTGCAGAAATACCACTCTCTTTGTCAGTACTTGATACATCAAATCAACTTACGCTGTGCCATACAAGGGAAAGAAAAAAAGAGAGAGAACACCGTCCTACTGCTTGTAAGGTTCACAAACCATAAACAAATTATGAAAGCAATATATTTAAATTAAAAATAGAAAATGTGTATTTTTTCATGCAGAACAGGCCACTTAAGGACATTATTATGAACTGAAAAAAGGATAGAAATACCATGAGCAAGTGAAAACTGAATTGCATTTATGCTTCAGGTATCACTGCTAACTTTAACAAAGGTTGAGCAACACTTTAGCTTCTTTTTCTATACATGTTTCATCTTTCCCAGTATGTTCCAGGATTCAGGAGCCTTGCACAGCCTGTTCTATATAGCTCATATATAAAGCCTGCAGGGAGCCGAGTCAATCTTGATGAAAACATCAGCATTTTCCTTTTAAGGATTAAATTCATGACAGTGGAACGAATCCACTTGGTCCTCATGTCAAGATGCCATAACGTATGTCTTCAAAGTTTCTCAAGGGACACAAAGACAACTCGCAAGCTTTTCTCTCCAGCCTGATTTTAATATCCTGCTTATTAACAGTTTTAGGCTATGCAATTTTTGTTGCTGAGCGTGCGCAGATAGAATTTAATTAAGCATGCCTTATTCATAATTACCAAGGCAGCTGCAGAAAGTTGGTGGAGTCAAAGCTCAGGACCAGAATACAGTGTACAGAATACAGTGTTCTCAGGAGAGACAACTTTGAATTTCACATTTCTACTAACAATGTCATTTTACATATGCCAGATTGCATTGTGACAGTGAACAATGTACATAAATAGGACTTATGTACAGAAACATAGTTGCCTAGCAATGAAAGAGCAGCATGGCATTTCTTTTTATTATCTTTTATGTTGAAGAAAAATGATATCCCATTTATAAGTAGCATTTGATTTTCTTGATGCACATTTTTATACACTTTGGCATACATGTATTTTTGTAAATGTCTTATTTCAATTTAAAAATATGTACAATGGCAAGCCTACATGGTATCTCTAGTTGAAAAGTAAAACAAACTCTGGAAATATTTAATAACGACATCGACATTTTATGTGGATACAACCCGATTTACATAGTTAGGGTGAAAAAAAAGTCCATCTAGTTTAACCACTTGACTACTGGGCACTTAAACCCCCTTTCTAACCAGATCAATTTTCAGCTTTCGGTGCTCTAACAATTTGAATTACAATTACTCAGTTATACAACATTATACCCATAAGAAATGTCTGTCCTTTTTTTCACACAAATAGAGCTTTCTTTTGGTGGTGTTTAATCACCATTGTTTTTTTTTATTTTTTGCGCTATAAAAGAAAAAATACTGAAAATTCTGTAAAAAAAAGAATTTTTCTCGTTTCTGTTATAAAATTTAGAAAATTTTTAATTTTTCTTCATACATTTTGGCCAAAATTAATACTGCTACATATCTCTGGTAAAAATAAGTACAAATTGGTGTATAATATTTGGTCTTTATGAAGGTTAGAGAGTCCACAAGCTATGGTGCCAATATCTGAAAATTGATCACACGTGATGTACTGACGGCCTATCTCAATTCTTGAGACCCTAACCTGCCAGAAAAGTACAAATACCGCCAAATGGTCCCTTGGTGAGTTTTTTGAAGTTGTCATTTTGAGTTAAAAGATGAAGTTACACTGCGTAAATAGATACCTAACATGTCACCCTTCAAAATTGTACACACTTGTGGAATGGCGCCAATGAGCATGGAGGGATGGATGGATGTCACAGATCCAGCCCACAGCACTGCTGCTGCCATCCGATCCCTCCCCCTCTCCTCTCACACTGTACCGATTGGTACAGAGATGGGAGGGAGGAACCGGTGTCATCACATGACGTCGGTTTGTTTACAAGTGATCGCTTCATCATTTGACGGAGCGATCACATGGTAAACGGTCGATATCAGCGGCAATTTACCGCGAACAGTGATGGTCATGGATGATTCCGGAATTGCGCCCCAGGGGGTGCGTGGGAGCAAGATTCTGGGAGGACGTCCATAGATGTCCTACCAGAATGACTCGACCGCACTGTATATGTATTTTGTCTATAGTGCGGTCGGCATATGGTTAACCAATAGTAAAAATAAATAAATCAATAGATAATATCCAAATACACAATCCTGTATCGTTTATCAAGAGGAAGCATGGTCCAAACATTTCTTCCTGATCCATGGTGATCATATCCTTACCTTTATCACCTTTTCTCAAGAGAGAATAAATTAAATTCATATAATCTTTCCTCATAGCTGAGCTCCTCCATGCCTCTTATCAGTTTGGTTGCCCTTCTCCACACTTTCTCCAGTTACCCAATCTCCTTTTTGATACATACCCAAAACAAAACTGCATATTTCAGATTAGGTCTTAAAGTGGAGCTCCCGACAAAAAACTAAATATCAGCAGCTACAAATACTGTAGCTGCTCACTTTTAAATTGGCACACTTATCTGTCAAAGGATCCCATGATGTCAGCACCCCAGTTGATTTTTCAATTGGCTCTCGGTTGCTGCCACCACCAATCCTTGTAGAGGAACCCGGCAGTGAAGCCTTGAGGCTTCATTTCCGGGTTTCATACTGCGCATGCATGATGCCAAAAGACAGGTACCTGCCCCCCCCCACCCCGAAAGGTGGCAAATATGGCAGTGGAGGGGGGGAGGAAGAAAAAAAAAGCACAGCTTCCCCTTTTGGGTGGAGCTCTGCTTTAATAATGATTTTTACAGGGGTAAAATTATGTCTGGCCATGGAACAGCTGAGCAGCCAATTGTGCCATTACTTTTGGTCCCTTAAAAAGTGGGAGGCCCATATACATACTGTTGTAATTTCTACACCGTTCATCCGATTTGGATGTAGATACCCTCAAATCTTGTTTGGTAAATTTCAAATCCATTGTGGTGGTATATAGAGCCAAAAAGATTCAAATTGTCGATGTCCCAATCTTTATGGACCTGGCTGTAATTCCCTGATTAAATAGTGCATTGAGGTTGACTTGTAAGTTGGAAACATCCTGCAAGGGCGTTTTCCACTGCATAACTTGATGTCATCTGCAAACATTTAAAAAGTACTTTAAATCCCAAACTCTATACCATTTATAAGTAGGTTAAAAGGTAAGGGGCCCAATACTGAACCTTGGGGTACCCCACCAATAACCTTAGACCATTCAGAATAAGAATCATTAACCACTACTCTCTGAATTCTGTCTTTAAGCCAGTTTTCTATCCATTTACAAACTGAACTTTGCAAGCCTGTAAACTTTAACTTACATATTAGCCATGTGCTGGACCTGTGTCAAATGGTTTTCCAGAATCCAAGTTTACAACGTCCATAGCCCTACTTTTTTCTTAGTTTTTGCTTACTTCCTCTTAAAAATAAATCATCTTTGTTTGACAACTTCAGTCTTTCGTGATTCCATGCTGTCTACTGGTTAGAATTTTGTTTTATAACAAAACCTGTTCTATGTGGTCTATTATTAAACTAAAAAAAGTATTTTCCCGACTATAAAAGTTAAACTTATCGGTGTGTATTTACTGGGCAAAGACTATTGGCATCACCCTGGCCTTATGCCAATCCAGTGGTACTAATAAACCACAAAATAATTATGCACTCAATGCATGTTCTGGATACAGGAACAAAAAAAAGAAATAAACAAAAAGAGTGCACAAAACCTCTGACCATAAGAGGCATAATAAAAGCAAACAATAAAGTGATACAAATAATATCAGCATTAGTAAATAAAACCACCAATAAAGTTGAAAAATTAAAGGCATATTCAATAATAAATCAAACAATGATATAATAGAAATGAAGTTTGCACACTCTTTTTGTTTATTAATTTAGTGGTACTACACCAGCCATTAAAGAGACCATTGTTTCTAACAATTAGAAACAATGGTCCATGTTCTTTATTCAACTTTTTTTCTGGACCATATCAATTTAGAACTATTGTCTACTATCCCCATTATGGAGTTGAGCAACCCTCAGCCTTGGAAAAAATTATCTTAAAATAGCTTTTCCAAATTTACGTTAAATTAAATCACTATCTTCACTGCTACCTAGATGTTCTTTTATATGAATATTAGTAATAAGCTCCACATTGTTTGCGGTAATCGCATAATTTTTTTGTTGTGTCTTTCAATTTTTACTATAACATTTTCTTGTAATACGTTTTTCTGTCCCAGCAGTGCGCTTGCACAGGGCCGATCCTAGGGTCACAGGCGCCTGGGTGCAGAAATATTTCTGGCGCCCCCACAAAGGGGGCGTGGTCATCTTACTAACTCCTCCCCTTTACAAATGTTTCTATGGCAATCACTCAAACACAGAGATGCTCCTCTAAGAAGTATTTGTTGCCTTGGGATCCTCCCATGATCTTTTAACAATAAAGAAAATACTGGAAGAGCGTACACTAATGATACCTGGAGGGGAACCTCTCTGATACTGTTAGAAAGTTCCCCAAAACATAGTACAGGAGATGGTCAGAGACTGTAGACATGATACAAGAGATGGTCAGAGACTGCAATCATAGTACAGGAGATGGTCAGAGAGTGTAGACCTATTACAGGAGACAGTCAGTGACTGGAGATATAATACAGGAGATGGTCAGAGACTGCAGACATACTACAGGAGACGGTCAGGGACTGGAGAAAAAATACAGGAGACAGTCAGAGACTGCAGATATAATACAGGAGATGGTCAGAGACTGCAGTTCCTATTGACATAAGTAGATAATGGCCGATCGGCTCTCACCTGACCAACAACAACGGTTCCTCTGATCAGGAGTCAGCTCACTCTGAATTGCTCATGGATACTCCACTGGGTAGAGCCCAGATCTGTATTCTGGCAATGACTCCATTCCTTTCTCCGCCAGGGATGGCACTAGGCTGTGTGGCTTTCCCTCTGGTGGCGCACGGCAGCGGGGTTCTCTCTCTGATGGTGTTCTCTCTTTCAGGAGTCCTGAGTGCACTTTCCTGAAAGCTTTCCTGGGGTCCTGGCTCTCTCTTTCCCATTCAGCTGAACATGCCGTGTGGGCTGCAGTTTCTTTTTTACAGTGGGGCTGCCAGTCCTCGAACTACAAGTCCCACAATCCTCTTCTCTGCTCCTTGCCCCATTCCTCCACCTATAGTCACCCCTCGGTACAGACCCCCTCCACTAAGTATAGACCCCCTCCGTCAGTGCAGACTCCTAACTAAGTATAAACCCCCTCCCTCAGTACAGACCCCCCAGGACAAACCACCCCCTATTAGTACAGACCCCCCCAGGACAACCCCCCATTAGTACAGACACCCCCAGGACAAACCCCCCATTAGTACAGACACCCCCAGGACAAACCCCCCATTAGTACAGACTCCCCCAGGACAACCCCCCATTAGTACAGACCCACCGAGGACAACCCCCCATTAGTACAGACTCCCCCAGGACAACCCCCTTTAGTACAGCCCCCCCCCAGGACAACCCCCCATTAGTACAGACTCCCCCAGGACAACCCCCCATTAGTACAGACCCACCCAGGACAACCCCCCATTAGTACAGACCCACCCAGGACAACCCCCATTAGTACAGACTCCCCCAGGACAACCCCCCATTAGTACAGACCCACCCAGGACAACCCCCCATTAGTACAGACTCCCCCAGGACAACCCCCCATTAGTACAGACTCCCCCAGGACAACCCCCCCATTAGTACAGACCCACCGAGGACAACCCCCCCATTAGTACAGACCCACCGAGGACAACCCCCCATTAGTACAGACCCACCCAGGACAACCCCCCATTAGTACAGACTCCCCCAGGACAACCCCCTTTAGTACAGACCCCCCAGGACAAACCCCCCATTAGTACAGACTCCCCCAGGACAACCCCCCCATTAGTACAGACTCCCCCAGGATAACCCCCCATTAGTACAGACCCACCCAGGACAACCCCCCATTAGTACAGACTCCCCCAGGACAACCCCCCATTAGTACAGACCCCCCAGGACAACCCCCCATTAGTACAGACTCCCCCAGGACAACCCCCATTAGTACAGACCCACCCAGGACAGACTCCCCCAGGACAACCCCCCCATTAGTACAGACCCACCGAGGACAACCCCCCATTAGTACAGACTCCCCCAGGACAACCCCCTTTAGTACAGCCCCCCCCCCAGGACAACCCCCCATTAGTACAGACTCCCCCAGGACAACCCCCCATTAGTACAGACCCACCCAGGACAACCCCCCATTAGTACAGACCCACCCAGGACAACCCTCCATTAGTACAGACTCCCCCAGGACAACCCCCCATTAGTACAGACCCACCCAGGACAACCCCCCATTAGTACAGACTCCCCCAGGACAACCCCCCATTAGTACAGACTCCCCCAGGACAACCCCCCCATTAGTACAGACCCACCGAGGACAACCCCCCCATTAGTACAGACCCACCGAGGACAATCCCCCATTAGTACAGACCCACCCAGGACAACCCCCCATTAGTACAGACTCCCCCAGGACAACCCCCTTTAGTACAGACCCCCCAGGACAAACCCCCCATTAGTACAGACTCCCCCAGGACAACCCCCCCATTAGTACAGACTCCCCCAGGATAACCCCCCATTAGTACAGACCCACCCAGGACAACCCCCCATTAGTACAGACTCCCCCAGGACAACCCCCCATTAGTACAGACCCCCCCAGGACAACCCCCCATTAGTACAGACTCCCCCAGGACAACCCCCATTAGTACAGACCCACCCAGGACAGACTCCCCCAGGACAACCCCCCCATTAGTACAGACCCACCGAGGACAACCCCCCATTAGTACAGACTCCCACAGGACAACCCCCCCCCCATTAGTACAGACCCACCCAGGACAACCCCCCATTAGTACAGACCCACCCAGGACAACCCCCCATTAGTACAGACCCACCTCAGGACAACCCCCCATTAGTACAGACTCCCCCAGGACAACCCCCCATTAGTACAGACCCCCCCAGGACAACCCCCCATTAGTACAGACTCCCCCAGGACAACCCCCATTAGTACAGACCCACCCAGGACAGACTCACCCAGGACAACCCCCCCATTAGTACAGACCCACCGAGGACAACCCCCATTAGTACAGACTCCCACAAGACAACCCCCCCCCCCCCCATTAGTACAGACCCACCGAGGACAACCCCCCATTAGTACAGACTCCCACAGGACAACCCCCCCCCATTAGTACAGACCCACCGAGGACAACCCCCCATTAGTACAGACCCACCCAGGACAACCCCCCATTAGTACAGACCCACCTCAGGACAACCCCCCATTAGTACAGACTCCCCCAGGACAACCCCCCATTAGTACAGACTCCCCCAGGACAACCCCCATTAGTACAGACCCACCCAGGACAGACTCCCACAGGACAACCCCCCATTAGTACAGACCCACCGAGGACAACCCCCCATTAGTACATGGCAGGCTGTGGCAGAGGCGCTCAATCTTAACTGAATCAGGCGGCAGCGCAGCTGTATTAGTGTCTGTTCTTCTGTATGCTCCTGCTCGGCGCGCGCTCGCTCCCCCACGCTGTCTGAAGATGGCAGTGGC